>CM062827.1:24890520-25017363 GCA_031772345.1 Himalopsyche anomala
GATATATTTATAGATTTCTGTTCGAAAGCATGGATGTATGTGATATATTGAATTTCCCCTTTATCACATCCTATCCTTAAAAACAGGGCGTAGCGAGAGTGATTTGCTGACCACCAGTCCTCTCTTAGCCTCATCTTTTTATCCTTAATATCTAAGAAAGGTTTAGCAACTGAGTAACATGTAAAACTCTTCTGTTGAGATAAAATCCATATTATCCACTTTGGGAGTGGATATGGTGATGAAAATCTACTTAATAGTAATTATTTTAGAGTTCTACCAAGTAAATGCAATTTCAATCGATTTTTAATTATTTGTGACAGAAAAGTATAAAAATAAAAATCTTTAACTCTTTCTTAATTAAGATGTGTAAATAGTAAACATACCTTCTAATCATTTACATTTCTCTGTATAAATAATAAATACTCGGCATAAAATTCAGTTATTCCTCCCTTATACATTTACGCATTGAGTAATGCAATAATAGAAATATTGTTTTAGTGTTATATAAATTTCATGATTCACTCCCATTTGCCTGATGTGTCACGGATACACAGCTCAGGATTGCGTGCTTTTTTTTGCAAAGTAATGAAGGGGTAAAACAAGATTTATCATGTTAGTATTTTCGTGTTCTTTCTGTATTTATAAACGCATGAAAGGAACGATGGCATCGAAAATACCATGCTTTTAGCTATGGATTCGAGCTCAGGATTGAAACAAAGTAGTACTCAACATCTTACTCAAAAATTATCGATTCTCACAGTGAAATAAATGGCTTTATGCGATTTCATTGAAAACTATTTTACCTTTGTTTTCATTTACGTCATCTATGATTTGTAATTAAGGGTAATAAAAACCATGTTCTCATAAATTCAAGTTAATTAAAACCTAAATGTGTTTACATTTACTGCTTGGATTGCTGCCCATATAAAATCAGTATAGCGTGATTTTGGCTGGTTTTATTACTGTTTGTAATAAAGCACAGTTTTCACCGCAAATATCGAATTTATTTATAGTTTTTTTTTACTTTACAGATAAAAATATTTAGTATTATTTATTGTGAATGAATAAAAAAATCTTTGAATGAATTGTTATGGGCTAATAGCTTTAAGTGTAGGTACTTAATTTATGTACTTCAAAGTATGTGTAGTTAATGTATGTTACAACACGGCTACGCTTTTGGTTTTATAAATATTATTTGAACTGTGTTTTAAATTCACTTATTAAACTTTACCTTTTAACCTATGTGCATATCAACTATTTTTTTCACAGATTTAGCCCCTTTTTGAAAATGCAGTTGTTTTGATTAATTTGTAGCATTTTTTATGCTTTATAATATTTGCGACTTGTAAAACAACACAAATTAATTTCAAATCATGTTTAAAAATAATTAGTTGTATGTTCAAATCTCGCAAAGATGTGTATGTCATTCATCATTCATTATTAGAAAATTCTTCGAACGTTTAATGTTTTTGACAAAAAAAAATGATATCAATACAAGTTTACTTTATTTAGTAAAACTTCCGCTGCATCGGATATTGAAATTTACATTCCATAATAATCCGAGTTTTTGGTCGCCTTGTTCAATTTTGTAAATTGTTTAATAATACCGTTGAGTGCCAAAATAAACTAACAATTTGTGTTTCTTAATGGATTTATAACTCATTTTGTAATACAAAATAGAAGTTTCAATGAGTTAATATATTTTTCGCTTTTGGTTTTAATGGCTTTGGTATTTAAAATAGTTTTATTCAAATTAGAAAATAAAACAAAGATCGCCTTATGATACAAACTAAGAAATTCCTAATTTTTAACTTTTTTTAATTCATTGAACGTCTAAATTAAGGCAGTTCTCTTCATCGTGCTTGTGATCAGATGTTCATTTCGTTGGCTTTTGTTGCGGTAGTCATGAACGCAAATTTCAGTAGTACGGACATTAAAACAAATCTTAAAGTATTCTAATTTATTACAAAGCTATATTTTTAAATATATAATAGCTTCTTCACATCCTAATTTCAATTTTGGTTAATACCGAGTTACCAGTATTACGGTGTTGAAAAAACACCTTCAATATCAAGATCCTGGATTATCAATTATATCGGTATTGGAATTCTTAGTCTAAAGATGTGTCTCAAATAGATGAAATTCGTGACAAAATTTGTAATAGAATCACTGAAATAACAAAGTTTATACATACAAAGTTTATATATAAGAATTTTATACATGTGCTTAAACGTAAAAACGTATTTCGATAAAGTTATCTCTGAATCCATTTATAATATGAATCGTTTATTTGACTAATCAATAGTATAAACAATGTTTAATGAATGATACACAAAAATATAATGCAACAACAAATATACGGCACGTACATACTACATATCTAAGACTACTTCTCAAGTCAACACTATCTCATATTATGTCACAGAATATCACCTTTTTTCTGTCTTCCCATCGTAGTTCACACGTCAGTTCCATATTTATTAACCCTTATTTTACGTTTGCGTTTATTTTATCAGAAGTTTTCCTTCATGACATCCTTTGGGATTCGACATCTTGACTCGTGGCGGGTATTTCTCCCCTTGTGCCACAAGCAGATCCTTTGGCCGTCTCACATATTTTATCTGTGTGGATTTTATAATATATCTGAACCATTTTGTTATCCCCACGTATCAGCTTAAGCCTTTGGCAGATCCCTTTGTTACTGCAGTGCTTAAAAATACTCTTTTACTATTTTATATTGGGTTTTCTTATTTTAATATAAGCAGGGATTTTCGTTAAGTGAAATTCATCCATCCCTTTTCAGGCTATTTTTTTAACAAAGCAATATGTAATAAAAAAAAATTGAAGTAAATTTTTGTAAAAATCTTATTTTATAAATATGGCAGTACTGTGATAGCACTCACCCATAAGGCTATAATTTTTGGAGTTGAGGAAGCCTGTCTGACAGTTAGTAATCATTTGAGAAAACGCAAAATTTACTTTATATAGTTGAATTAAGATTAATTTTAATTACTACAACAAATATCGTGCTGACATGTAGAAAAAATATTTTCTTTAATTTGTAACAGACCAATAATAAAAAAATATATACATTTTTTTAGTGTTAACTACTCAACTAAACTTTATATTCAAACAACTATAGCCATGTCGTTGTTTAAATCAACATTAAAAATGCTAGAGCGAGTTTTTTGAATCAATAAACCAAAGATTCGAGAAATCTTGAAATACATGAAATAAGTTTCAGTGCTAAAATCAGTGAAAAAAATTTAATACAATCGTCAAGAATAATTCATTCTGAAGTGACAAAGTTTCCAGAATACGGAAACAAGTTTCAAAAAGCGGTGGGCGCTCTGCCCCCGCTGGTGGCGCCATGGAGTGCGGCAGTTGTGGATGTGTCAGTCTCAGGAATGCTCGAAGATCTCTGTCTCTCGGCGAAGACTCTTCCTCATGCAGAAGCTCAGAGTTGGAACAAGAGCAAGCCCGCGGCGCGCCGTTCTTGGCTCGCAAGGCCCAAGCTGATGGAGGAGGTCTTCTGAGTATCTTCAATCCGAGGAATCTCCTCCGTTACTGGCGCAAAGGAGATGAGCTCAGCATGACCAAAGTTGAGAGAAGTAAGTCAAATTATCATGTATATTTTTTTATTAATTTATATAAATTATCATTTCACGTGGTACCGGTGTAAATTGAACATATTTTTTAATGCATACATATTTTACATGTAACGCCATTTTACTACGAGCAGCAATTGAACGAAACAAAATAATATTAACAACAATTTGTTTGCTCTTAAAATAGAGAATTTTACTTAAAATAAAGCATATTAAAAAATATATTTTAGAAGAGTTGGTTGCAGTGGTATAGGAGGGGGTCCTGCTGCCCGGGGTGGTCCTTGAATTTGGCGCCCCCAATATTTCCTCTAATTTTATTTTTTAATCACTTCTACTATTTTTTATCTTTCAACTAGGAGTTTTAACTACATGTGGCTTAATTTTTTTTATGTATTAATATAATTTCTCGATTTTTTTTGAAATGCCGGTCCGCCCCTTCCACACCCCTTTGCTACGCCACTGAATGGTTTTATTGCAAGTAGTAAAACTCACTACTTTGGGTAAGTAAAAATATAAAATGCGACTAGAGACACTTTGATAATAACTTTTAAAAAGACAGCATTATAAATGATACAACGTGATGATCAAAAGCGTAGAGATATTTGTGTTGCTTTTGTTTTGAAGAAAAACAAGAAATTTAGAATTTCATAGCGTTACGTGCTCATTTGTTCCATTATGACCATGCAACTAATGAATTGCACGTTTGCACAAAGATAAGCTCGGAACACAGAGCGCAAAAAAGTACACAGAAAGCTCTCATTTCAGGCATCGCGGGTGAGCTTAGCAAGCGGCAGGTATTCTTTTTAAAAACAATAACAAAGAAACGCATCAATCATGCTGGGAATAAACCTTTGTAACACCCGACAATAGATTCGCCGTTTTAATATAATAATAAAGTTCAATACATTTACCATACAAAGAATGAGGTGAGAGTTCGGTATTTTGTTTTAAAGTTCACATAGGAAGCCAAGTCTGGTTTTCGGAGAGTAAACATTATTTTTAAAAACTGCCTATTATGTTATTACGAGGGTTCGTTGTTTTTATGGTATCATGCAAATGCCAAAATTAACGGTTATTTGCTCGCGATAAACGATGTAAGTGGCACTTCTATGGCACCGATTTGTAAGCGTGGCCTACATATCGGGTCATGTCAAAATAATAGACAGAGGACTTGTTCAGCGATATTTTGTGTCAACCGTGTACATCAATTTAACTTGTAAATGTTTAAATGTCTCTGCGAAATTTTGACTTTTGCGACTCATATCAAGTATTACATAAAAACCTTTTGATCGAAAAAGCGACAGGCCAACTTTGAAGTCTTAAATGAACTTTTGAATCACTTTATAACTTTTCTTAACGAAAATATTTTTATATATAAAACTATAATGTCTCAGTCTTTATTCACTTGAGGAAACTTACTAGCTTTATGATAAATATATAATTGCATATTATAGAAAAACGAAAAAAAAATGCTTCAAGAAATTTAAGCTCCGATAACTTATTGCATTGGTCACTGAATCATCAAAAAAGATCTCACAACTCTGCCAAAATTCAATTAATGATAAAAATTATTGAGATATTTTAATTTGATATATTTTAAAAATATGTTTGGAATCTATCATATAATGGATACTCATGTAAGAACTGGTTTGGAGTTAACAAATTAGTGTATTAGGCAGGAAGCAATGAAATGAAAACCGTCAAAATCCCTTCCAAAACTAGTAGTTTTGTTCTTTTGATTTACCGCGATCAATCACCCGCTGTGGTCTAGTTGGTTAGAGCTTGCTCTACCGATCAGGTGGGTCTGGGTTTGATTCCGGGTAGGATCAATATCAAATTGGATTTTTTCAATTTTAATTTGAGATCTAAGACATGGGTGTTTGTGAAGTTAATTCTCCTTCAGTTAATCTCATGTGACTTAAAAAAATAAATTCATCCAGTATATCTCGTATAACCTTTCAACTCCGTTTCATCGAATATCAACATCTAAAATAGAAAGATAATTTTACTTATCTAACTTAAGGCTTTAGTACTTTAGGTTTTATTAATTATTTCGCGACATTCAATATAACAAAAATATATTTATTTTAATCGATTCCCAGTTGGTATGACATAATTTACATTTCTAATGTAAATTTTTAAGTACTTGGTGATTTCTTTTTTGTAAAAATACATTAAGCTATCATTTTTTTTTATGTTTAGTTTTCTTTTAAAATTAACTGAAAAACGTTTCACTGATACAAAATTCTAATTTAGACAAGTCGTTATTGATTGCGCAGTATTTTCCAGTTGAATACATCTACAATAGGCAAATAAATCACTTCAAAAAGGCGCAGCCTCGTGAAATATTAATAAAATGTTATCTCGCATAATTTGTCTTTTATAAGTGATCGCTTTTCCAAAAGAATTTGGGCCGATTTATTTCGGTCTTCAAAAGGTATGTAAATATTATATTGAATCGAAATAAAGGACGAAATCTCAGCGAGAAATTTACATATTGTATAAAAAAAATGTATTATATTTTACAGTAGCGCACATAAAGGGTGAAGACAATATACGTTTTTCGTTACAATACAATGAACATGTCAATCTACTTAGAAGAATAGATTTGTCAGTGTGAAGTTACTATGGAAAAACTGCTCAACTTCCTTCTTTTACAAACACAAGAATATAAACGGAAAACAATACACAAAACATTTTGCATTCTTAATATACAATAGCTATCACAATATTCAAAATATATATATATATATATATATAATACAAAGTACATCAATACAGTTATTAAAGTAAAAGGTTTGTATACATGTATATTGATTAATTATTACTCTTTCAATAAAATTAGGTGATAATATCTAAATATATTATACTTGAGAGACAACGTGGCAATCACCATAATATTTCAGGTTTTTATTTGAATTTTTTCTACGCCTGATCCCAATGCACATAGGTGCTCACAGTTATTAAACTTTCCGTAATGGTAACCGAGCCTGTGACCTCCGCAACCAAAGCAAACGGTTTTGACCACTTTACCACGGATCTGACTTATAATCGTGAAAATATGTATACCGTATAATTAAAATATGTTGAGATTACCACCAATCGGAATATGGTTTCATCCAAAATGAATAATGTGATAAAATTCATCACTTTACTTTGAATCACTAGCGTTCACAAACACTAAGCAATGAAATATGATCAATATTTAAAAGAAAAACGGTGTATAAAAAATTGTGACTCGGTGATTTTAAGAAAAAATCTTGTCTTTTTTTAATCAGTCGATGTCACACTTTCTTTGATCACTTTTAAGCCAGCCATACGATAAATTAAAAAATGGACAAACAATGGTTTACTATAACCAGTAGAAAATCGATTTGGTTGACAGAAACCAAATATTTGCCAACTCTTGTCTTGCGTACAATTTTGCATTAAATATTCACTGAAATTCAGACTAGCTGCAAAAAAAGTGTACTTCAAGATGCATTATTTTGCTTAAAATAATGCTCATCATCATTATTATATTGTCATAAGCTAGTAAATTTTCTTAATTATTATAAAACAATAAAAAAATATTGACTAGACTTATTGTCGCGACTAGACATAATTTTCAAACAAATAATTTCTTATAAATGTAAAAATGTGGTTAGGATAAATTTGAAAAGATTTGGAAAACGAAAAGCGTTCCTCTTTTTTAATTTCTCTTTATGATATGAAACATAATGGCTTTAAAGTACCTTCATTTGAAAAATGGCTTCGATTTACTTTTTTCTTGTGTTTTTTTATAGAGTTGTTAATTATTATGTTTTTTTAGGGTTGCCAGACGTCCCTATTTGAGGGGGACTGTCCTGAGCTCAAACCCCTCTAAAAATCTCAACATAAGAAAAAGTGTACATGTATAAAAATCTTCGAAATAGTGAATGTCCCGAAGTGTGATTTTAGAAATCTGGCAATCCTGATATCAATTGATGTTATAATTACTTAAAATGATAGAAGTTATAGATTATACCATTATTTTTTTAAAATGTTGTTTTTATTCTTATTTCAATACAGAACATGATAAAATCACACCACCAGCCTTTGTGGTAGAAAATACACTGTTTTGAAATCAGATATATTGTTATAAACTTGTCTTTACATTTTCTAAGGCCTTAGGTTACAGTTATATTAACGTTTCTTGGTTCAAAAAGAGAATTTGTAGACTACTCAATTGTATACAACCTTTTAGTTGTACATTTTATAAAATACTTATATCCGGTCAGTAGCATTTGTAAAAAAGTGTCCAATTGTGTCGCAAGGACCCAAACCTTTTTGCAGACAGCTCACTTTTAGAAATAAACGTAAAATCTAATATAAAAGATCTATGTTGAAGTATTTATTCAATCATCGTATGACACGTTTCATTGTGAAAATATTGCGTTTTTTCTAAAAATATTACGTTTGTTCGCTTAGGCTTAAAAAAATGTATTTACCAGTGACATATTTTATACAAATATAACAATTTAAATTTGAATCGTTCAAATTATGTACACTCCCACAGGTTTTGTCACTAACGACCCGGGTTTCGCCTTCAGTTCAAGTTCATCCGTGCACTTGGACGCCTGAAGATGCCGAAAAGCGAAACCCGGGTCGTTAGTGACAAAATCTGTGGGAGTGTACATAATTTGAACGATTCAAATTTAATATTGAAATTCCACCAAGCACCTTCAGTCGAAATCTTAAGTTATAACAATTTAAATGTTTGTTTTCATCCAAGCATCCATGAACCTTCAGGTCTATATTTGATTATTCGGATGCATTTTGTGACCATTTTTTTTGGGTCAGTTACGCTATATTTTGAAGCACAATATAAATATTGATTCGTAATTTAGTATTGGAAAAAAAGGATATTTTAAGAAAAAATTTGCGGTAACTTGACTCCGTCAGGAATAATTCACTTTATATTTCTTTAAAAAAGTAGATACATTGACAACATAAAGAAAGTGTTAGAAAATGATTTTTCTCCACGTTTTAGTTTTGTAAAACAATTTATGGTAGAGCTACAGTGAAAATATTAAAAAAAAAATTGCTCTTGAAATCCATAGCAAGATTAAAAAACAATAGTTTTATATAATATATACTGTTGGGAATGACAAAAGCTTAATTAATACCTTTAACACTCAGCCAAAGCAACCGAGGAATTGGAAAACAAATAAAATGTAACCTCGATTTTTTGATTTGTTAGCGCCCCTTAAAAGATGATAAATGCGGGAAAAGGACGAAAATGGGAATTATTTACGCTGTTCTTATTTGCCGGGACTATAAAAAAATAACGACCAATGCTAGATTTAGGTACCACTATAGCTGTTAATTAAGTACGTATATCTAAAACTTCGTGAATTTAATTAATAATTGAATGGTATTGCATATTGAACTGCTCTGGGTCTAAAACGATTCTCAGGCAGTGTCTCGTCATAGTTGTGGAGATTAGAGATCGTTGGGTTAAAACGTTTTTCTACCTCGCTGTGAAACTTTTGAGATATTTCACGAACGAACTCGCGGATGGTAGGTATTTTCAAGTCTCTGTGAAGCACGGGGCGTTACGGGGCGTTACATAAGGTACTAATACATTTTTAAAAATATATTCATTTGTACTACTTCCACTTTTATTTAAAAATATCAGGACCGGTTTCGCTTATGACGAGCATTATCAACTAATAAGAAAATAAAATTTTAAAGTGTTATCTATACAAAAAGAAAAAAAGTGTAATAAAAAATTGCCATTGAAAAGAATTTAAAAAATTCAGTACAAAATAAGAATAAATGACACTATATTGAATCAAATTAAATTGTTAAAAACCATAATCCAAGAGCAATAAGCTAAAGTGGTGAGTAATTGTAGTTTCAAATACAATTATAATTTCCGATATCAAGGTTATCTATAATGATTATTATTTTAGTGCAAAGGAATATTGTGTTTTTTAATTTTATATTATGCCTTTCTATCAAGTATTGACAGTGAAAACCCTTAAAGTACTAATAACTATGACTATATTTTTATAAGTACCTTCATATGCGTAAAAATGTATAACCTAACGATTTACAACAATTTAGTCAAGATATAAAGAGTGTTACGCGACCACAATTAGGTTGAAAGCCTCTGGCATAATATATCTATGGATGTACTACGGCCGTATAAGTATTTACTACTAGCCAACATTTGAATCCAGTGCCGTTGGCATGCACAGATTAAATACGACGCAAATGATAGCAAACACTTGCACTTAAACATTATACCACAAACTAAATTATTAAATAATGCCGATTTTTAAGTTTAATAGTACCAATTATTCAAAAAAACTTTCGTTAAATACCTTTTAAAGAATTATAAAAAACATTAAAAATATCTATACGTTGTTCGTACTGATTAAAATTGAACAATAGTTTGCTTTTTTAAATAAGCCAAATTTACTTTGACCTTTCTCAAGTAATTTATTACGATGTATTGATCTAATAGTTCTAACATTTTTTGTCAGTGAGTGATTGATACCTAAGATTACTTGAAACGTGTGTGGGTACTGGATTATTGAATACTTAAATAGAAAGTTAAGCTTTGTTCTCATACAAATAATAAAATTTCAAATAAAATCCGACTCGAATGATTGATTAAGAAAACGTTGATAAAGTTTTTGCAAATATAAGTATAAGCACAATGTAAATAAATTTTACTGATGGAATAAATTAGAATAGTTTCTTATATTGTTTGATATTAAGAAACTTTAAAACTAGAATTTTTGTATAGTTGTTGAAATAATAATAATTGATAATTCTAAAAGAGAGTTTTTGATTGATTGTTACGTAATTTTGCAACTTTTTATTTTCATGTATCATAAATGATATTTATACATTGTTACCATATTCAATTCTTACGGTTCCCTAATATATGCTAGTTTCGTTAAGTTCCACCAAGTTATATGGTATATCCGTTATATGGATAGTATTTGTAGTTCCAAAATTTCAGGAAACAATTACAATTTAAAATTTAATTAAGGCCTCTTGTTAAATTAAGAAAAATCAATACTCTTTGATTAAATCAGTATTTTATTGAAAATTTCTGAAAATAAATATATTATCTAAGACGCGTTTATGTGTAACGCTTACAGCGTTAATACACTGGTGCGAAAGCGGAACGGAAGCGTACCGGTAAAGACACGTTGGCTGCTGACAACGTGCCTAGCGCGTTTTTCTTAACATATTTACCACGCGCACAACGTGTCTAGCGCGTGCACCTTTATTATTTTTTTTTATTTCATTTTTTATTTATATAATAACTCGAGTAAATACAGATGCTTCCAAAGTCTTCTTATGTCTCACCTTTGATACTACATATTAAAAAAATCAAATAAAAATAATTTACGAATGCACTCCAACAACCATTTCATAAAAAGTCAGCGTGACAACAATTACAACGAATTTTATTAGCAGTGAACGAGATGACGAACCTTATGATAGTACAGTCCGCTTTCGTTTCGTTTCCCCGTCTGTGTGCTAGCGGAATTAAAACATGAAATTGAAGCGAAAAAAAAGTACTTACGTCAATCTTGAAGCTCTCCGCTCTTGCAATCTGAGGTGGATAAGTACATTTGTCAGCTATTGATTTTAATTATTTTGCGGTTTACTGCGTATTTATACATAATGTGTGAATATTTGACTGATTTAACCCGTAACATGCCATCCTAAAAAATCACGAACCCTGCCATGATGGCATCTCAGTTTCACTGTTTATTGACAGTATTTAAACCTAAGTTCGAAGCTAAAAAATATTTTTTTAAATGTATGTATGCTAGAATACCTAAAATGATAAATATTTATTGACAATATTAAGAGAAATATTGAATGATTTAATGGCTCAACTATTTACGATTGCATCATGGGCATATATATGTTAATTATTATTGTGTGTGATCGCCGCACCGCAAATAGCTTTGAGATTAAACGAGCCCATTGTTAACGTATTGGCAGCCCACCGCTAGCACTGATCATTTTAATGTATTATGTGAACGGGTTTTTTTTATTATTTAACTGATATTATAATATAGCATTTATTAAAAAAAAACCAATAAGGGCAGACCGTAAACGCCTTAAATGTAACTAAAAAAAGAAATCAAACACTTGAAAAATAGCAAGGAATAATAAAATACTGTTTTATTGAATGTTCGTCTGTCTCAAAATAAGAATTGATCACTCAACGTCTTTATCTGGAATTGGTAGAGGATTTTGAAGTATCGCTAATCGTTATTTGAACAAAATCATTCCTTAGATTTAATTTATTTGCACAGACTGCTCTCAATTATAACCAATTCTTCCCAAATTTATTTCTCTTAAGACGTTTCGTTCAGTAAATTTTCAAATGGGACCTAAGTCCTAAGCAATATAATTGAAATCTATTTTAATAGCTGTTTTGCATAATCCAGGATCAGTTTATGAGCGAGAGACACGCTTACAGGAGTACCTTCCTTTGTTGATATTTTAATTTTGTACGAATTTATTATGCGTGAATTACTCATTACTCATAAATGTATACTAGCGTAGAAAAAAACTTTTCATTTCATATTATATGATCAACTAAAAGTAAATATGTTTTGTAATACAAATGGTTTAACGATAATAAGTAACTAATATATATATATATGAAAACAATAAATTGATGTTGATATAAAAAAAAGTTAAAAAAAAGCAATTTTTTATTTTATAGAAACACTTTTTTATGTATGCCTTTCGTCGAGTGATCGACATCGTTGCCTTAGATTGCGGTGTTCATGTCTTCAAATTCTATGTTTATAAAACTACATGAAATGATTTTTTAATCGATTTATTTTAGAATGTTCAGTATTTTATTTGATGTCTAAAATCTTTTCCCAGTTTTCCGATCTTAAAACGAACAACACGATGACCGCTTAGCTAACCAGTAGTTTTTATCTAAGTCTAATCTTTATATCTGTACTTTCTCAGAAAGAGGAAGGTTAAGCAACTGTATACCACGCATATGACGTAGAACGACTTCTATGGAGAAAAGTTTTTTTTTGTATGCTTAAAAAGAGCTTTTGAAGACGAACTAAAATCGTAATTCAATTTTTAAAAATAATTTATTTCATTCGTTTTTTAATTTTAAATTCGTGTGGCATAAAAATTGCAATTGTATTGTTAATTATATATTAAAGTAAGCATACTTATTCTCCTCGGTCTACGACGTACTAAGCTGTCCTGCCTTTTGAGCTTTTAACGAAGAATAAAAATTTGAGTTTACGTTTTAAGCGACAGGAAATAAAAGACATAAAACGCAAGGAAATTTTAACAGCAGCACAGAGCTTTGAGAACGGCCAAAGGATTCTTAATGGTGGAAAACTCTAAATTTTAAAGAGGTTTTGGCGTGTTTATGAAGCTTTGGTTGGAGTGAAGTGGCAGGGCTTGCAATAAGTTATTGATTGTTTATAACAATATTCTAGGATAATGTGTTATGTAAAGAAAATTCATTATTTATCTTAGACTCTGAAATTCATATGTAGTGGTAGTGGATTTTTTTAATTTCAATATAACGGGTTTTTAGAGTTATCGTCACCTCCTTGCTGGTGTTATACCGTCACACTACACACATGAAAGATGCCACTGAACACTCTATAACGATATTTTAAATAAATACCATTGTTTAGTAAAAGGATAATCTGATATTATTTTGGAAAAATAAGCATCATTTTTATAGATTAAATAAATACATAGAATATAAAATTAATTTAAAAAAAAATCAACTTGTCAAAGTACGTGTTTTGAAACTAAGTCTTCTCACAGATACAATTAAAAAATGTACTGATTTTACTATTTTTTGATATATCAGGACCTAAAATATTTTTTTTAAATTTTCAGTGGAGACCATTTAATTTATATTTAATATGATTTTCTTACAACATGGATTGATTTTAATTTTAAAACACTTGGTACTATAGCAATAATTTTAAGCCGTAACGCCAAAAACTTTTAATGCGAAAAATAAATATTAGAGTAATATTGAGTTTTTTAAAATTTGATATTTCGACTGAAAGTGCTTGGTGGAATTTTAAAATTAAATTTGAATCGTTGAAATTCGTGTATTTTGTAATAAATTTTTGTCACTGTTTTTTAGTTACCATATCCGCTTCCAATGTAAAGTATGTTGACTGCTAATGAAGTATGTATATGTAATGAAGTTGTTACACAAAACAATCCGTTACTCATTCATTGAACATCATTATTTTTAATTCAGTAATGCTAGAAGTAAAGGACTAGAAAAAGACTAGTGATACGAAAAACCTAAAAAATGTAAGGACCGAAAAAATAATATCCAATACCTTTAAAATAAATAGTATAAACCATTTTATTTAAATCGTGGCTAGGTGACAGCCCTGCCCACTATTGTTATGGGTTTCAGTACTCCGTACCAAGAATATTTTATGGCAAAGTCGGCTGAATAATGGAAAAACTTCAGTTTTATTTCACAGAGACAGAACGGTACGGTAATGATTTTTAAGACCTCAGATATATAAATTCACCATTTAATCACGTCGTAAAATTGATTTTTTAAATTATTTTCTTCTAGTGCAGCAGTCAACGTTTATCTGGAATTAGGGTAAGCTTTCAGACGGTATAAAATCTTCGTTACTCTTTTATTAGCATACTTACTTAACTTATGATTGTTCTATATAAGTTGTTATTTGATTACTACAAGTGTTGCGTCAACTGACAATCAAGACAATAAAAATAAAACAAATATATTTTTAAATGACTAAATGACGAAAAAATACTATGAAAACATAATAATCATTTAAAAATTGGTTAATTTTGATAAAGAAGCAAATTATAAATTACAGTTATTCATCTAATAGTTAATATATAATAACTGTCCATCTGAATATACTGAACAAATATAATTAATTTGCAACAAAAAGAAAAAGTGAATCATTTGATAAATTTTCAATATCACATAGCTTCTTCTGAAAAACAATGAAAAATGATGAGCAATTGACCAATATATATTTCTTCATAAATTGAGCTTAGTTTTTTTCATACATACATATACGCTATAATTGAATCGTTATGGAATACTTTCGGAAGAGTGGATGTGGATTTTTATATGGAACTTTTAATCTTATATCGGACGGTCCAAGGCTATGTGAAACCACGAATTACAACCCATTAGAGTAAAATAGCTTCCAGCCAAGTAATTATTGCGCTACGAACAATTATTAATATTTCAACAAGAAACAATTGCATTATTGATTTATATGCAAGTAATATGATAACGTCAAAGTTATTTGGTTCTAAAAACCGACTATTTAAAATTGTTATGCTGTGAGCTTTCTTATCACATGTCGTTTGTTTGTAGCTGGTTTTGTAAAAGCATCGATCAAGTTAAAAAATCGTAACATTTTAAAAACTGTAAATCTAATCTTTTCTAGTAGTTATAAGGAGGAACAGAATATTCTTGATTCTTAGTTTATGGATAAACATGATAATATCACTTAAATTAAATTGCCTTTATCTTTTTTTAAGCACAATAGCGCACGGCCAAAACATTTGTATCGTGACAAATTTATGAAGATTGAACAAGTGTCTTATCTTGACCGTTATTACGTTATAGAAGGCAACCGTGATACATCGGCTGCATACATATAACGGATGGTGGTGGGACAATCAGCAACCGATTTGCAAGTATCTTATATCAGTATTAAGACTGCCCTGGCCCTGTTAATATTAAAGTCTTTACTTTCGATTGCGTATTTTGACTAAATGATTAGAATCAATAATTTCTGCAAATGAACGTATTATTTAGAATCAAAATAACAAAAAAAAGAATGATGGCATTATTATCAATTTTTTGTGATTTGCAAAATAATGCATATGGAGTTCCCGTGAACTTCTTATCTCTGTAGTGATCGCGCCCTTCCGTCTGCGAACGACGGTAAGGGGATGCAATTTACAATTTTTCAAAATCTTTATCGATGAAGGAGACTGGAAGAACCTTGACGCTGGCGCGTCCTGGTACTTGAAGCTCCATAAATTTGATATCCAAAAAAAAAAAAAATTATCAATTTTAATTCAGCCGCCTGTGTGGTCAAGTAGTCAACGTTGTTGGCTTTGGCTACGGAGGGCTCAGGTTCAGGCAGTTTTATAAATTGATTTTTCAATCGATTTATGAATTTCTGTTCAAAGGCATGGATGTATGTGATGTCTTGAATTCCCCCCTCTCACCCATCCTATCCTACGAACGGGGCGTATCGAGAGCGATTAGCTTACCACTAGTCCTGTCCTAGCCCTATCCTTCTATCCCTACTCTCTGGAAAAAGAGAGATTGAGCTACTGAGTAACAAGCAGTTCTTGCAAAAACACTTCTGTTGAGACAAACTCCATAAGGAGTCCATATGCTTCACATTGGGAGTGGACATGATTAAAAAAAAAGTTTTTTTTATTAATTTGTCGTTTGATGTCATTTTAAATTCTACAATGTTGATAAGGTTCATTTAGGATTGATTTCAAGTGTAATTTAATTTCGTGTGTGTTAACCAAAAGCACTTTCGAAATATGGACAGACTTTTCTTTTAAATTGATCTGCGACACGTGTGTATTGAACGTGAAATTTCCCGTGAATTTTACACGACACAAATAAAAAAAGGTTGCACGTTCCATATTGTATTACTTCAGCAGTAGTTTTCCCTGCATATATAATGGGATTTTCTTCTTTTTTATTTCCCAATGGAATAGCAGGGTAAACATATCGCGCAACAAAACTAAATGTTTGCTTTGTAAACTCTGGCGACAACAGATATTCAGAGTTGACCTTTAATTAGTTTCGATCTAATTTATGTACCTTTTAGTCGTTATTCTTTTCGTTAGAACTTTTTTAATTAGGTTTCCAGAGTTATGTTCGTGTCGTAAATTCCATCGTTATATCCAGGGCTGTGGAGTCGGAGTTGGAGTCGCGGAGTCGCGGTATTTTGGCCGGTGTCGGAGTCGTGAAAAATGAGCGGCTCGATTTTTTTTGAAAAATATATTTAATGAAGTGTATTTAAACAAAATAGTCAAGAGTGTTAACATTTCATGCTTGGCTCACTAAAGATGATGTGATGGTATACATATATATATATATATATATATATATATATATATATATATATATGTATACCATCATATCAGATGTGTTTCTACGAGAACTGCTTGTTACTCAGTTGCTCAACCTCTCTTTTTTCAAAGAGAGTAGGAATAGAATTATAGGGTAAGGACAGGACTAGTGGTTAGCTAATCGCTCTCGATACGCCCCGTTTATAGGATAGGATGGGTGGGAGGAGGGAGTTCAAGACATCACATACATCCATGCCTTCGAATGAAAAATAAATTTATAAAACTGTCCGTACCGGGATTCGAACCCGGGACTTCCGTAACCGAAGCCGATGACGTTGACCACTTGACCATATGTGGCAATTTTGAAATTAAATATAATATAAATAATGCTAAAAAAACTGTTTGAAAAGTTTTTTACGTTTAAATTATATTCAACGTCATTTGATGTTATAACGACAGGAATATTACATGAAAAAAGGCGTCAAAATTTACATAACCTTCGGCAAATCGAAATGTCAAACGTACTACGATGCTTTTGTGAACCTGGAAAAACTTTGCATGGTAAGCGGATATCTCATTGTTTCCGAAATGAAATGTCGCAACCGGAAATGAGAGTCCAGTGTGTTTTTCCGTCCGAGTGCATTTTATGAATATGCGTTTTCTCTCGGTCTGTTTCCATCAAGATTGCATGTTCATACCGAAATGCAATTTCAAATAATTGTTTTTTACTACCCGCATTGTTTGCCTATCGTTATTGAAATAGCCAATTCAACTTCAGTTTGCATTTATAAAATCTACAATGTTCATAATATTTTTAAAAATAAGTATATTTTTAAACACTGGCAAATTATTTTATCAAAAAGGACATCACAATAAACGTTTGATAAGAATAAAAGTGACATATTTGGGATATGAATAAGTATCAAAGTACACATTCAGTTATAATTTAAGGTACCTTTTATACAGCTTGTTTGATTGAAATAATATAAAAGTGATGTGCAGTCATCATTTTATAATTACATTTAAGTAAAAATTAAGTGAAATCAATGCTAAGTATGTGGTTCTTGGTAAATGTTATAAAATGCGTTTAACGAAAATTCACTGTATGTCAGTCGCTATTCTAATCTCTTAAGAGAAGGCAAAAAAGAATAACTTAAAATAATAATAATTAAGAACATATCTGTTTTTTTGCTACCTTTTAAAACGGTATATTTATGAGTGAAAAGAAATAAAATCACAAGATACACATAATTTTCAAAATTAATAAATTAATGTTTCCATTCCTTGATTTGAATTCTTGACCACGCGACCAAGTAAGTTGATAGCCAAAGAATGCCTTTTAGTACACTAGATCATCCTATACTGGGATCTCGTCCAATTTCGTGATCGAGGAAATTTTAGAAACTTGTGTGAGACCTTAAAAACAAGGTTTTTTTCATTTTGGCAATTCCGCAATTCCTTGGTTTTCGAAATCAGAAATCTAAGAAGAGCTACAAAAAAGGCATTGCGTTGTTTCATTTTGGGAATTCCATAAATTTCTCAATCCCGAATTTCTACACGATTTTGTGGTGAATGTTCAATCCCGGGATTGAAAAAATTGTAAATCCCGAAATCCTGGGATTACTAAAATGATCCTGGATTGGATGCTCTAGTGTTAACCTCTGCTACATTTTTGAGTTAACAAAAACATTTTTTTAATCTATGTCCGCTCCCAATGTGAAGCATATGGCCATATGAATGGGGCAGGACAGGACTAGTGGTTAACTAATCGCTCTGGATACGCCCCGTTATTAGAAGATCGAAAGGGTAGGAAGGAATTTTTAGAAACATGCATGTTTTATACGATATTTATTGAAGTTATCTTTTTTGTTGTAATAAACGCAAAAACCTACAATAAACATTTACGAATTGCTCACATTGGTTACAGACATTAAAAATAAATTGATCGCTGCTTTTTTTAACAAACATATTGACGTTTGTTTTAAGACGCCTTTCAAGATACCATTTGAAATCGCTTTACTTTAACTAAACAAAATTCTTAAAAAGTTTCGTAAAAGTGTTATCCTTGAATTGGGTCATCACTAGCTTTTCATATTTTCGTCTGACTCCGTTTTATTAGGCATTATGGCGACCATAAAACGTGAACCTCTACAGCTTTTGGAATCACAAAAGCACTTTAACACAAGGGTGTTATGAGCGTAAACCGGATAGAGTTGAACGGAAATTCGCCAACTTCTTTTAACCAGTCACTAATACTGGTCAAACGCTAAAACCACCACTCTTACGTGTTCACAGATAGGGTAGATAATGGCTTTTGAGGAGGTCAAGTTAAATGTACATTTTTATTGCAGGAAATTAAATTTTATTAGACAAAAAAAAACAATTGCTAATGGAAAATTGTACGGTAAATAATTTACCTATTTATTCTCATTGAAATAATATTTTAATTAAATTTATTTATACTAATAATATTTATTTATACTAATACTAATAATTGTGAATACCTGGATAAGTTAATGTAGTTTTTTCATCCGGCTTTGAAAACTTCAACTAATATAACATATATAATTAAATAGTATATATTTATATGCCGCCTGTGTGGTCGAGTGGTCAACATCGTTGGCTACCGTTACGGAGGGCACGGGTTCGAATCCCAGTACGGGCAGTTTTATAAATTGATTTTTCAATTGATTTATGAATTTCTGTTCAAAGGCATGGATGTATGTGATGTCTTGAATTCCCCCCTCCAACCCATCCTATCCTATGAACGGGGCGTGTCGAGAGCGATTAGCTAACCACTAGTCCTGTTTTAGCCCTTTCCTTCTATTCCTACTCTCATTGGAAAAAGAGAAGTTGAGCAACTGAGTAACAAGCAGTTCTCGTAGAAACATTTCTGTTGAGATAAACTCCATTAGGAGTCCATATGCTCCATATTGGGAGCATATACGATTTGTATTTTTTTCCAAGAAAAATATGAACCTGCGCATCAGTGGATTCTTAGTTTACGGATATACAGGAACTTTAAATTAGTGCTTTTCAAACTTTTTCATAACACGGATCCCCGAAAAAGGTATTTTAATCGTCAAAATCTTTATTTAACATTAATTATTACTGTAAGAACGAACATGTTTATATTTTATCATAATGTATAGAAAATGACTCAGATAAAAAAACACAAATATTATGTAGCTTACAAAAACAGTTTAAAGAGATCGATGGGGTTGCATTTTTTTACATAACAATTTATTCAGGTTCAATGTCAGAAATGCTTACCCGCAAGGAATCTTACAAAGTCCATGTGAAAAGGCATGATCTGTGCTCATTTTTCGATAAAAGTAATGACAAAAAAAATGTTTCATATATGTACCTATGAAGTCGCAAAAAGAATACGGATAATCAAGGCTTCTTTTGCAGTATACTGATATACTTTTTTCATTCAATTATATTTCAAAAAAATTAATTGAAAATTTTTAGCGACCTCTACAGAAGACCTATTGACTCCATTTTGGAACGCACTGCTTTAAATTACTTTAACTAAATGGCTAAGATAATCACTTTCTTTTGTAAGAGTTTAATTTTTGAATATTGATTGGCCAATTGTCTTCTTTAATTGTTTTATTTTCTATTTCTGATTAGTATATCAGTGAGTGGATACCAAAATTTTCCTTCTGTTTAATTTCTTATTTTTAATAGGATGCGTGTAAGGCACAAAACATTCTACAATCTGAAACCAAATAAAGATTCTTAGCATTTTTTGGCATTAACTTGTTTTTTTACCAAAAACTGTGTTTTTCATATAATTTTATCATAAAATAATATTTCATGTCGTTCTATTTCTTTCCCTAAGACTCAAATAATCATTTTACTATTTTCAATATAAGCAAAAATGTATTGTAATGAACATTAATCACTCCAAAGTATAAAAAAACTCAGAAATACGCATATATTGTGTTTATATTATATTATGTGATGATAAATAATCAAACCTCATACTTTAACGAAAAAAGAATGTGTAAAATGTGTTGCTAGCATCTAGGAAATCTTTATTGAAATAACATAAAACATACAGAGTCATTGTTTTGGTTGAATGAGTTCACTTTTTTATGTGCCTATGCGGAAAAGAAAAATATGTGAATCACTCAACATACTTTATTTCAAATATCGATTCTTCGTGGTATCAAAAACAGTTTTTGTAATATGTAAAACTACTAATATTTTCATCATTAATATGTTACAACAAACCGAGGCTAAGTAAGCCATTAGTTTTTCAAGAAACATAAAGATTAATCATTTTATACGTGTTTTAATAATAGTTTTTGATGCACAAGAAAGAAACGGCAGATAAAGTATGTTATTATCATTCGTATGAGATATAGTCTCTAAGTTTTTAGTCACGTAAAGTAATAACGATGAACACCGATGTCTTTACTTGTGCATACCTAACAGTAATACATTTCTTCTGGTACGTGAACGTGAATACATTTTGTACTTCAAAGTCTTATTGGAATATAATATAGTATGTAATACAATAATGAGAGGAAAATGTATACAACATCCATTAAAAATGTTATTTTGATGTTGTTTAAAGGAACTAATTCCTGATCGGAAGAAATTAAAATATATATTAAAACAACTGTCATCAAACAACGTAAATATTTCACAGTTTTTCACTTTTAAAAATACTTACAAAAGTATAAATAGTTTAGCTGGTTTTGTATGTATTGTAATGTCTAATTAAGATTTTAAATTGTTTTTTAAAAAGTGCGTTAAAGTTTCTAAATAATAGGAATATAAAAATGGCAGTACAGTTATTGCTAATGGACTAAATATTTTGAATATGAAAGATCATACGAGATAGACCCGGTTATATTCAACTCGAGGAATATTGAAATCACAAATAACTGCCTAATCTTAAATTAAAATTGGAAATAAATCAAATTTAGATGTTCAAGTTCATCTGTGCACTTGAAAGCCTGGAGATGCCGAAAGGCGAAACCCGGGTCGTTAGTGACAAAATCTGTGGGAGTGTACATAATTTAAACGATTCAAATTCAAATTTAGATATTAAAATTACCACAAATCAAAACCATCCCCCCCTAATCAGTATAACCAATTTTTTACCAACTAAGAAACAGTGGGTGAATTGTATTCTAATGTAAGTAATATATAAAAATCATTCGATATTTTCATATAATAACATCAACTCTTTTAATTTTACATACGTGCAGTTATTAAAACTCTATTGCCAATTAATTTGTAAATAACTTTTAATGGCTTGGCTTGCAATTACTCAGAAAATATAAAGTTCATTAAATGTGTGATGGAAAATGCACCAAGAGTTTTCTGGTATAGATTTTTTATGGTAAACCATGTCACATAAAGTGTCACTTCGAGGCGACATAACATGACTTATAGCTATTATGCGAGCATCCTTTGGGAAATTCTAGCCTGGAAAGCGACACATAACTAACGTTATGTGGCTTGCCTACTACTATACACTAATGACTGCAAACAATTATTATCACAGACGAAAAGTACTTTCAAAGATATACGATGTGTTCAAAGTAAAATACAAAATGACATCAACGTACATGGTATATGTTTCAGGTGCCATATTGTGTCATTTATTTTATAGTAATGTTTGCATGGCTCAAATTTAATATTATAGATGAAAGTTGCCTCCATCTGTATATTAAAATAATTGATTAATTAATACTAACGTGCATAATTATATTTATCTTTTATTGTAATGCGGTTATGCGGTTTCATTTATGTTATGAATGTTCTAGCAAAGAAAATAAAAAAATATATTCCTAATAATATTTGATATAATTGAAACAAATCGCAAAAAATTTAGTTCATAGAAAACTGTAAGATACAATTAATAGCTATTTCGGCATCACAATTAAGGTATCCAATTCCGGACCTTTTTTGTTATCTCGGGATTTCGAAATTGACTATTTTTTAATTCCGGGATCCCGGGATTGAGCACTCAGCATGAAATCGTATATATATTGGGATTATTTGGAATTAACAAATCTTTTGGTCTCGTAAAATTTATTTTTCAATAAATTTCATTTCCAATTTTAAAAACCCAGGGATTCGCCGATTTTCCCAAAATGTCAGCGTGACTGTTTTTTTTTTAAATTTTTTAGTTCTTCCAAGAATTTCAAAATCTGAAAACCCAGGAATTTACCGATTTGCCCAAAATGTTAGCGTGAATCGTTTTTTTTTTTCTATTTTAGCTCCTCCAAATTCAAAACCCTACAAATTTACGGATTTGCTAAAAATTTGTCAATCCCGAAATCCCTGGATTGATACAATCACGATCCCGGAATTTTGGGATCCCGTGATTGGAAAGCCTAATCACAATATCTCTTTTAAACTATAACAGCTATCAAACTAAACAATACAAAATATAACATATATTAAGCCGTATAGCATATTTTTTTGTAAAACAAAATAATTTACCAAGTAAACTTCAATTAAATCAATGCATCGAATTTGATGATAATTGAGACAGTCAAAACCAAAAAAAAAAACAGTTTTCTAACTCGGCAGTTGTTTTGCGAAAAACGTATTTTGAAACGAACGAAAAATCACCATTTGTAAAAATATTGGTAAGATGAGAGAATTTTAGAAGAATAACAGGTAAGCTTCAGAACAATTTTTAAAATAGTTCGCTGGAGTTTTTGTTCAAGCACAATTAAAAGCGATGTCAAAATTAAGTTTGAAATATAATTAATGCGTAGAGCGCTGGTGAAATTAAATTTATAAATTTACACTCGCCATGGAAATTTCACGAAAACGTTCATTAGATTAATCTATGTCTATACAACTTTGGTCTCGAATGTAATGAATACCAGTATTCCAACAAATAATAATTCTAGAGCTATGCGTCTGAATCAAATACTGTGCTAGACAAATGCATTAGCAAATCTGTCTAAGTGTCTCGAGATGATTTATTAAAATCCATATTTTTGTTGAAATAGAAATATAAAGTACCTATATCAAACTGATATACAGCTGTATAATAAATCAAATATAATTGGACTAGGGTAAAAAAAACTTTTGATAGTACCAGAGCCCGTGGTCAAGGGGTCAAAGACATTGGTTTTTGTTTCGGAAATCACGAGACCGAATCCCGGTACAGACAGTTTAATACATATTATTTTTCAACTTATTTTTGTTTTAAGGCATGGATCTCTGTGGTGTCTATATTTTCTTCTCAGTCATCCAATTATGAATACTTGAAGTTTAAAGATCTTTAAGATAACCACTTGTCTTGACTTTTACTAACTTTATCTTATTATTCCTACACTCTTAGAAAAAAAGAGGTTGAGCAAACTGAGTAACAAATCCTTGTTAAAAAACTTCTGCTGAGAAGATTTTCAATAGACGTCTATTTAATACAGATAATTTAAGTAAAATAATTTTATATTAGGTTGAACCCAAGTTTTGATTTTAAATTATATTTTTGCCATATTCTTATTATAAAATATCTTTTGTAGAAATTCTCTCAAATAAACTTAAACTTACTTAAAACTCTCCATTACCAAATTAGAGATTTAATTAAATTAAATTAAAAAATATGTATATTTTTGCAAATAGTGAAAGGCGCAACACAATGCCACTCAATGGAACGGGAATTTTATGTTTTATTTACAGTTCAATTTTAAGTATTATAAAAGTTTCAAAGTTGACATTTTTTTTCATTTTTTCAGCAATGAAGGCTGCTATTCTTATCCAGCGTTGGTATCGAAGGTATCTTGCACGAATGGAAGTCCGGAGACGATATACTTGGACAATTTTTCAAAGTATAGAATATGCAGGAGAACAGGACCAGGTCAAGGTACGTCATATCATTAAGAATATTCAAATTTGTACTCTAAGCAACGTATTTTTTATACAGTAAAAACTATCTGCAGTTTGTATCAATAATCAATACCATATATGCCTTGTAAGTATTAAATATAGAAAGTCAGGTTCTGAAATTTGAATCTAACACAAATTGGTTCAGAAAATTGATTCGTCTGACAAGCATTTCTAACAAATAGATGTTCGCGTTACATTAGGTAAACGGTGAGAAATTCAATAAAATAATGTTGAAATAATGAAACAATGTTTGGTTTACTTCTTTTTATTAAATATAGATATTGATATTTATTTCATAAAATCGGTATTTATTTAGAAAAATTATACGTTTTACAATTTATTGGAATCAGGGAACGCTTTTAAATACAAATGTGTCAAAACAAAAAAAAAGTTTTTGACTGTATGTATGTGTTATTATTTCCTGTATTCATATGAAAAAAAAGTCAGTAAATATTGTAGTCTAAATAAAAAAATAGTGACTATGAATACATGCTCCTTTTGGTCAGTAAAACTAAAGCACTTAATCAAGAAAAATAATTGGTGTAAAAGTGAATTTTTGACTATTAAAAATAAGGCGGGTAATTAATTATCTTTTCTGTTTTGGATGTTGAATTTTTTTTTTTAAATTTAAAAAAAAAAACTTAACTTATGATTTAAAAAAAAACGGAAAAAATATTTATATATTAATATAAGTATTTTTTTAAAAACTAATTCCTATTTTAGTTGAATGATGTTATCTCAAATAATGTCTTGTCGTCATGGATCGACACTTATGATGAAGACCTTTTGATAATTGACAAGATGAAAGGATATTCTCAGAAATGTAGCGCTCAAAATAATTAATTTTCGGCAAAATTCGTTGCGCCCTTTTCGCCGTCCAATGTCGATGTTCTTAGGTCTGGGATTATAGAAGATATTATAATGTAATTTTGTGGATCGGCTCGAATAAAGCCCCGAATAATAATATTATCAGATTCTCCAAAAGTGACGTACTCTAAATTCTCTAGATCTCGTTTCATTTTACTTTTCCCTTGAGCGACGGGAAGTTTTGTTGGAAAATAAAAAAAATAAAAAAAAGTATATTTCGTTATTTAATCACAATAAACAGTAAGTGAATTTGATATTGCTGTGGGCTCCGAAAATTGAGAAGAAATAATAATATATAACAAAGCGTCTATTCTTAAGACGTTAGACGGCCCGCAGGAATTTTCTCAAACAGTATTATGGTCGAGATGTATGAGTGACTTGGCTAACCTTTGGAGGGTTGTCGTATGGGCGAACGAAATTAGGCGGGCCCTAAACCGTAGGGGCCCTGAGTGTTCTCAAAATTTTATGATGCTCCGATCCGTACAATGATTTATGAAATGTGTCATTGCTGTCTGTCACGTGAGAGACAAATGGTTTTCCCGAAGTGAAGTTTTCGTAATAAAACACATTACCGAATATAAACCGCCTTACTCAAAGATACCTTTGACAATTTTTTACGTTCATAAATTTTATATTTGCAAAGTACTTTGAACCAAAACTTTTTTTTTTTTTAAAAAGTTCACTAGGAGATTTAGTATAATATATTATGTGCAGTTACATCATTAAAAGATTGCGGCAGTATCCATCAGTCAAAACTGATGGTGATCATAAATTAACCTGACACATTTATATTTATTGGCCACAGGAACATTTTTTGAAACAAGATTTCAACTTTTGACAAAATATTCCATTGAATTTTCCATACATTCTTTTTTTAATTTGTATCTCATCTCAAATTGAAGCATACATTATGGATCATATTTTTTAAACTTTAAATGCGGAATAATTGAGAGTCACTTAAAACAACTTTAAGATGGATGAGGTCAGGCGAAGAGTAGATGTTAGCTAGTCACCCACTTCACACCCTCTTTTCATGATAAGATAAGGTATCAACGCCTTCACACTAAAACTCATAAACCGGTGTAACTGTTCATATTCGAACGGTTTTGAAGACGTTTCAAAGCTGAGGGATTTAACCAGAACTATTTTCAAACATGTTTGCTACATATCTATTGAATAAAGCTCACTTACTCAAAAAATGTTTGCATGCGAACTGGTAGTTATTCTGCCACACAACCTTTCTCTGTCTCTGGAAAGAGCTAGTGGTAAGTCAATCTCTCCCATTCCGTATATTTTAAAATATATACACATCACAGATACTCATGTATTTTGAAAGAAGTCCACGAATCGATTGAAAAAAACAATGATCAGAACTTTCAAAGAAAAGATAAAAATGTTTAAAAGCTATGGCTGCTAGTACACAGGATTGGCATTGCAAAATTAAGGCAGGTGTTATTTGATAAACTATAAAATAGCGAACCACAATTTGACAAAAGTTTATACGGGCCCTTTTTGTGCGACCGTTTTGTGTTTGTTTGTTGATAACATTTTCGTGATTGCGCCTTGCCGACAGTAGTAACGCAATAAAAGTCTTTTTTTTTCTTTGAACACAAAGTCAAAATGAAAAACAAAAGCGGAGGAGCTTTGAACGCAACGTTTGACGAAGGACATTTAGCGTATATGAAAACCAACAACATGCTTTATATTCAATAACTTTGTTTGAGATACTCGAAGAAAAATAGTTAACCTAAAAATTAAATATTGAGAAATAGTTTTCAGGAGAAACGAGAATATAATAACGTACAAAACTATTCCTGCAGTACATATTTTAATGCAAACTATAAATATATTTTTCGGAACATTAAAAGATTTTTATTTTCTTTATATAACATAAAATATTTGTAAATAACTATTGTTAGAAATTTCAGTGAAATATTCTTTCCATATATGTCTGATAATTTGTGATGGACACAAGTGTATTTGTGATGATATATTTTTACAGGGAAAAAAATCAGGACTGATTTGATCGGTCTGACCTTCCTAAATAACGAAAAGTAAACATTGACAAAGATAAGCATCAAGAATATGAATATAAATCGATATACTATTTTTGTATAGGTCACCGAGAATAGATTTAAGTACAATTTATTTAATACATATCCGCTTGGATCCATATTAATGTTAATATTAACCGATAACCAATAAAATACAGTCACTAGTTGGAAGATGAGTCGCTGCCTATGTAAAACATTAAATAGCAAAACAAATTTGCACTAGTTAAAATTTAAGAAATAGTAATCATAATTAGACTGTATTACGCAAACGGACAAGACCTTGAAATAATATCAGATGTGTCTTTAGCTTTCATCATTATTTTATTTTCGACAAACTTTTAATTGGTCATGAAATGTGACGCTTTGATTATTCTAATTTTCATATAAATAGTGGTAAGAAAAGCAAAAATTGTGATTTAAATCAAAACAATGCAGACAATCTTATGATGTAATAAAAATAATTAAATAAACTTTTTCATTTCGTCGCTATAGCTCAATATACAATTATAACGCACACATGAAAATTTGATAACCTTTCACCAATGTAGAATGGTTATTTCAAAACTTGGTTCAAATAAATTTGCATTAATGAAAATAAATAGGCAAACCGTTATTTATTCAAAAGTTTACACCTAAAAGCTTATATCAAATAATAAGTAATTTTACACTATATCTAGTATCTGATCATTTTTTTATGACGCTAAAAATGCAATCTGTAAAATAGTGGTACTAGTAAATGAACTATTTTTATAAATATGTTTTTGTTCATCAATAATCGACATTAAGTTTCATCAAAGCGATTATTAGAAATGTATTCAAGAAACTGCAATACGATATAACCACACTTTCTTTTGATGTATTACTAAAGATAAATTATTATGTATTTTGAATTGTCTTCAACATTTTCTTTTAATATTTTTTTGCCAAAAAGAACTATGATAGTTTTATTCAAGATAACTTAACTAGTTTTAAGACATTATGATTGTATTTATTTAGTATAAATTTGGAATGTTTTTAGCTATTGTATATGAATTTGCCTTAGCTCTTTCCATCACTATTACGATATTTTAAACAGTTTCACTCCAGTTAAGAATGATTTTTGTCTCATTCAATTATTTTATTATATACTACCATAAGTATACAATAAACAAAATATGCAAACTTAAATAATTATACCAGTTGTATTTAAATACTCTTATTCTTTGTGCTTATTTGCGCGGTTTATATTCTACGATTAATTTAATGGCAGCTTCTTTCAATATAATATACAAGTTAATTAAACGTGTCCACATATAAAACGTACTATACGTATACGGTTAGCTCTTGTTATCTTATTATATAACTGCTAGAAAGCAATTTCCGTCTCATATTGACCTCAGGAGCTTATTAGCTACGACACAAAGTGCTGGAGCGTCGTAGAACCGTACGTCATTTGCGAACAGTATCTACGCCACGTAGACGTATGTCTCAACAATGAGAGCTTGTTAACCACATTATCAGATATACAACGTTGGTTGCTTCGTATGTCAGGATATGCCCACTACAATGACTGACAATATAGTCATTCAAATCTAAGCATAAATGTACGCACGATTGCTTAAACATTTTCTCAAAGTTTCAAACATACACCATATTTATTTCGAATAACAAAGTAAGACATTTTTATGAAAATAAAAACATTCATGCTTCTTGTTTTTAATGAATGCATAAATATTACAAGTCAATAGGTGTATTAATTTTGATAAAAGAAGCTTGTTGATAATTATATTGCAATCACATAAAAATAAACATCAATCACATTTAGTAAAAATATATTATAATATATTGCACAACAAAGAATTGACTTTTATCAGTTATATTTTACGAATAATTAAAACAATTTAAATGACGATAGATTTAATTAAGATCACCTTTATACATTTTTTAATTTATTAATACTTTGCATCGAAAAAAATCTAGTATGTAGATATTTTGAATTCAATTTCACTTGAGATGCTTTCAAAGAAAATAAAATAAATCTACTTACAAGTGTTACATCACTGATTGTGTTTCTTATTGTCCCCAGTCCTTGAAAGATTTTCGTTTAAAGTGTTGACTTTGATTCTCATTTTTAAATGATAAATAACGAAATGATAAGTGGGCTTTTTTTCTATTTTAACTCTCGCGGCTCGGAGACTAGAAAAATACTTCTCTGCCGATGGGGGTCGTTTAGGGACCCCAGTGGTTTCCTCATTATTGGCCTTATTCTTATGAATTTCAAAAAAAAAATAGTCTAAGGGCTTTAAAATATCTCTCTGCATTATTCCTCATACATTTTTTTACAAAAATTCGTGGTTTTTTTAATAAATAATCATATTTTAAGTTGCACGTAAAAAAAGACGCCATTCCAATACAAATATGTATTTGCAACTGACGCGTTCAGCCTAGTTATCTTACGAACGATCGCTGATAAGCGGGCGCTTATCTCGTTATCGCATCGCGTTATCGCGTATTTATATAAACTACAAAAGGTCCAAAAAACTATGATATAAGAATACCTTAATTATAAACATTGTATCACCCATATTAAAATAGATATTTAAGAAAATGTGGGTATTGGGGTCGCATTTCTTGAGCTTAGAACCGGAAAATTTAAACTCCAAGGACCCCAACGCAAAAAATGTATATGATTGCAATAGTATTACACGAATAACACTAGTTAAACTATGACGATGGTATTGTTATGAAAAATGGCGTGATTGGTATTGTAAAGCTGTACATTGTTTACCTTTTTGTTATTCAGTTCAACGTAAAAAATGTTAATTCACAAATAAAACGTTCTGATGTAAAAACTTCCTTGCAGCGTGAAAGTAGACATGATAATTTTATTATTTTTGTTTATTAATAAAATTTGCTATTTATTCTATATTTTTTTTTACCTTTCCACTACAAATGACAAACTCATATTTACAAATTTAATTATATTATGTTTTGTGTAAAAATATAAATAATATATTGAAATTTAAGCTACTCCATTTTCTAAACAATGCAATAATTTAAATTATCATAAAATCCCTTATTCTATGTTTTAATTGAGAAATAAAATACACCTTTTTGATCATAAAGTGAGATTTTGTTTTATTTTATTGCAGCTTTACAACTTCTTCAATGCCCTCCTCACCCATATGCCAGATACTGCATCAAAGGCAACAGGATCCAGTGCCACGTCAAGATCGTCATCAGTTGGTGAGTTAGATATTGTTTCATTCACTTTGATTTATCAGCAAAGCTTTTGAAACTTTCAAAACTTGTCATTCTCAACGTCATACCCAACCCTTTTAATTAAATGAAAATATTTCCACTCTCAAAAAAAATCTATTATATTATTTATACCAGTGATCGATTTATTCTTTGAAATAACATTAAAGATTTATTAGGTAAAAAAGTATTGTTAGTAAGTTATTTAAATGTATATTATTATTAATGGTATTTCATGGCGACTTCTTATATTTTTTTAATTTAATTTCGAAACATTTTAATTAATTTGTACATACAAAATTGTAGTTTTATTCTAAAATGTGTTGAATACTCTTATTTATGTATTAAATAATAATATGCGAAAGGGAGTAGAGAGATATAACATTATATCTATTTATATAAGTGTTACAAATAATTTCAATAGCGTTAAGAATTATGTTCATTTTATTTATCAGTATTGTTGTAAAAAAAATTTACATTAACTTGTTAAATAAAATTATTACTTATATATTTTGTAACTCAGTTAGTATTATAGCATTTTTTATATATAATTTAATATATTTAGTATGACAGATACATGCCACAACTCTTCCCAAAAGAAAGATAAAAATAATATGCGGAAATCAACACAGGATAATTAAAATATATTTTATTTTTATTACAATGAAAAACAAAATAAATGGATATTAATGACGCAATTCCTTAAGATCAATCTGCAGATGATTGTCTGCGAGTTAACAATTATGTAGTGTTTATTTTCATTTATATTCCGTTATGTATTTCCTTGAAAAAAATAATATTTAAACCAATAAGGCGATGTAAAATTGATACAGTCGAAATCAATTTCACCTATGAGATTGCTACGAAAATGCAATAACTTTCAATAATACGTTGATTTTTTCAATCGCAAACTTTTATTGCTATAATTAACAGTGTGATTGAAAAAATAACAAAGTGTTATGATGTTTGCAACTTCAATTTGACAAACATGACCTTTAAGCGCTCCCTTCCATTTATATTACACCGTACCTTGTATAGAAAGTTAACGTTTCGTAACAAACCATCAAACCGCATTTCCTGTGAAATCGGAAGTAAATTACCGGCCTACAAGTTTCCCTTCGAAAGGCCTATTAGCAGTATTAGACGAATTTCGCCACATTAAAAGCTCCTCGAGATTTCTGAAAGAAGTTTTTTTATAAGGTTATACGTGCGGCTACTTGGGGCAAATACCTGTGATTGACTTTTTTTGGTATTGACTCATAGCCTGTGTAGTTAGTATTAATATTTTTCTGGTGCTGTGTTGGTTAACTTACCTTGACATTTGTGCCAAAAAAGTTTTTGTTCATTTTTTTATCATTTATTTATTATCAATATGAAACTTTTTCCAGTTTTTTTAGTACATTTTGCAGTAATCGGTAATTTATAGATTTTTTACTTTTTATAGCTTTATTGTATTTGCTGTAGTTTATTGACGTTGGGAAACTTTATTCAATATATTTTTATTTTCTGTCATTTAAAACTATTTTATCAATATGCTTGCTTTAAGAAGGTAATTTAAAATATTTTAAGCAAGTTTTTTTAAAATATTTTGAGCAAATAAATTCATCGTTCTTCTTGTTATAAAAAAAAAATATCGAAATATTTTGTATTGCTAAAACTCGGTGGGTCGACATAGTAGTATGACAATTTGTGAAAACTCTTTAGTAAAACGTATTTCAATTTTATTTAAGATAAGAACTGGTTGCCCTTAGAAAGTGAGTATTCTCAACATTTATCATATCGATATGTGTGTTTTAGTTATATAATATAAAAGTGTACAAAATAACAGTTTTTTTGTTATAAGCTCGTTTTTGTGTTAATTGGAATAATGCCGCCTGTATTTATCATGGTTTGAAAGTGATAATATTTTTAAATATATATTTGAATAAAATTATTTTTAAAACAAAATCGCATGAAAAAACTTTTCATAAAACGTTCAGTGCTGGGGTTGTGTTTTCACGTGATAAGCTTGCCATGCTTTGAGTCCCGGAAGCGTGTTTTGACGTGTTGCTATGTCTTTCAAATAAAGTCGTAGTTGTGGTATTTGGCAAAAAATTTAAAAAAACATTATATAAGCCAGTATATAAAATACTCGTCTCATTCTATAACTTATTTTAATAAACAAACATTGATTTTAGCTTTTAGTTTAGGAACAAAAGTTCTCGTTGAAAAAATCTATTGAGATACCTCCATTTGGAGGGCATATACTCCTCATTGGAAGCAAGCGTGGATTTAAAAAAAACAGTGGTAATAATATGACTTTTAAGGTGTTCAATGTCAATACTTGGTGGAATGGCGTTATATCTTTTTTTTCACCATGTCCGCTCCCAATGTGGAGCATATGGACTCCTAATGGAGTTTATCTCAACAGAAGTGTTTCTACGAGAACTGCTTGTTACTCAGTTGCTCAACCTCTCTTTTTCCAAAGAGAGTAGGGATATAAAGATAGAGCTAGAGCAGGACTAGCGGTAAACTAATCGCTCTCGATACGCCCCGGTTATAGGATAGGATGAGTGGAGAGGGGAATTCAAGACATCACATACATCCATGCCTTCGAACAGAAATTCATAAATCGATTGAAAAATCAATTTATAAAACTGTCCGTACCGGGATTTGAACCCGTGCCCTCCGTAACCGAAGCCAACAACGCTGACCACTCGGCCACACAGGCGGCTTAATAAAAATAATAAAACATTTTTATTAATGTGACTAATTATCAAACGTCACTGATAATTACATTCTGTTTCCTTGGCAACCTATGCATACCCTTATTACAGAACACAAATCACATCAAATCACATATGTAAATATTTTATACAATTTAAGTGATCAATGTAAAAAAGAGGAATAAATTGGCACATGTTTTTGCTTATAAATGTATTCGGTGATGAATTTAATATAGTTTACAACAAATCAAACTAAAAAACGTTTATTTTATCACATGAAAGTGTGCTTCTAAATTTATTTATGACGACAAATTAACCTTACTCCTTTTCAATCTCTGTGTAACTTTCTTTTATATTTTATATGAGCATGGATTTTGTTCACATTGTACCGATAACACTTTTTTGGTTTGATGCTTTCATACTAACCCTTCATAAAGAGCTTTTTACTTTGGTATCGTTCACAGACGGAATGGATGTACGCTTCTCAGATGAATCGGAGGAGCCAGAAGAAGATGGGGGACATCCGGAGAAAGGTTATCGGGGGCCCCACCTCAACTTTCCGCTGCAGCGTCGGGATCTTGATGTCCTTATCGAGACCTTCAGAAAGAAAAAGGTTGGCACTTCTTACTGTGTTTCTCACTTTTATAAAAACTAAATAAAGTCTATAAATATTACTGGCAGTATTAAAAATGATTAGTGATTAGATTATTACTAGAATCTAAAAAGACAACAAAATAATTACTATCATAATTGTGCAATGTGTTCGAGAATTGTATCGTTTTTTTTTCAATGTAAGAATTTACTAGTAAGTGTGAATATTTTCTAATATATGTATAATTTATAACATTGCATTCTACGCTTATTTTAACTAAGCAGTGAATTTATAAATTTTCTATTAGCCAAAAAAATCACGAAAAAGCGCTAGTAAAACTCACAATCAACATTTTTACCGACTACACTTGACTACTACTCAAAAATAATTTATTAAAACTCGTATTTTAAGTTTATTGTAAAAATCAAATGTGACAAGAGTGAGTAAGATACGATTTCTATTTTATCGTATGTACATAAAGTGTGTATGCAATGACTATCAAATTTTCTTTTGGTTCTTCCATTATACTACAGCTGGCTATGCTTGATAACGTAAACACTGAATTTTTAACGAGAACAATAGTTGAGAAAGTTTTTCTGAAAGAATACAATAGAATACGGAAGTAACGTTCATTGCTAATTTTACAAGGATCTCTCCACCCAAATGGGATAGGAAAACAAATCTAGATTTAGATTTTGGAAAATTTGATCAATTCATTATCACAAAAAACTAAAATTTACTTCTAATTATAACAGTCCAATAAAATGTTTAAATCTCTAATGTTAATTATGTATGAAGAAAAAAATATGTCAGAGTCACCGACGTAGGTTACAAATATTTTTGGAAGCTTGCTTCAAAAACACTTCTTTGATTATTGGGTATTTGTGGCGTTAATATGTCTGGAAGCTTAATTGCGATCATTTTTCAAGTATTCTTAAGAATACTTCTGTCAATCTGAAGGATATTTTTCTGGATAAACATTTAGACGATATTTTTTTCGATGGCTTGGATTACTTTTTTTGTAGTAGGTAAGGGGGGAAAGATTTTTTCTCCATTGCTTGTCGTCGAGGTATTTTTTTTACAATCAACAATGCGTACTCCAGAATGATTAGGTTAGGAAATGTATTTATTGAAAAAAAAAACCTTAAACGTTTCATCCTCAGAGAAGTGTGATGAATTGAAAGGTGACAAACATTTACCTTTCGGCTATTTATTTACGGTGATTAAAAGATTATCCAAAGATGTAAAAAATATGTAAATGATTAATTGGCGCAAAAGTAAAAATAAACAAAGTGATTGTGAAATATATATACATAATAATACAAAACAATATATAAAATATAATATTCATGAAACGTTTTTTTATACTACATACTTATCTTTTTTTTGTCACCGTGTGTGGTTCCAATGTAAAGTATATGGACCTTTTATGTAGCTTATCTAAACAGAAATTGTCCTACGAGAACTGCGTTTTACTCAGTTGTTAAGCCTCGACTTTTTGGAGCAAGTAAGAGCATAATGATCAAGCTTTGGCAAGATTAGTTTTTTTATTAATAGCTCTTGATAAAATTTGTTTTTTTTTAGAACATGATAGGTGGCAGGATATTAAACACCACAGACATCCATACATTCGATTTAAAATCTGTTGATTGAAATGTTAATTTATGATAATGGTCCGTACTGGATAGTTGGCCTCGAAAGGCCAAGACCACGCGATTATAGGTCTATTTTTTTCATTAGAATCTATTTATTGATTACATACTCAGCAAACTAAGCAGACGTCAGTAGGTTGGGTTAGCAGAAAAATATTGGCTCACTTTGCTTTGAAGCGTATAAATGGAATACTTGTAGTGGAAATATACCGCAAAAAACGGCGAGGAGAAGCTCGATCTTTTGAATTCATAATTCGGTAAAAGAATGTTGTTGCGTTTCTTTACCCTTCAATGGGCAGTCCTTTGAGAATTGTATTTCATAATATATCTTTTTTGCCTGTTTTAGACAATATTTAAAGAATAGAAGTTTTTGAAAAAATCCATGCTCAGAATATTCTATCGAGTTTTCGTCCATAATGAAAAAGTGAATGAATATGTTAAGACTTAGAAGAGATATCTTTGATATTAAATTACTGATGGATACATTTTTGAAGAAAAAAGTTTTTTTTTCATTTTTATTAACTGCAATACAGAACGAAAATATTAATTTAAGAAATTCTGTTTTTCAATGAATTCAGTCATTACAAAAAAAAAATCTAAACACAATTATATGCAGTGAAACACGTTGTATCATAATATACAATTATATAACTTTAGTATTCTACTGCTTGTGTGACAAATTTTGACAGTTGTTTTGCCTACTAAAAAATCATCTACAGTCCTGAGCTGCATCACAAAGAGATAAAACATGTGTCACAGTTTCTAATAAAATCAGTGGAACGAAAAAGATTTAATATTAAATAATATTTTTCCATCGAAACCATCGAAAACACGTACAAATTTATTTCTCATACTTGATAACTTATTTGTATTTTACATGTATTGATATGTATGATTGCAGAATATTAAAACGCTTAATAGTATAAGTATTGATTTACTATGATGTTCGTAACTCAAAATATATAAACATACTGCTGTACATAATTTGTTAAATGTTTTTACCTAAAGAAATAAAGTGATTTGTTTTATTTATCAAATTTTACAGCCAACAGAGGGCTCCATCTTTTCCTAACTGTATTGTTTCAATAAAACTAATTGGAACCACTTTGTATGTGTCAAGTCGTTATTTTTATATGGTACGTACGAACAGACAATTTCAATACATCTATGTACCGTTTTTAGTTAAGTAATGTTCTATCAAAGTTTAGATTTTGTCAGCTGCGGGCTTAATTCAGCTACACATCGAAGTAAAAAAAAGAAGTTCAACTAATGGTCATGTGGGTTCAATAGATAAAAAATACTCAGGAAATGTATTTACTTCTTATGTGTCACCTGCTGTTTTCTAACTTGATTTACCAGAAAAATCTTTACAGAATGAACTGATTACATCAGACATGTCCAACTCGTAGTCCGCAAACTTGACCAAATTGAAGGTTTTGTGTAACAATTTTAAAAAAATTATAAATTTTAATATTGATAAAATAAAACAAAAACTAATTTATTTTTATTAAATTTGTGAGTAACGAATTATTATCTGAGTGGTCGCATACTAGCGCCAGACATTCGTTTGTAGAAATGTGAGTGTTATGCGGGACAGCGCTAGCTGACCGAAAAAGACAGAACGAATGTAGTGCAGTCATATTGCATGTCTATGGTACGTTCCCTTTGTTATTTAGCTCTTATAGGCAGAGTTAGAGTGAGGTGTCTGTAATTTCATCAAAAGATACAAATTTAGAAATCTGGAAAAATTTAAGCACGTGACTATATAAAAAAATATTGTTTACACGGATTGGTAGTTGGTAATGTCGGTGATTCGGTCAAAAAGTTGTGACCCATCAAATACATGCAATATATTTTATTTGGCCCACTAAATAATTTTAGTTGGACACCCATGGATTACATGATCAATTCATCCAAGTTAATTAATAGTTTTGGGTGGCTTACTAGTTCTTATTTTTCCAACATAATAAATAGTTTGAAACATAATTTATTTATATTTTTGTAGTTTTTCGTAAAAAAAATGTAAGAAATATTTGTTTTCGTAAATATTTAATATAATACAATAGCTTCAGTAAATTGTAGCGAAGAATTGCCAATGCCAGATGTTATTTGTGTAAGTGTATTTTGAGTGTCTCGGTAAATATTAAAGAAAACATTTCGAAAGTAATGTTGCTAAATTTAATACGAATATCCTCATTCTTTGGAAAAGAAATAAAGATAATACGGTTTCCAAGATTAATTAATCAAAAATTAAATAACATTATACAGTATTATAACGCTTAAAGCGAAATATTATGTTGTAAAATAATAAAAAAAAATCATCAGCATCACTTTAATAATGATAACAAAGTGCGTTATTTAATATAAATATCGTGCAAAATAATATTTTTCTTAGATATACGACTAACTACCATGGCTATGTTGTGCGATTAGTCAAGAAACAGTTGTTCTTTTATTTCCTTTTTTTATTAATTAACAGTTAAGGTTACAGAAAGATAACCTAAAAATAAATAATTTCAATGTATTTTGTAAAATTATGCTTACCCTGTTTGTGAACAGTGTTTTTTTTTTAAATTTTTACTGTCTAATTATTCAATTTTAATGAAGATATGCATAGTTTAATATAACTAAAAACGTCTTGTATCAGTATTCGAGAGTAACGAAGAAATAAAAAGCATTTGGGGAAGAAATATATTTACTGCTTTTTATTTTTAATACATCATGAATCTTTTATATATTTGATATCAAATAGAAAATTTCAAATGTATATTATTTGTGTTTCCTTATGCAAAGTTGTACGTATGACATGTCAAAATGTTTTTTTTTCTGTTCACTGAACATGATTTGCTTACCGTGTATGACAAAAAAGTTTTCAAATAATTATTACTAAATCAAGCGTAAAAAAATATTGCGTTGAATTTATGTCGTAGTATTTTGCTAACCAAACGATGTTCATTTTAATTTTGTTATTAAAAGTACTTTTGATTGATTTTTTCTATTGAAAAACGATGTTTTAGTAACATAAGTAGGTGAAAAACGTTACAAACATTAAAAACAATTAATTCTCCGCTGAAATGGACTTGATATTTGTAAAGACAAGTCTATGGGTTTTTAAAATATTTGAAACAAAAATATTGCATTCATATATGTATGTAGAAATATTAAAAAAAAAAAAAAGAACTGCACGAGACGTAACGATATTTGAAACAATTCAGGTATACATATATGTAATTTCGAAAGCAATCCACTAACTGTCTGCTTATTCTATAAATAAGACAGGGGTGTCTTGAAAACTTTCATGAGCGAATAGAATTCTTAGGTTATATATTGTTCCCGGGGTACGAGTATATTCGGTCGGTGAAACAAGTAAGTTTTCTAACTTAACTTTAGTTTTAACAGAAAGTTCTATTTTATAGAAGAGAGACAAAACAACCGTGTTTAGTGTTTTAAATAATTCTTTTGAAAATCACTTGTGATATTTAGAAATATTCTCGAAGTTGATGGATATTTTTTTAATAAAAATTTGTTATCAAAATGTGTGTTAACAAATTATTCTAATGCATTTATTTTAATTTGCAGCATCGACTTCACGCTCGCTACGTCGCTGGGATTCTCAAAGAAGCTATAGCAAAACTGAAGAGGCTACCAAATCTTAACCAAGCTTCGACGGCGATCTCAAAGCAGATAACAATTTGCGGAGATCTTCATGGAAAGCTGGATGACTTACTGGTCGTCTTCCATAAGGTAATATTATAAACTTTTTTTAAATAATTTAAGATTTCGACTGTTCAAGTTCAAGTTCATCCGTGCGCTTGAACGCCTGAAGATGCCGAAAGGCGAAACCCGGGTCGTTAGTGACAAAATCTGTGGGAGTGTACATAATTTGAACGATTCAAATTTAATAAACTTTTTTATTCGATGAGTGTGAAGTCGGTAGTCACAACCCATTGAAAACAACGTGATGAATATTTAACAATATGTAACAATTTAAAAAAAACAAATTAGTTGTAGTGTGTATTATTTTCTTTATTTTCGTTTGTTGAATAAAATTAAGAGTCTTTTTTTAATTTTATGATGAATAAGTTCACTCATTCAAAATCAATTTTAACTTACTGACAATTATTTCATTAACTTTATAGTTTGTTCAATTATTACAATATATATTTGTCTTGATATATCTGTATAATTTGTGTACTCAGCTCACTTATGGACACACGTATGAAGTCTCTCTTTCACTTTCTTTCTGTGCATTTGTAGAGATTTTTTTTTCATCTGAAGATAAGTTATGGAGTATTTTTTCTCGCAGTCTGCACATAGTTTGCATCAAGTGTATTGAGCTGATAGCTATGACTACCACTCGGTTGTATCTTTAATTAATCTAAAATAATATTTATCCAAGCGGATTGTTATTTTTATTTTTCATTTTAACAAAATCAACTACTGCTTAGAGAACTGCAATTTATTTTTAAATCTTTAAAAATCGATTTTTTTTTCGACAAGAATACACTGAAATCCGTTATGAGTGTTATGACTAATGTATCTGATTAGCAAAAGGATATTTGTGGCAGTTATTTTTCGTTGCTTTTAATCTCTACAACTTATTGACCTGTTTTGCCAGCGTTACCTTCGAGAACAGAATATATATTATATCATTTTAACAACTAGCTATGTGTTTCGAATGTATGATGAGTAGAATTTGTATTCACACTGTATTAAATCGTTACTGATGTCGTAATTTTTCCATTATAAAAGCTACTTTGTTTTCTGATTTTTTTTCATACTAATTGTTTACGTTTACCATTAAATTATGCCTGAATGAGATCTAGATTGTCAACAAAACAAAAAAATACATTCTTACTAAATACAGTTCTTTCAATAAAATTGAATCCATAAAACATTTATTATACTTTTAGAATAATGAATTATACAGATATTATCGCATAATCGTTTTCCATGAGGTTTATTAGTAATTGAATAAGAGACCAAATTCAAACATAATACACGGGTCATGAAATCTACGTGCTTATAATATAGTATCAAAAACATTAAGCAATAACGATGTTTTTTAAGCCATCTAGCGTGTCTAAATCTATCAATTCTGGTTCGTGAAATTTTCTATTTGGTACCCTGAATTACCACACAATTTTACTGTTATTATCTAGCATCGAATATCATGTTTTAAATGTTAAAGTAATCAGAGACTATTAATAGATACAATCAATTTAAATCAGATACGCTTTTTATGTTTTAAATGTAGTCTGAAATTACAGTTTTTGAAGTTTACCGATTTTAATGACAATTTTTTAAACTAAATATTTAAAAGTTTTTTTCCTTCTAAGATGAATAGTCTTTCAAATATTAAAATTTTATGTTTTCACTTTTTATACAAATTACTGTTTTACTTCATGACAATAAAACGATATGATTTATAAGTTATAAGATATATGTAACCCTATTTTAAAAATCCAAAAACGTAAATAGTAATTTTTCTAGACCACATTATTTTTAAGCAATTCTTTAAAATGACGCAGGTTTTTTTTTATTTTATCTCTCTTTTGTTTTTTTAAACAACGTTATTTAAAACAAGTCTTACAAAATCTTTTAACTTAGACGTTGAGCAAGTCAAACATTTAAATTGCTTTCATTTATACATTTAACTTAATACACACAAGTGTAAGCTTGAGTAACATTGGCTCTTAATATTGTAATATGTAAATAAATTATTACTCTAAGCACTGCAAGCGAGAGCTTTCGTGCTATATGTAGAATGACAGAGTACACAACGGGCATTTGATGTGCTCGGAAAATCGAATCTAAAGTGCGGAGAAAACCAAAATGCCACATCCATTCTATTGATGCTAAAAGCTCTAGAAATATACTTAGTCTGGTAAATAAATTGGGTTCGTGGGAACTGTCTTGAAGTATCGATTTCTCAGAGTTTTCTGTTTATAAAAAAAGACACAAAGGATTTATACGGGTCAGGCAAGGTTCTCTTTAAATAAAATATTAACGTTAGACTTGTCACTTTAAGACCAAAATTGCTACACTGTAAATTATTTTAAGCTTCTCTCGATTCGTTTATTTATCCCGGAATAATACTTACAACATATTTTATAAAATGGCATGAAGACATTTTTAATTAAAAAAAAATATGTTTTTACGTGTCCGCGGATCTTATTTGAATTTTTTTTTCCTTGGTTATTAATGATTTAACAAAATAAGTATTATAAAATTGATGTCAAAAAAATACTTTAGCTACTCAATTCTTATCTAAATTCGTAGGAAAGTTTTCCTGTTCATTGAAAAAAGTATTTTTTTTAAATTATTTATAAGATGATTTATTGCATTTTTTTTCTTTGTAGAAATAATTAAGAAACCCTCTGCTTTCGAATTATTCTTGAAAAAAGATATTAAGCTTTCTAAGAACTTTAGAATAGCTACGATTAATTTTAATAATATACGATATGGAGTTTTCTGCTTATAAAGCCTCTGTGCAAAAAAATGGATTATAATAAAATATTATTAAAAAACAGAATTTTAAAAATGGGATTTTTTTTTAGAAAAAAAAATTGAATAACTTTATTTCAATGAAGTCTTTTGTTTCATCTCTTCATAAATAACAAAACATGTCTATTGTATAGCAATATAAGTAACAGATTTTTCGTCTTTATTATTATGCTACAGATAAAAGAATTACAATTCATATTATATATCATTTCTTTATAACCAAAAGAGATAACGTAGAAGATTTATTGAAGAACATATTGCTGAAAAAAGAAACCGTACAAAAATACTTATTTTTTAATCGGATTATACGAGTTATATATTGCAAACATATTTTGTTAAATGACTTATAGTATTAAACATAAATATGTACGTATTTTTGATTTCAACAAAACGAATTAATCGGATTCTGCTTTTAGATGCCTCATATTTGTGTTGGGAAAATTATATAATTAGATTTTAAATAATTAAGAAATCTGCTTGAGATTGATAGTATTAAATATATTTTGAAAGGGGTTGCTCTATAAACCAATCTATCATCAATATTTCCATCGCACATGATGGATCGTGATCTTTGACAACCTACTGTAAAATGTAGCTCATTGTATTCCAATAATCATCAGTAAAACTAAAGAAACTTTATTTAATCTTAAGCGTCTAAGAAATATTGACCTACTCTTCATACTGTGTTTATACTTTTTTTTAGCACGTAACCGCAATTTAGGCGAAATTAATAGTGCAATAAAATTAAACTAAACTACTTGACATTGAACGTTCCACCTTCTTACGCGAACAAGTACAGTGTACGAAAAATACTTTCCCTTGTAAAATTTTCTTCATGCTTTATTTATAGATTGCAAGGTGAATGAATTATTATAGTTTCCGTGAATAAATTATGACTCGCTACCTTACATTATCGACATTTTTTTTTCGAGACCGTAGAAAACAAAGTAACCGCTAAAGATCGCAATCAAGCTTTCTTGGAGTATGATAAGTAAACTGTCATAACGAAAAAAGAGGTGTTAATATTATATATGTAATTTTAAATTTAAAAGTTTCTATATAAAAATATTTGGAACAAGGAGTAATAAACAAAAGTTTTGGTAAATCAAAAATGCTACAAAAATTCAATTTATAAAGATGTGTATGAAATATATAATCTCTGTGGTTCTAATTTTAAGTAAGTTGTTCTACACTGAAAATTAAAATATTCACACTAAAATGAGTTTGAATGAAAGTACGAATTATTGTAAAAAAAACTTTTGGTGGCCCAAAAATAATTAATTGACAAAATATAATAGTATTTTTTTATATTGTAATCAGCACACAAAAATTCATAATAAACGTTTAAAAAAATACTAAAGTTACGATACGTTATCTTCCAGTTGCGTGTTTTTGAGCTTTCCCCTGTGCTTTTACTAATACATTGACAGCTCTCATTTCTGGCGTGAAAATAACTACAAGTGTATGTGAAATTAGTGCCTTATAGCACGAAGGTAATAAACAATTTGTTTAGAAAGTTCTATTTTTATTTGGTTATATTTAGTTACCTAAATGTGCTGATTTTGTACGAATATAAACGAACGTGCTATTAGGAAAACATCCGGTCAAATTACTAACGGCAAACGCGAATTGTTTTGTTATCGTTTGTTAACTTAAATAATTTTGGCTCGTTGTTTTATACCGCTATCTATTTAAATTAATATGAAACTTTCTTTTTGCGGCAGAAGTTGAAGAAAGCGTAAAACCGTCACATTGCACACAACTATTTCTTCCTATGTGAGGTTTTTTGTCATAAATTACGACATTTTATTCTACAATTTTTTAAATTTGAAAATAACCAACATGTTCATTTTTTATTATAATTACAATCATTTTTAATTCTTCTCACTAACGAAATATATTGTAGTAAGTGAATGAAATTTTTAAAAATTATTTTATTATATATACGATTTATTCCTGATAAATAATTATTGGTATCACTTTTAAGGTGCTCGCTGTCAATACTTGGTGGAATGGCATTATAATAAAAATAATGAATTATATTTATTAGTCTTTGATGATTTTTTAATTGTATGTTATAGGTGTTAAGCAATTTAATTTTGTGTAATAATAATCTAATTTGTAAATCCTTTTCATGTTTAATAGTTGCTTACACATTTTATTTAAATTTTAAATTTGTATAAATAGCACTGTTTATATATTTTGCTTATCAGTTGATAATGCTCGCAATGAGCGAAACCGGTCCTTATCCAATACATTTTATGTGGAAAAAGTACTAAAAATGTTTTATTATTTTTATTAATTATTGGTATAATAATACTTTATTTTAAATTTTCAACCTGAAATGAAAGATAAATATTTTTTGGAAAAATACATTATCGACTTTTTATAAACAAGCGAAAAAATCTTTCAAAGTCATAAAGTTTAATAAAATTTGATTTTTAGTGAGGTGTTGAAAAATGCATATTATTTATATATATGTATATATTTTTTTAGTGGTATACAATAAAATAATAATGAAAAGACATGAAATTTAACATTATTTAAATAAAATCTAGTTGTAAATGTAGCATGGTAAAAACTGGAGTAGACAAATATCGCAATCAATGTTTTTTTCATATCCTCCGTATATTTGAAAATACAGACATATTCACACTAACGCAAAAGGTCAATTTTATTTGTTAGTCAGTTTTTCTACCGCTAATCTTTTCCACAGCTACAGTGGAATTATAAAAATTCCTTTTACGTCACCAGTTTGACCTTTAATAACATAAAGTCTTAACATATCTGTTGATCTGTAGATTATTGGACAACGATTATATTTAGCATACTTATTTGTGTACATATATATAAAAGACGATTAAGGCCCATCAAAAGAAAAAAAAAATATTTGGTACGACTTAGTGAGAAACGTTACTATATCTTATACAGAATCTAAAAAATATAAATGAGCTTAGAATCAGTCATTTATCAATTTAAAAAAACGTAAATATAATTAACATGCCATAGATATTGTATACTTATAGGAATTGGCGCCCCGGATAAGACAACAGTATTCATCTGTCACTCTTAAAAAAATAAAGCATCTACATGTCCAAATTGTATAACTGTCAAGTGAAAAGAAAAACTCTACATCAATAATAAAACGCTACTTTCTTGTTGAAACTCTGTTGAGAAGAATAATAAATTATCAAAGTATTTAAATCCACAAAACTATACAATACATAATATTTAAAAGCTTTTATCGTATATTTACATCTTGGAAAGAATAAATTGAATATATAAAAGCAATTTATTGTCAGTGATTGGGTAAAGCACTCTTTTCTAATCAGTTTTATATCAGAATAAATATAGCACTAAATTTTTTGATTAATGGCTACCTATTAAATAAATGATCAATGTACCGACATACATTACATTTTATGATCTGATTTTCTAATAAATTGGCGACGCATTAATCATTTTACTGGACCATTAACGATGATTTATTTTCTTGCCCTATATCGATATGATTATTATTTATTTTCATTACAGGAAAATTGATAGGGTTTTTTTAAAAATGATCATAATCACGATACCGTCTTAGTTTATGAATATTTCACATCTAATGTTATGTTACTAGGTACTTGGGTTAACTGCAAAGTTTTTGATTACTTTATTCAGCTTTTCAGACCTCTTTCAAGATATATTTTACTCTGTTACTTTGTATTTCTTCAGATATTCACCAAAGATCCTAAATTAAATCATTTTATTGTCTTGCATGTGCGGCTCTGAAGCTGAAGTAAGCAGTTTGTTAAAGGCTTGCCATTCTTGGTACTCGTGGCTGATTCCGGATAGTACTTTGCCAATCACACTCAATCTTTAAGGTGCTTAAAGGCTACTTCTACGTCACGTGCTGGTTATTTGATCTTTTTTGTGTGCAGAAGTCAAAGTTGTGGTTGTTTAAATATCTTTAGTAGATTCACTAAGCAGTTAAATTCAAACAAATCAACCATGCCTGCTCTCAATATAAAACATATGGACTGAAACATCTCAGTAGTAGTTATTTTACTAGCACTTGTTGTTTATTAAGCCGTTTAACTTAATTTTTTAAAGAGAGTAAATATCAATGGATGAGGTTAAAAAATAATTTGTATTAGCTTATTAATCTCGTTATGTATTGAAGGGGATTTAAACAACACAATAAGATTCTATGATCTCGTAAAAATGTCGATGTTGAAAATATTACATGTCTTTTTTTCATATAAAGTATTGGGCAATATTAATTATATACATTTTAAGATAAGTAAAATGTTTTTTCATCTTTATGATTAAATAAAAGTTTGTTTTGTTGATAGTTAATTTCCGATGTTTGAATAATGACATATTTAAAAATTGAACTTGATTTAGATGCAAATATTCGAAATCAATTTACACAAATTTCCAACATATAACAAATATGATATTATAATCACGTAATAATATATGTTTTTATATTTTTATCATTTTAATAATATAAAAGCATTTTTCCAGCAAAACATAAATGTTGTAAGCTTATGTCTTATGACTTTGAATATCTTATTTGGTGTTATTTTTTTTTCTCCCTTTTGCTTTGATTCTCGCGCAATTCAACTCTGACATACATCTCGCGCAGCTTTTAATAATGAATTTCAGCCACAATCAAATTGAAGGGACTCAACATGCGAGCAAAGCGTGTGCGGTGAGCTTTATCTTTGAATCGGGGCTAATGTCAAGTGTCGCATTTGTAAATCCTCGTATGGCATGTAATTTGTTTTGAAATGCTATTTTTCGCTCACAGATTTCTACCAAGCCATTAATTAATCCAAACACATTCAACAATTTAATTTTCAAGAACAGTGGTTTTTGTAATTATGTTGTTTAAATCAACAATACATTTTTCACCAATTCTTTAATTTACTTATTTTATCTTTTGTATTGGCATTTAAAAAACCATTTAGCAGCTTTATCAAAGGTAAAGGACTGGTAGCACTTAGCACTCGAAGCCGTTTCCGTTTGACAACTTTGTAACGCTTCAAAAGCTTATTGGCTAGTTTAAAGTTTAAACGTAGGGTATTTCCATAAAATGTGATTAAACTAAAAGTCATTTACAGCTAAGAGTTTTTCGTAATAAATAATAATAATAAAAAAACCGTGATTTAATAAGTTCCCATTTTCGCTTTTTGTCTGGATCGAGGTTGCCATTAGCTAGAGCAGGGTTTCCCAAACTTATTTTGCAATGAAACACTTCGCAAATCTGGGAATGTTACCGAAACTCAGCTTATTTTTTGGAGTTGGGTCATTGATAATGGTAAAAATATTGAAAAAAATATATGTTTTTAAATCACTAATTATATTTAAAACGTGCAAATATGAGTAAAAAAAGCTCTTAGTGATTCAAAATATCCGTCTGTACCTAGATATTTGACGTTTTAAACATCAGTTGAGATTTACCATCACTCGATTTTTAATATGAAGTAGAAGATGCTTGGATGTGTTGCAGTGTATATTGCCATTCCAAATTTTTGCGGAACACCTATTTAGGTCCCACGGAACATAGTTTGGGAAACCCTGAGCTAGAGAGTGAGCATTTGATAAATTTTGTTTTTGCTGTTGTAATAAAACTTTTTACTATTATATGATGAAATAAAGTCTCTGATAGTGATGTGCATAACATCGAAAGCGTTTACTGAAAGCAGCATTAAACGCCATTGCAAACATTGGATAATTCATGCATTTTGTTTACCTACGGAATACTTGGATTTTGATCCATCGTCGTGCCAAAGCATCAAATTTAAATTTTACGCTTAGATAATACATAAGTTAAATATTTAAAGTTCGTTTTGTGTGTACATCGCCTAGTTTTATGAATTATTTATGAACAAACTCAGTGCAGGAATAATCTTCCAACTTGAAACTATACGAAGTATTGGTGTGTAAGAAGACAGGGTAAACGTCTACTATTATCATTTTGAGTTTAACTGTATACATATCACTTTTAGGGTGTTCACTGTCAATACTTGGTGGAAAGACATTATATTAGTAAAAACACACTATTCCTTTGTACTTCATTCCACTTTATTTAATATGTCAGGACCGGTTTCGCTCATTACGAGCATCGTAATGTTGACGATCGTAATGAGCAATCAGTTGACGATGCTCGTAATGAGCGAAACCGGTCCTGACATATTAAATAAAGTGGAATGAAGTACAAAGAAATATTGTGTTTTTACTAGTATACATATCATGATAAAATAATCTTAAATGACATATTATTACTAAATAAAACAATTCAAAATGATAATGCTCATTTAATTTCGAGTCGATATATAATAATGTCGTTATAACCGCCCGCTGTGGTCTAGTTGGTAAGAGCTTACTCTTTCGATTCCCGTTAAAATCAATCTCAAAATTGGATTTTTTTCAATTTAAATTTGAGACCTAAGACTCCGACTCCGAGGAAATTTTTCAATAATTTTATTTTAACTTATACATATGTATACCACGAAATCATCTTTAGTCAGCCAAGCATGAAATTTCAACACTTTTGATTATTTTGTTTGATTATACATTAATAAACATATTTTTCAAAAAAAATTGAGCTGCTCATTTTTCATGACTCCGACTCCGGCCAAAATACCGCGACTCTGCGACTCCGACTCCAACTCCAACTCCGACTCCACAGCCCTGAAATTTAGTGTCACTTATTCATATGTTGTATCATTATCTGTAAATCTCTTTTATTACCGATTGTTTGTTACACACTAATAGTTTAACTTTGTTTCGTATAGGTACATAGCACTATAATATTGTATTACCTTATCAGTTGATAATGCTCGTCACGAGCAAAATTGGTCCTGATCATATTAGAAAAGTGGAATTATTAGAAAAGAGGTTTTTTTTTAATATAATGCATTTCCACCAAGTATTGAAAGTGAACACCCTGTGTATATATTATATATTGCCTTGTATCTGAGAAAATTTGTAAACGAAAAAATAAATACAACAGAATTATTAGGAGTAACACGAAAATAAACTTTTTTCTTTTAGAGCACACTAAAACCAAAATTGGTTTTTGTGAGGGAGGAGAAATCACTCACGAAAATGTAGGTTCAAAACAAGAGAGTAAATTTATGACATATTTGTAACCATAATACATTTATGACACACATTTTTGCGGTGATAATAAATAAAAAAATGTTCACTTTGAAATTTGCAGGGTAATTTATGTACTATTGAGTATTTTAACATTATTTTATCGCGTTCCCAATTCCATCAGTTAACTGTTAGACAACACTTGTACGTACAATTTTAAAGATTAAGTCAAATAAAATGTGGTTATCTATTCGTTTTATGTTGTTAGATAAAGATTGTATAAAAAATACTAAACAACTTTATATATTGACATATGTATATCGGAATCATCCTGCGAAAAAGATTCGTTTTAGAACACCAAGTCATTCTCAAGAACATGTTCATCAAATGTTTGATTAAACTAAACAATATGTGATATATGACCTAGCAATATATTGGTTTTGCATAGCTCCATTCAGTTCGTAGAACTCTTACTGCTGGATTACAAAGAAAAAAAGTATTCTCAAATTCTAACCTGGTATTAGATGACAAAGAATAATTCTAGTACCAACTTTTTAAAAAATGAAAACCAGCATTCCTTTAAAACAAAAAGTGGTTAAAAAAATAGTGAAAAACGTTCCTCTTAAACGACACATAGTGATGTTAAGCTTTAATTCATTTCTTATTGATAATCTGTTTATTTTTGTTCTAGAATGGTCTTCCATCGCCAGAAAATCCATACGTGTTCAACGGAGATTTTGTAGACCGTGGAAAGAAAGGACTTGAAGTTCTTCTTCTGCTGCTATCTTGCTTACTGGTCTTCCCAGGAGGAGTGTTCCTGAATAGAGGAAACCACGAAGATCACATTATGAATGCAAGGTAATTAGTTTTTTTTATGTTTTTTCTTTACTAGATTTATTCATATTATTATTCGTTACAATACTGCTTAAATATTCGGGTGACTTGTTTTTTTACTTGCAAATACGTAATTAATTCCAAAATGTCAGCTGGCTTCAAAAGTAAATTTGGTTTTTTCGTGTGAAAAGTGTTGAAACTTAATTATTTGAAACACCTTAAAAGTTATGCAATGTTGCCTGATTTTTGGGAGTTATATCACTTTATTAAATGTCTACACTATGAAGGTTTTTAAGTCTTCGAAGCATGGTATTCTGAATATTTCAAGACAACCAAATACTGTGTCTTAAACAAATTTAATGTTTGAAGTAAATTCTTAAAGTACTGTGGTTTAATACCACCAAAACTCGGATTTAAGAATGCGTACTGTTTGGCTTTCTACAGACATTTCATAATTTAATTTGTGAGTAAAACTTTTGCTTATGTGTGGAGGATTTTATTTTTAAAATATTGATATCTTCAATTTATAATATCGAATGATATTTGTTGCTAAAAGCAATTGTGTATATGAATCGTTCAAACTGTATAATTCGCCACATATTGGTCACGTATCTTTAAGTCTTCAAAAAAAATTGATATGAAAACGACCGAGTTATTAGTGTCAAAATTATAAATTCAATTTTTTTGATAACGGCATTATGCAATAACCAAAAATTTATTTGTGTGTTCTGTTTTTTTATTAATTTGAAGTCATAGTTATATCCGGTATTAAACTTACTTTTTTTTAATTGAAGAATGAGTACAAAAATACTGTTACATTTATCTTTTAGTATTCAAATATCTTGTTTTTATGAACGTGTAAAGAATCAATAACTATGAGATTAATTGTGTTTTCAAAGTTCCTCGCTCAGAGAATCAATTTTAAATAAAGTGGAAAATGAAAACGTTACAAGAATGCTAATTCTTTTCATCGAAAGAGCACCGGCCAGAGAAAAATTAAAATTCATATATCCACAATCTAGATTCAATAGTATATAATGAAATTATAAAAAAACGGCAGTGTTTTACCAAAAATGTTCCTCAAACGCATTAAAATTATTTTTTATTCACGACGTATATTCAATTATAAACGTTTTTATTTTACCTAAATAAAAAAATATCAACTTTGATACTAATGAGGTGTACGTGTACTTTTGCACTACGGTCTGGTAATTGAAGATTAAAAAAGAATTTGCATTAACGGGTGTAACATTGATGTTGTAATTACTTAACGAATGTAATTAATTCAACGTCCAACCAAAAGTATTCGATGGTTACAATATATCTTTCCACTGAACGACTATTTTTTTTATACGATTATCTATTACAGTGGTATCGACATCGATGCTGTTTATCAGCGTCTCTAGTTTTCTATATGATCAGGTGGATTCTTTTTTGTACCTTGTATAATACGTTTCTCCAAACTCCACGTCACACTACGCGGTCTTTGACCTGTCTGGAGTTTAGGGTCCAGATTTTACTTGAATATTTGCTGACTGGAAGGGTACATTGTTAAAATATTCTATGCTAGTGACATCTATAGACGAACACCGACGTTAGGTAGTTTAAGAGAAGCGTGTGAAAAACAACATCATTCGATATATATATATATATATATATAGACAAATGAGATGATCATAGTGTATATTGATGAAACTTATTTCAACATAGAATATAACAACACTGATAGTTTAACTTTTTACATGCTAAATCTTCTTTCAATGCTGGTTGTATGCTTTATTTAGGGACGGCTGTCAAATTTTGCTAAGTATGCAGATTCACAATGAAGCATTAAGTCACCGCCTGTTACTTTGGCCACGCTTACCTGATCTTAACCAAGGCCAATTTTGAGGCATTCGATACATTTGCAACATCATATGGAGAACTGGATATTCTTGATTCCTCTTTAAATTCAACGCGGAGTAGATTAAACACTTCCGCCACGGCGAATTCTCAGTATACTGATACACAGGATACTTATAACACTTTAACTAAATTACTGAACAAGTCACATTCCTTTTTTTCTTTCTATCTATCTTTATCTTTAAAGCACAACAGTGCATAGTTAAAAGATAAGTCCCGTGCAGCTTTGTATCGGACCAATAATATGAAGAATAAATTCTTTCTTTTCTTAGTCGCATTTCGTTATGTAAGGCGGACGTGAAAATGCGGCCGCATACACATAACGGGTGGTAGTGGGATACTCAACAACCAACTTGTTACTTTTCACCAAACCTCTCTTTTTTATATAATTTAAGATTTCGACTGAAGGTGCTTAACACGAAACACTCATTTACTAAGCGTCAGTTCAAGTTCATCCGTGCACTTGAACGCCTGAAGATCCCGAAAGGCGAAACCCGGGTCGTTAGTGACATAATTTTAACGATTCAAACACTCTTTTTTTAATGAGAAATAATAAAATTAAGAATCGAAAACAGTGCAAGTAAGTGCTAATCGCTTTTGTTATGCTTTTTTCGTATCGACGAAGTATCGACGTTTTGGAACAAAAATGAATTGAAACATCAATATATGAGACTATCCGTGCTAAAAATACTATTCCGAGAGATTCTTAATCAAAACCAATGACGTTGATTAATTGATTACAGGCTCGAGAATAGTTTTAAAAATAACGCTTGGCATGAATCATTCAGTGTCTTACGTTTTTATTATTTTACAATGTTATTTCTAAGTTAAGCCAAATAATTGATTCGTTCATCGCAAAAAAGCAGTATTGATTCTTTAATAAATTTGTGGAATAAGTGAAGAAAATCACCAAAAAATTGTCATACGTTGTCGTTATTTTTATTGTTATTTTTTCTGTAAAAAAACTATATTTATTCATGTACCGTTACAAACAAAACTATTAAGTTGGTTTTTCATTTGATTATTTACAACAAAAAACAAATAAAGACATAACGGTCAAAGCATCAATAAAATCTCTGCACTATATGACTTGGACGTAAAATAGCGTTTACGATGGATTTTCATTATTTTTCATTATCTATTTTTATAATGCAATAAAATGTTTAGTGGAGATAACATTAAAATCATTTTAGATGTAATGAATGCATCAGAAAATTTCAATGGAAAATTGTATTTAAAATTATAGTTTTACCTGCATATTAAACAAATATACTGTAAAATATAAAATAATTTACGAGATTCGTGAGGCTTACGATATATAATAAAAAAAAACCATTATTTATAGTTGGTATGCAGATATATTGCATTAATAAAAACACAATATTCCTTTGACTTTATTCTACTTTATTTAATAGATCAGGACCAGTTTCGCTCAATGCGAGCATTGTCAACTAATCAGCTGACAGTTAATCAGTTGAAAATTCATCAATTCATCAGTTGACAATGCTCGCAATGAGCAAAACCGGTCCTGATCTATTAAATAAATTGGAATGAAGTACAAAGGAATAGTGTGTTTTTATTAATATAATGCCTTTCCACCAAGTATTGACAGTGAACACCCTAAAAGAAATAGATTGCAGATGACCGCTAGCTTGGGTCATTCTCATTATTATTACGAGGGATATAAAATTTCGTACTTAATTCTTCCATAAAATATGGTGATATTTGAAGTATTTAATATGACATGTTAAAGTAAAAATTGGCATTTAAAGTATCGTTTGATTGTTATTATATTAAAAGTTTTCACCGCATCGATGTATATATCTAGCTGTTTTGGTATATTTGAAGAAGTTTTTATATCTGGTTTTGTTGGCAAACTCTCAAAATACTTAGTGTATTAATTTGTAAAAGTCACACAAAGCTTAAATTGATAAACAAAGAAACAAATGAGTAAGTACTGGGTTATATGTCAAGGTTTAATAAATAGTATACTTACTTAAGTTTTATCGGTCCAGCAAAAAAATATTTGCTTTTGGGTTTTTTCCAATCTCATATTATTCATAAATTTTGCGATATTGTCTGATAATGCTTTTTAAAGAGGTAAAAAACAAGTCACAATTCGTAACAAAATAGTAGAAATAACAAAGATATCACATTTTCTTCTTATTATCAATTCGCTTATAAAAGTTTTTTAAAATATATTTCACAGTTACAATTTTTAAATAAACTATCACTTTGAAAAATATATGTCAACGCATATGTTAAAAATATTTGCGAATTGTCGAAAATTTAATGACAATATTATATGAACAGTCAAAGCTCAATAAAGTTTTATCGATTCGTTAATTCATACAGAGTTCACGAGAAATTCTTGTCCGCCGTTGTCTTCTATATTTAGCCCTCGTCCACACCTGCAACTTTGTAGGCAGGTGTTCTAAGGTAACTTATCACTACAATAATTCCAAGGATCATCATAAAATTGATTAGTTACCTGAGGGGGGATTTTCTTTTTAGCATGCGACGTAATGACGCTGAAAAATTTCTAAATTGCCTTCAAAATGATATCGCACCGTTGCCTAAGTTTTCTAGAAATCTATTATACGTAATGAAAATAATAAAATAGGAAATGAATTTTAATTTGACTTTTTTACGTAATACAAAGATTTTTCATCTTAAGAGTGGGATAATAATTTATAATATAATTTTACTGCAAGAATTTTAATATTTTTGACATTCTACGCAATGTAACCAACCTTTTTAAACCTAATATATATATTAATACCACGAGTACGTACTGCTTTTTTTAAATTTGTGTAATGTTTTGTTTATTAACAAAAACAATTTAATATCAAAACGATTCACGTAAAGCTATAAACTGTAAATGCATCATGTATTTTGAAAAGGTTAAAAGTCACATTTTTTTAAAAAAATGAGTAAAGTATGCAATCATCTTCAGAATACCTAAATACATTAATATTATACGAAAACGTTCCATGTATGTATCATTTTAGAGCATTGCAAAAATGCAAGTACATATTTCGAAAACGCAACAAGTTTACATTAGAAAAAGTGAATTTAATAAAAAAATATATAACCCTAAAGGAAAAAACTGTCTTAAGTTTGAAAAAAAAAGTTAATACCTATTATATAATACATGCAACATGAAAAATATTCATTATAAGTTTTACAGTAGACATATATTTTTACTCTCTTAAACAATTACAAAAGTATGACTCGTAACGTTTTCTAAATATACAATTCATCAATAAAGGTATGGATGTTTTAAGAATCAATGTCTTCCAACTAATATTGGATTAGAAAAAAACTATTGCTTATAATTTTATTATGATATAATGAGTTAGCAAAAGGTTAGTAAAGAAAGCGTTTTTAGTCCACAAAACGTTGTTTGTGGGCTAACATTTTAAATGTCAATCCAATGGTTTTGTTTGAAGTGTTGATGTGGACAATATCGAATGCTTGTATAAAACAAGGGTCGCAATATTCCGAGAAAACACTTCTCGTAAATTTGAAGACGTCCACGATACATATTATCAGCAATGTACATATTTGGTTTCAATATGTACCCGAATCGTGTATGTGTCTGAAAGTTAAATTTGGCCTTCGTCGGGCACGTATTTTTTTCTTCCACTAAAAAAGTGTTTTAAGAATTGTCAATTAGTAATTTATCAGCTTTGTAATGTCAGTGTCTTATTGTGTTGACTATTTTCAAATTTAAAACTTACGAAAAATGGTTTTGAACTTAGTCAAATTTCAAAATAACGCATTTTATTTTTCTTTCTATCGTTTTTTAAGCACGATAGTGCTTGGTTAAAATATAGGTCTAGAGCAGCTGTGTATCGGGTCACTAAAATGATGAACGAGTTCATGTATTTTCTTGATCTTTATTGCGTTATGAAAGGTGGTCGTAAAATAGCGGCTGCATACACATTACGTGTGGTGGTGAGATAAAAAATAACGCAACTTGAAAAAACAGTATGACGAGAAGATTATAAAGAACATTCTTGACGACAATATTGGCCATTTTGGGAACTAAATGTAAATAATATGAATAATTAACATTCCTAGCCGATTATCTAAGCAGGATTAACGCGTGATCATGCAGTCATCTTTCACTCATCGATTCTTCCTTCATTTTTACCGGATTCATGGCACAGCGGCCAACGTCATTGGCTTCCCTACCGGACCTCACGTGTGTCTCAATATGAACAGCACCTTTTCAATCGATTTATCGATTTTGTTGGAAGGCATAGATGTTTGTGATGTCTAAAAGTTTCCTCCACCATTCCAATTCTAAAACAAGAATCTGAATCGAAAGTGATTAGTCAATCACTAGTCATGTCCTACCCTTTTTTTCTATATGTGGTACTCTTTTTTTAAATTAGAGGTTTGAGCGACTGAGTAACTAACAGTTCTCATTGAAAAGCTTCCAGTTTTTAAGAAACTTTGATTTAGAGGTCATATACTCTTCATTGGAAGCAGACATGAAATAAAAAAAAAAGAAAAATCTTTGACAAATTTATATGATTTTTTTTGTTTCTTATTGAACAAAAAAAGATATACCTAGACTTTGATTGTATTCAATTATTAAAATTCCTGACATGTGAAAATACCAAATCTTCACTTAACAGGTAAATTAATCTTATCATTTATATAATTTAAAAACACCTGTATAAAAACAATCTTGCTTAAGATACAATTCAAAAATATGCTGGAAGCACAGGTTTTATACTACATTCAACGAGATCATTTTCATCAAATATTTAATTTAAGTTTTGATTGAACATACGACCTGCGTGTTTGACGAAATTGGTTGCGTGATAATGGGTTCCGGGTTAAGTGGTAGCTTTGAATGCCAGCCAATAGGTGAAAATAATACCGAGAATTTAACGTTTGAAATTTATCTATTCGCTTCGGGAAATTCATTATTATGCCACTAAACAATTTAAATTTGAACAAAGCCTTTCGTTAGCTCATCTGAATTCACCCTCAGCTACGTGGATAAATGTTTACATAGACCTAATTAAATGGTATAATGTATTATTATATTTTATTACAATAGTCTTATTGGTGAAGCTTTTGATAGTGAAAACTGACATACGAGTCGAGCACTAACGATAAATCATCCTTATGGCAAAAAAATGGATTAAAAAATGTATACGCTATGATCGAAATTTAATTGTTTAGATGTTTGATTAAATAAGAATATAAACTAGGACAAAAAAGGAAATTTTATTCTTATAATATTTTTATAAAACGTTAATTATTTTTTTACTACTTACATCTTCTTCATATTTAGAACATATGTAGCATGTCAAAATAATACATCTGACGAAAATGATGGTTATTAAATCGTTGAACGTCACTTTATTAAATACGTATAGATAAACGTATCTATACTTATTTAATATCAGTACGGACAGTACTATAAGCTCATTTGTCAATCTTTTTGTGAATTTATTTTCGAACACATAGACATCTGTGATTTTAAATTCTCACCCACTTACCCGATTCAAATAACAAGGTTATCGAGAGCGATTAGTTGAATACAAGTCTTGCCCTCTCTATCCCCTCCTATCTGATCAGTATATTTCACAACTGTAATTTCCGTTGTTTATCATGTGCCTATTTTTTAATATTCTCTTTTGTGTAAATATAAATTTATTCACTTCAATTTAATAATAACAGAGCCAGCAATCATATAATTTCACAAGATTGTATTAAAATACGTTTTTGGGTATGGAGAGCGATTCAAAATAAAAAGAAAGCAAAACGCTTCATAAATACATTTTTTTCGATCATTATAAAAAAGATAAGGTGTCTTATTCAAAGCCAAAACTTTTTTACCTTACTTTATGTTTAAACATATTTTTGTTTTCATCACGGTTAAAAGAATAATCTTGTCTATGTTATATTTAAATCTACTACGATAAAAGAAAATGAATACTATTTAAAAAATTTACGTATGAATATTTTTTAAGAAAAGTCAATTTAAACTATATAAACCTCACTTATTTCGTAACTAAAGTATAAATATTGCGTTCTTAGGTCTCAGAAAGCCATCGCACGAGAGAAGTGCTACCTTATCGACGCTTATGTATTCCGAAAGCACGCTTAAAAGAGTGGCTACTAAAGAAAACATGCCTTGACTTTTTGCGGGTACGGCCTTGTTATAGCGAGGTTTTCAAGAAGAAACCTTTGCAGAAAAGTTTAAAAATAAAAATTCAAACCGCCGTTGTCTCAATAAAAGATGTTTGCATAATACAATAAGATAATTCAGAACATATTGGCGAATAACAATGTAGCAAAAAAAAGTTTTTATTTTATTAAAGTTTTAGTAATTTTTGCATTTTTGAAACTGAAGACATAAACTGTTATATTATTTAATTTTTCGCTCTCATTGTAGATGATGTGAATTTAAATTAGAATATCTGAGTATTAGCTGTGCTAAAAAAAATGTTGCTAAGCCTTTGTTTGGTAGGATCAGTAGTGAACTAGTTATTCTTTATACATCCTGTCAAAACTGTTATAAATATATATGTAAGCTTTATGATATAACATCAAATGAAAAAAAAATACAAATAAATTATTTACTATGAAAGTTTTCATAAAGGGGTACAATTTCTTAACTCGATGGCTGCCACAGACGAGATATTTCGTAATTTTTTTGTAGTCAACACGCCAGAGACGAGTTAATTCGTCAATTACTGATTAAATTAATAATTGTAAATTATAGCCGACACAAAAGGTTAATCAAGAACGTCATCGACATATTGATCACGTGTTTGTCAGCTAAATTATAGCTTTAGTTTTGAGTTTTTGCGGTGATCATAGTGGTATATATATATTATATGTCCAACTGGTGTGATGGAGTCAGTTGCTTTATCTCGTGAAGAATAGCTTTATTTGTGGTCCGAATTGAAATATTGTTTTACTTCTATTCATATATTTATGGATAAATCTTAAACTTCTTAGTATTGATAAGTATCATTCAAATATTCTTACTCAAAAATTTACATTTTGGAACTCGAGGCAAAAGCTGATTTAAGAGTGGTATCACTCATAAGCTGTGAAGAGACATTCTTTAAAAGTGAAATATTATTTACTAAAAAAATACTGTAATCCTTGCCCAAAAATTTCTAAGCACTGCTATTTTTTATATTGGTTTCCCATTTAACTCCTTCAAAGGCGAGTCTTGGGCGTTTACCTATCAATCTTGAACGAGATTTTTTGGTTGACTTTAAGTATGAAAAGTCCGGGAAGCTGATTGAGTTTTTCTTGCGACCCGGATTCAAATTGGACGGTTGAAAATTCAACCCCTTTATGTTGGAAAGAAATCCTTTCCTATTTATATTCTAAAAATAAGCAATTGGAAAAAATGAAAAGCTCTGCAAATCATATTTTTATTCAGGCTGATCCGTCTATTCTGTTTAAGGCAGGGAATTTTTTGCAAGACAAACTTTTGGAGTACAAAAGATTTGGAATCTTTTTTACGATAGATCGATTGTATGAAATCGAGTTTTTTTTCTTATAATATAATTTCAGTATACTCCGAACCGTTTTTTTTTAGATAATTTAAACCGTAATTAGAGTACGAATAATTCTGCAATATCAGCTCAAATAAAATTAATAGGTTAAGATGAAATATTTGCATTTTTTAAATATTTCAAACAGAAGACGTTTGACGCTCAAAAAGGATACATAGAAACAGTATATTTAATTTAAAACGCTCTAAGCTTTTTGTGAAATAAGTCTTCTGTCTATAAGAATTTAAATACAGTTTTTACACTCCAAATTGGACATTTTACAAACTAAATTGGACATTTTACAAAAAAAAAATTTTTAAGCAATTGGATAATTTATTAATTAGGTCAAGGGTTACCAACCCCGTGCTCGCGGGCGCAATGGCGCTCGCCGACCGATTTCAGCGCGCCTTCCTACTAGTTTGGGCAAATCGTTAAATTTCTGGGGTTTTGAATTTCAAAATTCTTGGAAGAGTTAAAAAAAAGCCACACGCTGATAATTTGGGCATATCGGTAAATTGCCGGGTTTTCGTATTTCTTAATTCTTGAAAGTGCTAAAAAAGTTTGGGCAAATCGTTAAATTCCTGGGTTATAAATAACCTTGAAAAAATGTGGTGCCCGCCACCCTAACTTAAGAATGCACTCTAGGGTCCAAAAAGGTTGGTGACCCCTGAATTAGGTTTATTTACACACATTTTAATGAAATATTATTGTACTGATATACATAATACGAACCGTGGGCATGGGGTTGGTAAACCTTGACCTAATTAATAAATTATCCAATTGTTTAAAAATTGTTTTTTTGTAACATTTCCAATTTGATTTGTTAAATTTCCAATTTGGTTTGTAAAATGTTCAATTCGGAGTGTAAAAGCTGTAATAAAAAAAATACTTTTTTTACGCGACAAGAAAAAATGTTAAACTGATTGCATGGTTTTTAATATTTTTCATATTGCCAAAAACATTATAAAGGCAACCGGTCCATACGATGAAAATGTCTTCTTTGTTAATATTACATTGTAGAAAATTAATAAATTTTGTTTACAAATTTGGTATTTATATATGACATGAGAGTGTACTTACAAATATTCTAAGCGAATTTATTTGGTTTAAATGAGAAGTCGTATTTTTTTACTTTTTATATCCATATTACTGTCCGTAGAATTTTTTAAAATACTCTCAATACAACGATATGTATTTTAATATCATAAAATATATTAGGAATTCAACGTTCTCTCTAAGCCACGCAGCAGTTGGGAAACCCCCGCGCACTCATTCTGGGTTGGCGCGCACTACAAGACAGTTAGTTGCTCAATTAATATTTGATCGGTCCGCGCAGAGGGAACGTTGATTAGGATATCATATAAACCGTACGGAAATCAGTGGTTAAAGCTAAAAACGAACACCAAATGTATTCTATTTAAAATATCGTAATATTTTTTTAATATTCATGCGTCTTTTATTAAAAAATGTAATTTACTTGTGGATTTTTTAAACAAGCGCAATCCGATTAGGCATAAAACTGTGTCGTTTATTTTCTACAAAAATATCAGTACCGTAATTATACACATAGATTACTTACCAAAGTGACCAAAATGGCATTTTGTTTCCCGTGTTTTTAAAGAGAAACTTTTCATTAAAGAAAATGTCAAAGCAGTGCATTGACTTGAAACTTTCTAGAGTGGGCGAGAGTCATTGTTTTATTAGTAGATTTATTGGAAAGCTGTTGTCAGTGATTTATTGATCGTGGAAATAAGCGCCGCTTGGACTTATTTATGGATGGTTTTGTATACAGACTGTAGACAAGTGAAAATTCATCCCAGTTAATTTGATACGGTTTTTAGGTCACGTCTAAAGCACATAGAAACCGAATCAATTGTTTTTCTTAGCTGGACAAGCGATAAGCATTATTAACTTTACATGGACATCGAGTAAAGCTTTGAAAAAATCTTTTGCTGTCATTTGATTATTTCGTATTTCAGAAAGATTTTCTTGTTTCCATTGGTATCTTTACCATCTGGCTATGTAGTGAAAAAAGAAAAGACTATTTAAATAAAAACGTACCATTCGATTTTCCAGAATAAAAAGTTGTTAATACTCCCATACCTATCTTGTAAAAACTCACCGTTAAGATTTTCATTGCGGAATGGAAATTTCTGTATACATAATAATTTTTCAATTGATTCACGGATTTGCATAAAAAACAAAGGTTTTATCCATTTCAAAATTTTCACTTCCTTTCCAAGTCCAAGTGGCGTGTGGAGAGCGATTAGTCATATACTATTTCATTTCTAGTCCCATCTATTTTTTATACAAATTATACTTGTAATATGTTTGTAACATTAAACAACAATATAATCGACTTGAGACACTTCATTGTATAGACAAGGTAAGAATTACAGTTTTCAACATATACAATGCAGACTTTTTATTAGAATCAATGTAATGAAAACGTCTTTAGTTATTTAATATAGAATTTATATTGTTACGTGCATTAATCGAGGTGTGCAATTGGCGTGCAACTGTTCCATGCACTTTGACGTAAAATTTCCAAAGTGCAGTAATACGTGAGTGAATTTGATCGTGTCAATGCCTGTGCACTCAATTTTACATGATAGAAGAAATATTGAGCTTCGTCAAAGTGATTGGGTGTCTTGCAGTAACTCCGTATCTATAATCGCAAATGCACTAGACGAGGTCAGCGATGGCGGGCTATTGAAATAATTTTACTGGTTAAATATAATTTCACTTAAATTTTGATAGTATTCCACAACAAGTGGAATAACAAAGTTATCAAATTCAATTTTATATTGAAAATAATAAATTCAAGTTCGTGCAAAGAGTGTGCATATTATTAAATGCTTATTGCGAAGTATTAATTTTAAGTGAAAACTATTTATTCTAAGTGACAATTAGTGAAACCGATTTGAAAAAACGTGTTTATAATTTTTTTAAAAGTGTACTTAAATAAAAGCGTAATTTTACCGCTTCAAGAATTCCAAAATAATATTTTTTCATAAAATAACTTTTAATAAATTTATTATGTTATTTTAGATAACATTGCTGTTATTAATGATAAAAAATATTGAATGTACAGATGTTGGGTGTGTATCAATCGCATACAATGAATCAATAGATCGTTCAAATATTGGTATATAATTTTGTTAAGGAAGTAAATTTAAAAATTGCTTGTTTTTTAAAATAGTTTTAATAGCAATGGTAACATAAGTTTTTTCAGAAATCACATAAAAAAATTGATTCCTGAATGAAAAATAGTGAAAACCGTTTCACGTTTTTATAAATTAAATTGGTTTTCTGAGTGGTCATTTTTATGTGAAAATCATTAAATTATCTTACTATTCAATTTAGGTAGAACTCTCAAATAGTACGCGAAAAAAAATTGAATATAAAATAAGTCTAAGAAGCAAGCTATAAAAAATGCATAGGCATGTAACATGTATTCCTATAAACACAATGTTAACAAAAAGCTATGAACATAGTATTTCTAGTTTTTTTTAATCTGATTATAGAAGCTCTTCTGTAAAAAGGTAATATATCACTGAACTAGGCAGTCAAATAGAATGCTTCCATTGCAATTCTTTCAGCGGCATAATAACATGCGGCGCGAAAATCCTTTTTTTTTATTCAAGCCACCGTAACCATATTTTTATCAGTCCTGTCCAAAGATTTTTTCTATCAGTTGAATGTTTTCATGCTTTCATTGTTACTTGTAGAAGATATTTTATTAAAATATAATACAATCTTATTTAACATTCTTTTCAGTAATGGCGACCAATATTTCATATTTATAAACATTATTCGAAACTTGCCGTAAAAATAACCAGTGTTTAAAAACCTGTGTAACAAATACATTGCTAATTTATCATTTCAACAAAAGTCGAAAAAAACAATCCGATCTATAGAAAAGATGTTGAGAGAACGATCAACCAACGACAAGTTCATTATTTGTATCCTTGTAAATAAACCTTTCCGATAAGATATCTATTTCTATAATAATTTACATATAATTATTTATGAACGCGTGAAAAAACACGTATTATACTAGAATACTCAATGACTCGTACAATATGGTTACATTAAATGCAAATATTTGAACATACGAACTACACTTTTTTCATTAATTCTTATTTCGTGTAAGTTGTTTGAATTTCTACAAAATGGTTATGTTCACTTTACATATAATAGTGCTCATAGTCAGAATTGTATGGTATTCTGTAATACCCTACAATGAGTAAAGAAAACTATCTTAACTTTACTTTTAAAATTGGATGTAGTGTCAAATAACGCCACTTACCTTTTTTACAAACAGTTCTTTATATATTTATTTGACAAATATGACTACTGATTTTCCGTCACGAGACAATCAAAGAAACGGACAATGATTGGAAAGTTTCCCACATAATAAATCTACATATCATACATATTGATGGGTGGTTCCATACAAAATATGTTATGGAAATGAAAATAAATTTTAATCACAGATTCATTTAACGTCTATATTATGTCAAAATAGAGCTTATAACATTAATAACCTTTTGCAGTATTTATGTTTTCGATTGACAGCAGTTTCTCTGCTAAAAATGTGATTTCTAAAAAGAGTCTTCTACTATTTTCTACGGAGTTTCCTTCCGGAAAGCTGACATCCTTTTAATGTCTATTTTTACGGATCGTTACGATAGCTGCATTTTCACATCAATTCTAAGGCACCGTCAATTTATAAACGTACTCCAAATTCACAATCGATGAAATATAATACTATACTTTTCGTATTTGTTAAAATTAAATTAATATAAACGTTGTTTTGATTAAAAAATAAATACAGCTAAAATATAATATTTAAAGCAAATCGTAGTACCAAAAATACAGAATAACGGCAATCGTGGATTTAAAATGCTACTGCCATGGAAAAGTATGATAATAAAAATGTTTCATACTTGACGCATATTTGGCGGATACAAAAAAGCTATGTTCAATAATGTGTTTTAGAAAAATAGTCTCTTCGATATTTAGAATCGAATTATACCAATCTAATTTAGGACCGCAGGCAAAACGTGCACTCTGGCATATAATGCCCGAGAAAGGCGTGTACCATCCCTTACAGGTGACGGTGCCTACCGTAAATTGAATTATGGACGGATAAGTGCTGCCTTTAAGACAACTCTGAAGTGGAGTGGCTTACCTTGTTTCTATTCAGGTGTTGTCGTTAAAGATTAATGCACCGTCGTAAAATTTGTAAATTTTATTAGGCCATAAAAATAAAATTAAAGTTGAAAAAAAAGCACCCACAGCAAACAGACAAATAATACATTTCACCGTAATTTACCTAAAATACACAACGACAGTACACTCTGCATAATTAATTAATATAACTTCATTATAAATAATAATACATTAAGTCACTTTTAGGGTGTTCACTGTCAATACTTGGTGGAAAGGCATTTTATTAATAAAAACACAATATTTCTTTGTACTACTAGTTTTGCTCATGGCGAGCATTGTCAACTAAAACCACTGTCAAGCAAAACCGGTTCTGATCTTTTTCAATAAAGTGGAAATAAAGTACAAAGGAAAATTGTGTTTTTATTATTGTATTAAATTATTTTTCATACCATTATGTTTCCCATTTAGTATTTATTTTTGTGGAATATAAAATATATTTTTGGTATATTTAGTTATATTTAAAACTCACAGTTACCTTTCTTTGATTACAGATATGGATTCATCAGAGAAGTTCATCAAAAATACAAGGTCAGTAAATGATACGATTTAACTTAAGCATGTGCGCTTATACATACAAGTTAATTTGGTGCTATTCGTTCATTCAAAGTGTGTTTCTTTAAATTGATAAATAAAAATTAAAAAAATCAGCCATGATGCGTGCTATTTTTTGCAATAGTGAAATTGAAAAAAAAATGAGAGACATAATTATGCATATACTTTCCTTTTACTGTATTTAAAAACAGCACTCAAATTTAAAAATAAACATGATTCAGTCTAAATCCGATAGGACAATTATTGCTAAAATAATGATATATTAAATAATAAGTTTAAGTTATATTATACGTATATATTTATAGCGGTCACACTACAGTATATGTATTTTTTTATATACATGTCGACTGTGGAAAGGAAAAAGGACGTAACTCACACATAAAATTTTACAGGAGGCGCAAAAAACGTGTTTTGATGATTTTGGGCCATAAGCAAATTATGAATTATACACAACCTTTAAGTGCACGGAAACTTATAAACTGGTGTTTAATTGACATAATCTAATATTTATTACAGAAATTGTTTAGAAAAAACCTTTATTTCATTCTTTTTTCTTAGTTTTAATTTTTTACAAGGTCATTCTTTTCAAACATAAAAGCTAAATTTAGACACTAATTCGGCATTTGCAGTTTGCATCCTTTTGATAGAACGTGTATCAAGTTGTATACATTGTGATTATCGAAAAAAACCTGTTTTGAAAAAACTGTGGGCTATGTCCTTTTTCCTTTCCAAAGTCGATATATAAACGTTATTATGTGTTAATAATATTTTTATTTTATGACAAGCTATTTTAAAAATCTAATGAAAGCTTTCTCTTATTTTTCGTGAAAAGTTCTCAGTTTGATAGTAAAATATTCATGACATATCAACGAAAAATTATAGAAAATACTCTTTTTATTATAAATTAAATACGATTTTTAGTCTAAAATTAAAATTAACTTATAGAAAAATACTGTTATTTTATATTATACATATTGGTATTATTCAACGTTTTTTGTAAAATTTTATCAAAAGGGCAGGTAAACTCTTTACATGTGTTTTATACAAGTGTTTTACGAAACAAGCATATTATTTTTGATCTCGTTAGTGTCAGCAAACATTGTCAGATTGTTGAACCATTGTTTTTAAAATTTCCCACTTTTCAAGCGCACAGGCTCTACTTGTGCTTTTGCAAAAAACGTTTGAAAAAACAACAGTGTATATATATCTACTGCCTCGCATTGTTTGAAATACCAACATAGCTCGCTAACGTTATAAATAAACAGAGAGTGCTGGCGACATAATTTAAATTTATTCCGGACGAGAATTCGTGAAATGTTTTGGCGAAACGTATATGAGGCGGCACATAGTTTTCTCGCAATTTAACGGTCACAGAGACGCATTTGCTTAGCAAACTTCTAAATAACACTTGAACACTGCTACAGTTTTATATTTACACATGTATTTGTCAAACGCAATGAAGCCGCAAATAATAAAACAAAACAATCTAATTGTGATGTGTTATTTAATGTTTTATCCTCCGCCGAAAATCCTTTGCCACCTGTGTAGTCGAGTGGTCAACGTCTTTGGCTTCGGTTACGGAGGGCACGGGTTCAAATACCGGTACGGACAGTTTTTTAAATTGATTTTTCAATCGATTTATGAATTTCTATTCAAAGGCACGGATGTATGTGATGTCTTGAATTCCCCCCTCCTACCCATCCTATCTTATGAACGGGGCGTATCGAAAGCAATTAGCTTACCACTAGTCCTGTCCTAGCACTATCTATTCTATCCCTACCCTCTTTGGAAAAAGAGAGGTTGAGCAACTGAGTAACAACCAGTTCTCGTGGAAACACTTCTGTTGAGATAAACTACATTAGGAGTCCATATGCTCCACATAGGGAGCGGGCATGGTTTAAAAAAAATCCTAAAAATGAATGGCTTATTATGATTTTACGTGGTTAGCAAATGAATGTTTTGATTTATATTCATTTAGGTTTCAGCGAGATATATTGCATTGATTGATAAAATAGCAAATTTTAACAATTTTAATATAATTATTTAGTAATAAATTTAATAAAATCGCGTCCTATGGCGGAGCGGTTAGCGTGTTGGGCTTCCGTGCCCGACTTCACGGGCTCGAGTCGCAGTACGAACAGCACTTTTTCGATCGATTTCTGTTCATAGGCATGGGTGTTTGTGATGTCTTTATTTCTCTTCAACCCTTCCCATCATTTAATAACAAGGCGTAGCGAGAGTGATTAGTTAATCACAAGTCCTGTCCTTATTCTTCTGTTCCTGCTGCTTTCTTTGGAAAAGAGTGGTTGAGCGACTGAGTAACAAACAGTTCTCGTAGAAAAACTTCTGTTGAAATACCTCCATTAGGAAGCCATATGTTCCACATTGTGAGCGGACATGGATAAAAAAAATCATCTTTAGCTGAAACTTTAGTACTACTAAGAAGATTTACTTTAATACCATCAAATGCGAATCATTGATTAGATTTCTTCCATTTTAAGTCAAATTTAATACATTTATACAACGTTAATTGTTACTAAAAAAACCTTTTCTGAAAATAAAAGTGTGTCAGTTGTAAATTAAGTAAACGAATATTAAATTGTTTAAGTTGATAGTTTATTGAGTTCACAATTATTAAGACGACAAGGGGATGGTCAACGAACATTGTTCGTTATCATCGTAGGTATCTTTTTTTCTAAAATAGAGGTTGCCTGATTAAGTTTCATAAATTTCGTAAATACACAATTAAAATACTGCTCATTGTAAGTAAGAAGAAATTTTTAAAAATTACATCTCGCGAAAATTCATTTTCAAAACTGCTTATTTGTCGGATGACACGAATCCTCGTTTCGAATAATAAAGCATACTATAATACAAAAACGCTTTTTAACCAAATAATGCTCATCGATATGCAATCATTTCATTTTGACTTAAAATTTTAGCTCTCAGCAACAGCTTGTATTTTTTTCAGGTGTGCAAACAGCTTAATTACCTTCAATACATAAACATTAGATCGTTACTCATTTAGGATAATGTATTTACAAAGATAATGTTTTGAATAGAAAGAGTGGACAGTTCGCCTACTCAGTGAAGCATTACTACTTCTCACACGTGATATAATAAATATGAATTTCGCTGAGGGAAATTATGACATGCCTGGTAACTTTTGACATAACGTCGAGTTTATCAGGACTCGTATCACGTAAAAGCTCGCCGCTCGTGTCGAAAGGGGATCGACGCTACGGGGCTTATGTCAAAAGCACAACAAGTCCGCTTGGTCACCTGCTCTACCCCTGCTAAGCCTTTGTTGGGGCGGAAGATCAAACGGAGTTTTAAAAGTCCTCCGATATTACATGATACTCGTCTGTGTCGTCTTTTACAACATCTTTTTTTTTATCTTATATAAAAAACTTTATCTCGTAAATAAAAGTGGATTTTATTATGAGGCTTTTAGTCCACATGTGAAAATTTTGTACAAAAGTTGTCTCGAAAATAATTAATAGAGCCCTTTACACTTGTTTTTTTCTAAATGTATAATAAGAAAAATCAAAAAAATTACAATTTTATGAAATTTTCTCTTTTTTAACTGATCAGTATAACTAATGTTTCAAATAATTGATCAGTGAAATCGCATCAAATTATATCAAACGAATTTTTCAATTTAATGCGTTCCTTTTTAAATAATCAGCATTTGATAGAGGGGAATCATTTTATTAAGACAAATATAAAAATATAAATGTCAAAAGCTTTTTATCACAAAAATTAAATACACATTTGTACTAATTCCCACTTTTATTTAACCGTTTGAATACTCCGCAAATAAATCATTAATATGTCCCAGAGATACTGCGTGTTTTTGAGAAAAATAATTTTACCTAATATACACTCGAATTCGATATTTTAAAAACCTATTTTGACTCAGTATAGATAGCACTACACATATTCATCAAAATATTGCTTATATTCTATTAGAATACCAAGAATTTGGTTTTTTAAATGTCTTGGACACCTTTGTACGCTTTGTATTCAAGTGGTAATATCAAGACCGGTTCACCCATGCCGAGAATTATCGAGTGATGCTCGTCATGCTCATTATGAGCCAAACCGGTCCTGATTTGATTAAATAAAAAGGTACTTTCAATATAATGTTTCTCTACCAAGGTGACATTGACCGTGAACACCCATAAAGTGATAATAGGTTGTTTTTGTAAAAATGACAATTATTGTGATTGTTAAATGCTCTACGTCTAGTTTAAATTGCACCAATTTGAATAACATGTCAAAGTTATATTGCATGTTACCCAATAGACCAGTGGTTCTTAACCGGTGCACCAGTGCACCGCAAGCTTATTGCAAGTGCACCGCAAAAAAATGGTAAAAACGAAAAAATCCGCAAAATAGTAAAAACCGAAAAATCCGCAAAATAGTGAAAACCGAAAAAGTCATGTCCACATATTTTTTTCGATCTCTTAATTCTGGTGCACCGCCACTTTTTCCCATGATCACAAGTGCACCGTGACTTCGAAAAGGTTAAGAGCCACTGCAATAGACAAACTGTCTTACCTGCCATTGGTTTGCTACGCCTGCCCTACAGCATTACCATTCGGCCCCGCCGGTTTTTTGTGTTTAAAAACTCGGCGACCATTTCAATTAAATTATATGACGGCACAAATAAGTTTTACTTTTGATCACTAACCAAATACCTAAGACATTTCATCTCGAAAATAAGTCATTCTTTTGTTGTATTTTTAGCACAACGCTGAGAGGCTTTTGAAGTTGATCGAAGGAGTCTACCGCTGGCTTCCTTTGGGGACCGTTGTCAACAACAAAGTGCTGATAGTTCACGGAGGGATCTCTGACACAACTGACCTAGACCTTATTCGAAGTCTAGACAGAGGAAAGGTAAGAGATACTACACAAAAAATAAATGGAATGAAAAACAGAACGTGCCCGCGAATACATAAATAAATCATCTCAAAACTGGAAACGTATATTTAAAACAGTATGTGCTTTATTTTTAATCACATTATAAAAAATCTTCAGAGAATAAATTGACGCTAGACTATAATGATTTTTATTACAGTAATTAATTACTTTTAAATATTACGGATAAGAAAACGTCCTGTTAGATTTGGTTTCTCGAATATCCGTTTTTAGTCTGACGCAATTTTATTATTCTATTTCAATGCTTTAAAACATTATCCACTTTAAAAGCTATTTTTGATTTCGAGAAAAAATAAGGTTTTTTTGCGTTCGATAAATCAATACGATTCTTTTTATAAGTGTTATTGGTATAACAGGAAAATTATTGGTTACAAAAATGTAGATATCCTTAAATCGCAGTGAATAGATTTGCTGATCATAATGGTATTAGCTTAAATTTATGTTTATTTGAACTTGCTTAAAAAAGTTTCTTTCTGCATTATGTTGTTTAAATAAAAAAATTGTCATAAATGTTCTTTAAAAAGACAAAAATATCATATAATAATGATATGAAGCGGAAAAATATTTAAAAAAAAAACTGTTGGTTCATAGACTTGCTACAAACGTTCTTTACCCAAAAAAAACGAAGTCGGTGTCACTGAGTTAGTGAGTTTACTGATTGTGTTCATTTTCAGCATATGGAAAAATTAAATATTTCATACAACATAATTAATAATGTCTCTCCGCTATGAAAAAGAGTCAAACATAATAAAGTGAAATGAAAATTTGGATATCATAATTTAAAGCTATTTATTCTGGGTAAAGTAAGTAAATTCAATTAAATAATGTTTGATGTGAAACATACGTCAACATATAATATTTATCACTCACTGAAGTCAGTTTTGAATTGACATTTTTAAAGAAACAGTTTAAAAAAATATTTTATTATTAAAAATTGTTAGTTCACGTCATAGAATTTAAAAAACACATTGTTTCTGGTATCTTCATTAAAATTATTAAAGGGGTTCTGTCCAATTTAAAATTAAAAAGTAAAGCCTTTGGGATGTTTTTTGAGAAAATATTTCACACAATAAATGAGAGAAAATCTTTATTTAGTCACGCGCAAAAGAAATTTTAATTAATATTTCACTATTGCATAATTACTAAAAATAATATTTTGTGTTACACGTATTCTCCTTTTCCTTTTCCCTTTTCATTTAGAAATATTATTCAGCACTTTTTTGCTACAATACCATATGATTTATAGTTTGAATACTTTCATTCAAAAAACCATACTCGGCAAAATATTTGAAAACTTTGAAATTGTGTTAAAAGTATATCCGAGACCCTTGGGAATTGCATATTGCTCCATGAATATAAGTCTTGATTGCTTGAAAATGGCGTCAAACTGTGTTTAAAAGTTTTTTCGTAATACAATATATACTTGAGCATATTGACTGGTTAGTAGTACCTAGAAAATTCTTTTAGTAGTTTTTCCAAATATCTTTGAAATTAAACGAGAATACACTTGAATGTCAGTTTCTCGACAAATCTCTTTGGAGATTGTATATTTAAAAAAGCTTGGATAAGAGAATTATTTGTAAGTTCTCTACGATTCGTCTACAATTTTTTTACAAATTTATACATCGATTGAATAAATTAATATGTATTTTAAAAGTTTCATTTGAAGAATTTAAGGCCGTTATCACTCTTTTGAAGTCACGTTTAACCATAATGACGTTAAATAATCGACTACGGGGCTAAGATCGAAAGAAGTATTTAGTCCATAGTTTTAATCAGAATAGTTATGTAGAAATACTCCATCGAGTAAATAAAAAGGTTTAAAAATAAATAGCTTAGAATTTTTAAATAATAAATAAATAAAAGTATTAACAATAAAAAAATATTATTAAATAACATCTTAAATAGGACAGGTTGCTCATGGTTTTACCCATCCTAATTGATGCAACTCAATGGTTAATCATTTTGTAGCGTAAATATCATTTGTAGTAGCATTATTGTTTGTTTGTTTTTCTATCCTCTCTTCCTTGCTTCACGTTTTTATTTTTATAATATGACAAAATAATTAAATTAAACTCATCCGTACTTTTAAACAAGCACTGTGAAAGTAAGATTGTCTGAGGATACCTTTGAAAGAAGCGAAACAATTGTCACAGTTTGTAGTACAATACGTGGAATAATCTTAGTTATTTTTAAGTTTATGTTTATTAAATTTAGTTTTTAAAAATTAACAAGGTACCACTACCATACTTGTAATTTACAAAGAACATATTCTGTCGATAATTTGGGTTACAAATTTAAAATACATGCTAAAAAATAAATGTTCAATGAAAATAAATTTATAATTATATATTTATTTTTTATGAAAATTAATTAAAAAGTAAGTCATAAGTGTTTCATATCATACTATGCAACGTACTTTATAATCTGTGAGAAAAGATGAATATTATATGTGTACCTATTTTATTATAAGCCCTGTGTTTGTAGATCGAAAAGCTCTCACAGGAGAGGTTCTCATTCGGAAAATGCGAGATGTCTCAACCATTCAATATCCGGAAAACGGAAATCGTCGCGGGAAATATGTCAGCAGAGCCTTATATATGCGGCGAAAAAACCCGCTCCAAGAAATCTTATACCACAAAAAAAATATGATTATAATAAATTTTTCGTGACATAAATCTTATTGGGAGATATAAAATGTATACGACATGAAAAGGACATATTCCTTTTTGAGTTGCGCGCGGTTGTTTGGTCATTCCGTTCGGTTAATTTGCTTTCATCCTACGAACGTGAGAACCGTTTCTCATATATTTAAGAAAATGTTTTTTCTTATCTTTATGGGATCAATGGTTTTGCAGTTGAAATGGTGCGATATTCTATACAGTCCTTTTTCATCGTTTTTTAAGTTTTATTAGTATACCAATTAATATTCTAATTGAAGAGCCGAGACAGTCTTAAAAAATAACATCTTAAATTAATTTTTAACATATCGGCTGTGGCAAGGAAAAAGGACGTAACCCACACATTAAAAAAAATCAGGAGACACAAAAAACGTTTTTTGATGATTTTGGGCCAATTTTGAAATACACACTGCACGAAAAAACTAATAAACTGGTTTTTAATTGACTTTATTTAATATTAATTTAACATATTTAAAAAAAAACCTTTTTTCCTGATCGCAATTTCCACAGGCCCTTCATTTTTTTAAACCTAAAAGCAAAATTTAGATATTAATTCGACATTTTCAGCTTGCATCCTTGATATAACGTGTATACATTGTGATTATCGAAAAAAAAACTATTTAAAAAAACCGTGGGCTACGTCCTTTTTCCTTTTCACAGTCGATATGTAGTGATATATTTATTTTAGTTATTCGAATCAATATTTTTTTTGACCATGCTAAATACTGCCTTGCTAAAATCACTTTATTATTTTGATAAAGCATATTCTGTGGTATTGGTTGTATTTATTATAAAGTAAAAAATAGCAATATATTTTTTCTGACGTTTACAAAATTAATAGTTTGGACAAGGACGTTGAGCCGAAATGAAAATTAACTAAAACTAAAATACATTACTTTTTATCTTAAAACATATACAGTGGCATTTAAGTATTTACACTTTGTTTTGTGACTAAAAATATTGTTTTGCTTTTCATTTGAAATTTCCACTCATTTATTATTTATTCATTCAAGGATCAGCTTGAGGGGTTCTTCTTGTTCAGATACTTTATATCAAAATATCGTTTCTTATAACTTATTAGCATAAATGAAAATTATTTATATCCATATTTTTTGTCTCAATAAGTATATCGCTTGATAATACAATTAAATAAATAAATCTTTGCGTAATTGATCGATTTGAATTAAGTTATTTAATGAAACCAAGAAAAAAGAAAGAGCAGCGGTAAAACCACCAATATTTTATTATAATTTTTGTAGTTTTGTACAAAGTAACATATCTAGTTTTTTGTATTTTTTCCTGTATTAATAAATCAACTGTAACGTTGCCAAATTTTACCACGTGTATTATCTCGGGATGCGATTACAAACATTAATTACAAAGCTTAATTGAGTAATGCAAAAAATATAAATGAGAGAAAAAAAACATTTGCTTCAATTCGTAATTTTTTTGACAAGATTATTAACGATACAAATTAAAAAAATCTAAGCATTTTTATTAACTAATATTCATCAAATTTAATCAAACGATAAAAGTTTTTAAAATCGTTAGTTGACCCATAAAATTGATCGTTTTTTTTGGATACATTGTCTCTATCAAGTTAAAATTTAGAAATAACTATCCACGTGTAAAATGCATTCTAGTTGAGGAATCGGATCATCGTATTTTTTCCAGCATCCGCTTGATCGATTCGCTCAGCCATCGACCCCTAAGGCAATAAAATCGTTTTTTAGAATATCAACACACAACCACTATAGTAATTTTTCATTGCAACAATATTACCTAAAATCTATTCCTAAGCATTAAAAATTTGTATACACTTTTTATTTGAGTTTTCATTTTTTATTTAAATTTAAAAAATACTATTTTACGAAACTTTATGCACATTCTCTATTGATGTTTTTAATATATGTATGTATGAAAAAACTATAGATGCCAAGCTGTTGTATAAGTTGTGTCATATTATAATGATAACATATGAAAAATACTTCTGTTTGCATTAGATTATACATTTCAAAAGATTATGAGAATTCAATTTAAATTTAGTCGCTGATGTTGAATTGTGGGATCGGAAATGTAGAACGGTTATTTTGATCTCTTATATAGTTTTTTTAGATTGCCAAGAATATCTTACTACAAAAAATTAGATAAATAGTTCACAAGTAAGTAATAACTCTTTTTCATAGTATGTAATCAAGTAAACTGAAAAATCCCTTTACACTGGCTTAAGGCAAAAAATGCATTTTTTCATGATACATATTACACTTGAAACGTTAAAATAAAATTTATTTTTAACACTACAGTCATTTTTAATAAGAAAATATTTACGTCCTAGCAGCATCTTTAAATCATGATAAAATTAAAAACACGAGAAATTATTCATGTGTTCTTCTTTGGTACAACGTTTTTCCTATCTATAGAAAATTAGATTTCATGTTTCAACTCGATTTACAAAAAATCCAATTCAACAACTTGAGCAAAGCGATCAGTAGCACTTAGAGGTTAAAACACATCATATCCACAAAGTTTTTTTAACTTTGTAAATGATTTATCATCCGAACACCCAATGTAATCGATTCTGTAACTTTTTTCTGGTATCGCTTAATTTTTTACCAATAACAACTTTATCTCATTTCCATGCGGCGTAGAGTAATCTTCTATCAACCTGTCATCTCATAATTCCATTTTAATCGATTGACTGACTGAAAAATAGTTCTCATAAATATGCATGCAAATGAAATTTTTTCTGAAAGTAAATATGTTTAATATCGGGAGTTTAAATAGCTATATTGTGTGCTTTTATATAATGATTTTTTTTTACCAAGAATCAACGTTGATACTTTAGCAGTATTATTGGATTGTATTGAGCACCTATACAGTATTTTCCATAGCTTAACAAAAACAAATTGACTTCTTGCACTTTGCATAAAAATGCTTAATTTACTGTTTTGTTTTGTATGTCTGATGTTTGCTGCATTTTCTCATGGGCTATATTTTCCGAAGTGAATGTAAAATATCAGATACGCCGGGAAATATTTACCAAGCAATCCCTTAGCTTCGATTTAACGTGCCCCAAGAATGTTTGCTCAGTATAAAAGAGTATGTGCAAATAAAAGTACCATTAGAGTTGCTCAGAACGAATAGACGAGACGAACGGAGTAACAGCATATAAAAAGAAAACAATTTTATATGGTTTGACTTTCATGAAATATTTGATTAGATAAATATTGTTAAAACGAAAAGTAATATAATTTGGCGTGATTTTCTTAGTGAAAAACTAAATTTCCACAAAGCTACCACTGAGTCTATAGCAAACTGTACTTTTCGTAAATATTTTTTATTAAGTATTATTGTGATCTCGTCATGTGTAAGATGGGCTTCATTATGATTATAATATTTAAAATAATGTTCACTATTTTGTTCTGCATACAAATTTCTTGATCATACGAGATTGTAAGTCACTTAACTCGATGGTTGCCACATACGAGATATCTCGTGAATTTTTCGTTCTCAACAGGCCAAATACGAGTTATCTCGTCAATAACTAATTAAATAAATAGTCGCAAATTATAGCCGGCCTGCTAGGTAATTACTATTAATTATTTACGGCAACGAAAAAGTTAAGATAAACTCAAGAAGAATTGTCATCACAAACACCCATGTCTTAGATCTCAAATTTCAATTAAAATAAAAAAAATAGCATTGAGCTTACCGGGAATTGAACCCAGAACCGCCTGGTTGGTAGAACACTGTCACACATCAACTAGACCACAGCGGGTGACATTATACATCGTAAATGTCACATGCTTATTGTAAACGATAACTTAATATAAGTTATACGATATCAGATGTCAGATAATATTGTTTTATTTGCAGAAGAGTGAGGTTTAAATGATTTTTCTTATTGACCAATTATTTCTGAGCGCGGTTCTTATCAATGATGTCGGGAGAAACTGAAAAAAATATAAAATATACTTCCATACTTTTGTTAGTAAAAACGTTGTTGCCATCTTGAGGCATTCAAGTGTACGAATGTACGAATAAAGGTTTTTATCGAGTAATATAGAATTTTTATAGAATTTAATATATAATAATTGAGAAAAAGTATTATCACTTTCACAAGTCTAGAATGTATTTATGGCGATCTGAATTATTTTAACTCTGATTTGATGTTAATGACGTCAAATATGACGTCTCAATACGTATTTTAAATTATATGTGATAATTATAATCGATTATCATAAAAAATCAATTTGAAAACTTCAAACGAATAAACATGATTTTAAGAGATTGGGTGTGTGTCGTTTGAATTTAAGAATCGAAATAATTAAATTGATTTTTTGATTCCTAAATTATATAAAACACTAAAGTGCCTAAACATGCCAAAAGGTGAAACCCAAGAGATAAGTGACAAAAGTGTGGAAAGGTAAAGAAATATGCGATTCAAATTTTATATTGACATTTCATCAAGCAAGTTGTATAATATCTATACTATTATTTAGTATTAAAATTAAGCACGATAAATAGCGTATGTTATTGTACACCTTATGTTAACGTGTACAAAACGAATATTTTTACAAAATAAGAATAACCAAGCAAAAAAAATAAGGCAGCGATTAACTTAAATTTATGATAAATAAATTAATAAAATAAAATCCTAGTTTTTCATTTGAAGATGCTTAGGCATTCATTTGTGTAGTATATTTATATAATTAATTTAATGTTCACAATTGCCTGTAAAAATATCTCTTAATTACCAAATCCTATTGACTTGAGGAGTGCTATGTCAAATTGTGGTTATAAACAGAATTTGGTACAGCTAAAAAAGGAGATTTTGAAAAAATATATATTAAAAGTGAATGTACTAAAATTTAATTATTACAAAATTAAGGGTCTATAGAAAAAACTCGATACTCGAAACTCGAAAAATAGACAACTCAAAATCTTGACAAAACTTTGTTCTAAGATTTCAATCATTCTCAAAAGCTGCTTTAGTAATATCATTCCACGACATTTCTCACAGCACACCTAATTTTCCCCCTGTATTTTTTTCATTCGTTTATTAAATAATTATATATGTAGGCAGAGTATGGAACGTAAAATACAAAATATTTGGTTTTATTTAACACTTGGCATTACCTAAAATTAAAGATACACTAATGTGGCGTAATATGAATGTTACAGAATACTTACGTATTAAATTGAGCCAGTGATAATTTTACAATAAAAAATGTGTAAAATGATGTTTTTTTTTGACAAATAATGATGTTACAACAAAATGAGTCATATATGCAGCGATGAAGTGGTAAATAAATAGGTACCAGGTCGGTCATTGATTTCTTCCCTATTTTGTTAATATCCGTCTGAAGTTAAAAAAAACAGAAGTTTTTAACAATCAAATCAATAAAAAACGATTTTTAATGTATGTATGTACTTGAAAATTAAGTTACAAGTCAAAAAGGTGGCAGGGCGCCTTCCCCATTTTCAGGTACCAGGTCGCCGAACTGGACCGACTTGGCCCCACTACACCACTGCATATATGCTACGCAAAATATTACATAGGTGTTGTTATTTAGGGCATTTATATATAAACATAATATAACAAGACCCATTTGCCATGTTAGTAACCATCTGACCTTATAAAAAACCAAATGTTCAGGAAAAAACTGTCAGAAGCACCGCAAATTACACACTAGGCTTACCTTTTAAATAAGTTAGCAGGTATCAGGTGGGGTTCAATGCGATACCTTTATACAAAGCTTACGCAGGCAAAGCCATGAGCCGTATTCCACATGGCAAGTAAAAGCGGCTGACAGTTCGTAGAATTTCGTAAAGAAATTTTACTATTGTAGCATTTTACTGTTGATTAAAACTACAAAATGGCATTAAAGTTTACTGATGTTTTGTGAAATACAGAGTATATTGAAGTCGATGTGTTCCTTGTAAATAAATAATTATTTTAATGGATTTCGCAAAACTTCTGTTGAAAACCCTTCACAATAAATCTACAGATTCGTTGATTTTTCAATTGTATTTGGATAAACAAAACAAATGATATATTAAAAGAAAACTAAAATAATAGTGATATTCGCTGCACATGGATACCGCGGATGTGTTTTGATAGACTTCATATAAAAATCACTTATTACATTCACTATACCAACTCCAGTATACAATGATCACATTAAAAAAACGTGCTACAAATGAATCACACAAAAAATACATATTTTAAAAGTAAATATGCCGATATTTTCTAATAATTAAACTGCTGCATAACTGTTTTCGGAAATTGTGAAATAATTCAACGTTGATGATGATGCTTTATAATTCTGTTCAAAGCTTGGCGACTTGTATGTCATATCAATTATAATTTAACTAACTATGTAAATGTTGGCGTCGATCCAATAAGAGTGGTGCCCGGGAATCTCTCCAGTGGAATTGAAATCTTTTGAATACACAAAATACAAAATAGATCATTATTGGTACCGTATTATTTCATTTGCTTATTATCTTACCATACATATGATTATGAGTTTATACGTGTATTTTTTTAATAAACTCATCTTTAACTAACTTGTATTTTTTAAATGTTTGTTTTTCAGTATGTTTCCCTTTTGAGGCCGCCTATAACAGAAAGTAACGCCCCCGGTGCAGAAGTGATTGACAAAGTTGAATGGAAACAGGTAAGATAATATTTTCTATATCATTACATTACTTAATCATCTACTGTTATCACTTTTCCCAAAATTGATTTCTCATAATACTATAATTGTTCCGTAAAATTGTAATATATTAAATGAGAAGAAAGAGATATGTCAAAAAGTGTTATGAAAATGGTCATCAACCATTCACTGTGCTATTTGTTTTCTTATTGATACACGCCTACGGTAATCAGAAATGACAGTTTTTAGGATAAAAATACAGCTCTCAGCTATTTTAATCGATCAAATTTAGTTTATGAGCAATCAACAAATTAATAATGTATATATTTTTATTAGTTCATCTCAATATAATTTTTTTAAAAAAACCTGTTTTTATGTGTGTTTGTTATCTGAAATATTATTATAGTTATTAATTTTGTGTGTCGTTTTGTTAAAAAATAGAAATTGAATATGTGGTATTTCAGTCTTACTTCAATATGCTAGCAGTAAGAATCATTATATAATATAAAATATAAAATAACTTTGATTATTCCGCGTGCTGTGTTGCTAATAGTGACACGTGTTTCACCTACGTTTCGTCAATGGCATTGGTGGTATCACTGTTGTTGTCTGTTTCTATCCTCCCCTCCTTGCTTCCAATTTTCATAATATATCATGTTAGTATATTAAAACAACTTGTATTTTATTACTTAAACAACCTTTGTGGTAGTAAGATAATCTGAAGATGCCTCTGAAGGAGGAGAAACACGTGTCACTATTTGTAGCACAATATGTGAAATAATCAAAGTTTTTTTCAATTATATAATATATTAAAATTAACTACCACAAAGTAACCACCGAATCCATAAAAAATCATTATACAGGCTAACGATGAAATAATATAATCGTTTATAATATTATTTTCAAAACTGGTGACAAACTCTTTAGACAGTATTAATATTTCAATAAGTTGTTTTTTGGCTTTGAAGTGACTTTTTACATTAATTAAACGTACGTAAATGATTTCGTCAGACCCTAATTATTATTCCTTCATACCCTTGTCAAACGTTTTTTTTTGCACTTTTATCAAAGTTTTATGCCCGCGAAATCCCGTTATAGCAGTTTAATTAACACGACCGGCCCCTTTCACTTTTTGTGAGCCGTAAAATTATGGTAATCTCTGCGCATTGATTAATGTTTATTCCGTTTTTTATAACTCTCTCCTTGGATTATAATGAACCTTAAAATTTTACGTTTTGTACAAAGGAAAACGTGAAGTATTCTAATGCACCTTTTTTCCCTATTAACCTATGTTAATTCACTGTAACACTCGACTCTAATGGGGTCGGTTAAATTATGCCGAGAGGAAATATTCGGTTTCATAATTAATCAACGTGAAACAATTAGTGAAGAAACATGTTTAATATTACAAGAAAAGGATATGAGGTTCGTGAAAGCAAAAACCGATTAATCCACATTATTTCGAGTTCTAAAAAAAATACATTCATATACCATCAATCATTTAATAAATCATACAATCATAAATCATCATCATCACACAATTAATTTAATAAATAGCTTTTGAAACCCGACAATTTTTTTTAATCGCACACAGAAACCGAAATATCGAATGTCACTCAATCTTATAATTTAAGATTTCGACTGAAGGTTTGTGGTGGAATTTCAATATTAAATTTGAATCGTTCAAATTATGTTCACTCCCACAGATTTTGTCACTAACGACCCTGGTTTCGGGATGAACTTGAAATGACTTGAATTGACTTGAACTTGAACTGACTTAAACTGACTTGTCAGTTCAAGTTCATCCGTGCACTTGAACGCCTGAAGATGCCGAAAGGCGAAACCCGGGTCGTTAGTGACAAAATCTGTGAGAGTGTACATAATTTGACCGATTCAAATTCACTCAATCTTATTTCATTATATCTATTACAGTAAACGGTCGATTTTCTATAAAAATATGCATATTGTCCTCAATTAGAAATACAATACGATAGGATAAAAATCAATAATACGTGCAGAAAAGCATTGTATATTAAATCGAGTTTTGCTTTAAAACGCCTTATATTTCTTTATTTTATAGTCATTTATTGCGAATTAAATACTGTTACATTTTGGACTAATATTTTGGAGTTTTCTTGAAGTTTACCTGTTGAACCGCTAGTAAAAAAGTATTTGCTAAAATTTTAATTTCTTAATTGGGTAAAAAATATGCGTGACAAAAGTAAAAAAATAATAATATATACTGACATAATATGTTGATTTCATACGAATGAAATATTAAATCCGATAAAAATATTTCTCACTTCAATACATTTCACAAATGTTACATATTTTCTTTTGAAAACGAACGTCACCTTCTTTGAAATGAATTTATATGCTAGCAAAAAGGTTCAAGTACATTTTTATAAAGGTTTTTTAATTCAATTATCCATAGTGTGTTGTGAATTCTTATCAAAAGAAAGCTGATTTTTCCATTCCCACAGGTGTTTGATATTCTGTGGAGCGACCCACAGCCTGGTGAAGGCTGTATACCAAACGCCCTCAGAGGAGCTGGGACGTATTTTGGTCCTGACGTCACTAAGAGGTTTCTTAAACGACATCGACTGCTCTTCTTGGTTCGATCGCACGAATGCAAACCAGGAGGCTATGAGATTCTCCATAATAATAAAGTAAGTGAAAAAAAGGAAAAATAATTCTTTTCGGCAAAGTTGTTCATAGTAAATTATAATTGATAAATAATAATGACCCTTCTCGTATTCGAGAGGTTGGTTAAAGTGTCCACGTGTTTAAGTCTTCAAATTTTGGAAATCTTGGGTATCTGTGATTTTTTCATTCATTCACAAACACCCTCTATCTCATCCTATAAACGGATTGTATGTAGAGCGATGGCTAACTACGTTTCTAGTCCAATCTTCTATCGTTTTCCTCTGCAAATATAATTGGGTAAGCGAGTAAATAACAACCAGATCAAACAACTTTCAATGAGAGTCTACCTTTATATTATATATGGTTTTAATTGAAAAAGTATTGTTATATTTGAGAATTTTTCTCATTGTAATAAAAATTGTATTTCTATAATTTTACTTTAGAATAATTTTATTTTAGAAGATATTAAGCAAAGCGGAATAAACGGCTTCTTTTTATGACGGCAATCGATCCACTGTTAAATAAATACCTATTCAGAATTTCTATTAATTTCTCGGCTAATACGCTTTGGAACACTCGCTTACCGCAACTCTAATGCTGGGTACCGATAAATTTAATTACCCTTACATATTTACATAGTTGGGAAAATTGCGGGCAACACTGGTAGCAAATAAACCTATAGATTTCTGTTTTAATAATTTAGCTCGTAACTTTTGTCAATAATAATTGTTAAAGACATATTTTTTTGTGTAATCCACACAACACGAAATAAATATTTGTTTTAGTCATATTACATAAATTTGTACATATAAGTATATATCTTAAAATTGAATACTTAAATGATTACAATGATGATCAAGAAGCTTTGAATGTTGTCAATTCAATACTCTCTCTAAAACAAAAGGTTAGCTGCGCAAAAAAATCAAAGACTGCGTGGTATAATTTGTCATGTTTGATAAGAAAAATGGTGTTTTTTGTGTTTTGATTTGCATAATAAATAATTTTATCATTTGATAATTTATTAATATTTTTTTTCCTTATAAGTGTATTTTTATTATACCGACTAATTGTATGTATTAACACTTCCCCTATGGTGCTAAGATATACTTCCGATATGTTGCTGGCCCTTAAAAAACCGAGTGAAAAAACATTTCCTGCCCTTTGATGGACGTTAATAACCCAGGACGTACATTTTTAAAAACTTGTTTTTCACTTGGTTGTTTAAAGGCAAAAAACATATTGGAAATATTTTTAAGCACCGTAGGGGAAGTGTTAAAAGAAACTTATTAAAAGAAAAAAATGTTCAGACGTATTATATTTCAATTAAAAATAAAACATTACTTTCATTTTTGATAGTTGATAAATTGTTATTAAAATATACATTTCTTCGGTTATGAAAAAATTCGCAGACATATTGAATGTCTACCGTGGCGGTAATTATCCTTTTGACATAAAGATAATAAGAGTTTGTGCGAGTGAAAAGCTCTGATCGAAGTTGACGCGAAGGACGTCTATAGAAGCTTTTTGTTATTCTCGGGATCAGTTTACGTTGGCCAGATAAAACCACTGATTGACGTCCACAATAATGGTTCGTGAAAAACGATCCGAATGCTTCACTCACTGTGAGAAAAGGTCAAGCCATAAAGGAATTATTCGGCGACGTTTTTAATGGAATTCAACACTGGTCCCCAGGTGTTTCCACGGCGACCTTATTAGTTTTATAAAACCAATTCGTCAAATTTTAAATTTAAAAAAAATGTTTACAAGTCTCGAAAACAGAGTCGCAAATACATTTTTTGATCTGACAACCTACATTCAGATCGAAATAACTATCCATCAAGGCACCTCAAATAAAGGACGAGATCAGGGATTATGGCTTAGGCTTCTTTTACTACCCTGTGTGTTTTATAAATATCTGTAATTGAGATATTTTCAATACAATTTTTAAATATTATTTAACTGTTAAAACTTTACAATATTAAATAATATCATTAAACAATTTAAAAATGGTAAATTTGAATCGTTCAAATTATGTACATTTACACAAGTTTTGTCACTAAAGATCCTAGTTTAGCCTTTCGGCATCTTCACGCAAAACCCGGGTCGTTAGTGATTAAACATGTGTAACTGTACATAATTTAAACGATTCAAATTTAATATTTAAATTCCACCAAGCACCTCACTCGAAATCTTAAATTAAAAATGGTAATTCATTTGGTTTATGCTAATGATGAGGTATTTTAATAGCTGTTTTAGCATAGCGTCATCACCACAATAATGGTAAATCGAATTCCTTAAACTACATTCCACATTTTCTTATCAGTTGGTAAACTGTACTTTAACTTTCTTGCGTTTTCATGAAATTTTTTCATTTGCACTTTTCACGAATCCAAATTTTGGAATCATGACCCAATGTTAAAAAAATATTATTGCCCGATTTATGGTTGGTTGTTTATTTAATATTCTTAAAAAATATAAAAATCGCAATCATAGAAAATATAATTTGGATTTATACAACTGCATTTAAACAAAATGCATAGATTTATTTTAAAAATTGTCTTTGCAATATATTGTAGAACGACGATATTTATCATTCATCGTTTCATTACTAATATGATTATATTTGATTTAAACACAAAATAATCATTTTTCAAATAAAAATAACCTAGATAACTATTTATACTGTATAAACAAATAGATTCATATGATTCTGAAATATGTATGTCATATCATGTTGCCAATGCGTACGTGGTACAACAGCTTATTCAAAAGCAAATGTATATATTTGCTTTCCGCTTTCAAATTTATTATATTTCAAGGTTCATTTACTACCAATACACACATATAAATATCAGCGATTGTAGATGATATACTTTGGCGATTTTCCCTATTTATTTTGAAAAGAAGCACGATAGCTTAGTATTCGTATTCAATAGTAAGAAAAAACAAATATTTCACGTTGTATTGTGCAAGAAAAGCTGCAACATGCTCATAAGAAAGATCAATAAATTTAGCATGAGGCTAATATAAGTTCAGTTTACTCGACACGCTACTAGTATATTGATCTTCGAAAACGCTAAAAGAGGCTTTCGAGGGCAGAAAGAAAAATGGGTCAACGTAGGCTTTCGGGGTTGCCGACACTATAAACTTTTCTCGAAACTTGTTTGAGAATTAACTGATTGACTTTGAAGCGGGCCAATTAGTTACACTTTCCAGAAAGGCTTTTTCGTGATATATATGAATACTCTTAAGCTTTAAAACAACATGAAAAATGTATGTAAGTTAAATGGTATTTACTATTATCCTTAAAAAATGACTGCACATTAAATTAATTTTACGAACTCATTTATTTCCCTTTAAAGATTACTATGATCCACATCTTAGTACTTTCTTACATTCGTTCCTTTGAATATTCCGAAAATTATCATATTCATCAATTATTACTTATAATGTTTGGTAGGTATACAGATCCTTGTAAAATTGCGTTTTGTAGTCTATAATACAATACAAAATGGTTATATTGATTAATTGTTTATGTCTCATCTGTAATGTATGGCATAAAAATTCGTTTGCACAGAAAACGTATATATATAGTTTAACGGTGGCACTGATACTTGCTGCGTAATATGACTTGTCAGTTTCAATGGTCAACATCATTGGAGTTCATGCTGGATTTAACGGGTTCGAATCCCAGTACGAACAGCATTTTTTCGATTTATGTTCAAAAGCGTGGATGTTTGTGATGTCTGAAAATTCTCCCCCGCCACCTCAGTTCTAAAATAACGAGTTGTGGCAAGAGTGATTAGCCAACCAGCAGTCCTGTCCTTTCCTTTCTATACCTACTACTCTTCTCTAAAAAATAGAGGTTGATCGACTCAGTAGCAAACAGTTGTCGTAGAAAAACTTACGTTGAGATACCTCCAATACGAGGTTAAATTCTCCACATTGGGAGTGAACGTGCATTAAAAAAATATATTACTACTGCCGTATATTATTTTTTTATTATTTGTATTGAATTATTTTGAATTCTAAACTTTCAGGTTATAACGATATTCTCCGCATCGAACTATTACGAGATCGGCTCGAATAAGGGTGCTTATCTGAAATTGGTGGGACCGCAGCTCGACACCCACTTTGTTCAGTACACAGCAGCTATTTCCAAGACCAAGCGGCTGACCTTCCGGCAGCGAATTGGGCTGGTGGAGACTTCGGCCATTCGTGAGCTGAGTGCTCATATCCTCGAGAGCAGACTTGATCTCGAGACACACTTTCGGAGCTACGATAGAGATGGCGACGGTGAGTGTCTGTTGAGTTTGCTATTGAATTAGAATATGAGTATTCATCGTGTATTTGTTATATATTTAATGGATGAATTTAAACAAAATAAACACTTTGTTTTTCAAGTAAGTGATTGTATACGATTTCAAAATGAAATTATTCTCGTCGTAAAATTTTCAAACAATGTAATTATTATAGTCTTTCCCAATTTTATTTTAAAAAATCTTTAATTCCTCTTGGTGAATAGAGAAATTAAAAAACAAACATATGTCATAAATCTTTATTATACTTTCATCCCGTGATGAGAAAATTGAACCTTTTGTAAAGCCATTCACTGCATTGCAGATAAAAAGACTTGATTGCAACATTACGTATTTTGGCAAGTGTAAGTTTTTACTTTTAGGCTTATTCGTTAATCTTATCAATACATTTTTTTTTTGGTATATTTATTCGTTAGCAATTTTCAGTCAAATATTCGTTTAATTTTTAGATACACATTTTCTAATTAAAGTGTCTTTCGAAACAACTTCGCATCAGCTATCTCATTTAATTATTATGCTAGTAAGTATTACAAGAGACAACATTAAAATCAATACCAAATTGACAAGTACTTAAAGTGAATATGAAATATTAGAAAGAATTAGTCATGTTTTTTATGGGCATATAAATATAATTTTTGGATGACAGTATTTCGATCAGTGGTAAAACGGGTAACCACTTGACGTATCGGAACAATTGCGGGCTTCATTTTCAATGGTGTTCAGGTTTTATAACACTAAGATATTCTTCGGGAATTCTTGAATATGAAAACTGTAACGGCTCAGAACGTCAAGCTATAATAACTATTAGAATACGGTGCCAGTCAATAATAATAATTATATTTTGTTCAATGAATTCGTAGCATTTTGAAATTATTTTTAATATAATAAGTCAGTTTTAACAACATTAGGCCGAACCATAAAGGAGCAGCGACAAACACTGTTGATAGTTTCTTGCAAAAAAACATTGTAATGATTCAGCATTAGTAAATGCACATTTTCAGGAGAAATACTACTATTTAAATAGCACTATAATAAATGAATTACAAATTAATATTTGTTCATCTTGTTACATTTACCTGAATTTAAAAGCAAAATTTTTCTTTACGTATTTTTTAATTCGTTATCATTATTAGATATCTAAACTAATGCATGAGCAAGCCCCACTTAACAAGGCAAAGGTAACTTATGGCGTACCCCATTAAGTGATAAGAGAATGCGGCGAAAGCTTATGGTATAGAAGCGGTGGCTTGGGAGGGGGGGGGGGTTGCGAGAGCGTCTTTCATTTAAGGTTTCTGTGCAGTCATTAATATAAATTTGGGGTGAATTAAAAAATGTTAACACGCATCTATTTATTGGTTTTTTATTGGCAAAAAATAAGGAAAGCTTGACTGCTTAGCGTGGAGAACAGAGGAGAAAAAATACCTCGTGTAAATTAATTATAATGGTTTCTTAAACGATTTCGAACAATTAAAAAAACAATGTAAACCTCATTAAAATTCTGTTTATTTAATCAAAAATGATTGGCAATTACAAATTTGATCAATACGACGGTAAAGATACATACTTCTTTCAATTATGCCGACATGAAAAGTCAACTAATATAATTTGATAATGTTGTTTTATAAAAATCGATGTGGCCATCTTGATTAACTATGTAATCAACTGTCGAATATTATTCTGATTATCTTTATCCAAACTTCATTTTAAGTGTACACTTTTATACAAAGATGTTCTTTTACTCAACACTCACATGTGTTGATATACATAGTATAAGGCAGTGGTTCTCAACGGGGGCGATACCGCTCTCCTGAAAGGCGCTTAGAAGTCTGAGGGGGGAGTTTTTAATGTTTCATAATTTGGGGGGCGCTGCAGGAATGCAAGGGGGCGATGCACTTAGTCATGGGGGGCCCGCTGAGATATTGCAAGACTATATTATTATAATTTGTCTTTTATTTGCAGCAGGAGATCCATTGCATGAAATATTGATAATTGTGTAATTTTATAATTTCGTTTTTGCTAAAAGTGGCGATTCTTTCAATACGGTTAAGAAACACTGGTTAAGGTATACACAGAAAACGTCATTGAATAATTCAGTTCCGATCTTCGGAAAAATATATTTGTTAATAATTTTTATAAGTTCATTGATTAAAAATAGATCATTTAAATAAAAAAAATATCTTGATATTTGTAACAACTCCGGCCATGTTGCCTATTATTTAACGTTAAGTGCCATTTTCTTCGATTATGTTGTCCTTCGAGATTGTGCCCAGCACGGAAGCATAGTACTAAACAAATTGTTTTTCTTTAATTTTATTGTGGATTTAACTTCAAATGCATGGACGTCTATGATATCTACATTCATCCACACAATCCCAAATAACAACAAAAGCGATAAGTGAACTATATGCTGAAATTCTCCATTAGGGGTACATATGCTATGCATTACAAACAAACATGGTTGAAAAGTTTAAAAGCAAAATATATCGTAAAAGCAAATTTTTTTACTGCAGGTATTTTATCTCATTTCCTGCATGCGTGCTGTCTCACTCATATATTCTGATGAATTGCATTTTGTCTATATTAATCTATCTGTCTGACTGCATTGCTCAGTATAATACTAGTTTATAAATAATTTTATAAATATCTTTATATTTTTAATTATTATTATTGTTGCCTATCAAATTGTGCCTAAAAACATGTATCTTAAGTGTATCATTGAGGAGATATCGTCTTCGGTGTGATGCAGAAAGGAAAACAAGTTTATCGAATAAAAAAAAAAGTTTATAAATAATAATAAATGTTTTCTCAGTATGCTGAGGGTTGCTAGATTGTCTCATAAACGTTTTTATATTACAATTAGACCTCACAGTTAACACGGATATGAAGTTTTTTTACGTGTAATATTCGAGTTAGCAAGTATACGAAATTTAAGTTGACATTCATATAATCAGAGTTTTTACCAAGTTACACGGTGGAACTGCGTTTCGGGACCTACTTTCTCGACATTTTTAATGTTTCAAATCAATGTTCGCAAAATTGTATTTTTATTTGATTTTTTTTTATAACGAAAGACGTTTGAAGATATTTAAGTCATGATATTCAGACAAGGTAATACCTATAAAAAAAGAATTATCAGAACTAAGATTAGATCCACAAGATCGATTTCTGTTTTAAGGCGTTGGTATTTGAGATACCTATTCCTACCACTTTTTAAATCTTTAAATTAACAGGGAAAAGCGAGAGCGAAAAGTTAACCACTAGTCCTGTACCAGCCCTGTCTTTCTATCCTTACTATCTTAAAAAATGGAGGTTGAGCAATTGACTAACAAGCAACTCTCGTAAAAAAACTCTGTTCATATACCTTCATTAGGAATCCATTTCCTCCACATTGATAAGGGACATGAATTAGAAAGAAAAGAAGCTTGACAAGAATTGAGTAACGGCATCTTTTTTTTAAAAAGAGACCTCATACAATATATGATACTATCATCCCTACATTGGATATCTATTATAATCTAATATTTTGTATTCATAATTCGATTTTAGTCCTGCAGAAGTTTCCATTAGCTGTTTCTCATTGCTTCCAATTTCACAGTAATACAGTCTGTTCTCGTTTTAATTGCAGTTGAAATTGTCGAAGCGCCGTATCTTAGGCATCATTTTCTAATTGGGTCGGCTACAGTAGCGTGCTCGAAAGATTACATGTTTTGAAATGATATAATTTCGGTACATTTTACTGTGTTAAGTATACGAGTTTATTTGTATACTATTGAATGGCTATTTTCCAGATTAAGCTGAAAACAACGGAAAGTTAAAATTCAGAAGCTCACTTTAATGTTAAAATGTACTCTTTTCAAAAATCTTTCACTTTGGATAGGTATAGAATAACTGACAGTAATGTTAGGATAAAAACGTTTTGAAAAAATGTTTATTTAACATAAGCTATTAATTTATTTTTGTTGAAAAATACTAATCATCAACCGTAGATCACAATAAGAATGGACTATCAGAAATGATGCCAGGTGATGTAATTATTTTTCTCTTCTCCTTCGGGACCGTGTTAATAATCCTGAAATTCTCATGACTATTAATATAAAAAACTTATACCTCGCTTAGGAGGTATGAGTCACCAGTTCCAAAGGCCGTTCGATTGATCAACCCATTGTCTAGAGAAGTGGACATTTTTAGTGACAGTATTTGTGAACTGTTTGTTAAATTTTATTATTTTATTTCTTGATTTTTTATGTTGATTTTGATGTATTATATAGTTTTATTTTATATTTTGTCTCATTATATTTGTCAAGTACATGGAAAATTGGCGTCAGCTGTTATGTCATGTACTGTACTTTTAATTTTTAACAATAAATAAATATTTACTATTGAATATTGAGAATTTATATGTATAATAAAAGGACAAGTTTACCACTACGGTAAAATTTTATACAAAACCTCCTAGCTATCAGTAAGTATTCATTTTCAAGAAATCAATACATTTATTGTAATATTTATCAAAAGGAATCGAACTTAGTTTTAATAAGTATATATTTCTTTTGGCTTTGTTCATATCCAATACCCAAAAATATTTATTTTCAACTAAATTTATTATTATTAAGATAAATAATAAAACCTTTAAAATTTTTTCCTCATATAATTTTACGTAGCTGTCTACGAAATCAAGAGTACTTTAGTAATGCTTTAGACTAGGAGTACGATAGTATTACTATTTTTATGAAATTGAATTGATTTGAAGTTGCACTGATATAAATAAATAATAAGAACTGCACTGGTTGAAAAATCCAGTAAACTGTTGTAATATATTCGGTAGCCGTGAGCGTGAGCGCGAGTCCCTCTATTTGAAATTATCAGATCCGCCACTTTCTTTTTATTGCCGTTTTATCGAGGATTTATCTTGAAGTTTTATTTTCCTACAATTAAACCTCTTCAACGTTATCTTAAGAGGTTTTTTAATGTGGTAATTGTTATCAAACTATGATAGTTTTAAAAAGAAAATCCTTTAAATGGTAAATTTAAATATATTTATTTTGTGATAAAAAAAACTAGCTAAGAGATAAGTTTACTAACAAAACTCTCTTATTAAATGGTAAAGATAAAATTACGGGGTCAAGAAAAAACGAGTCACTTGTTCATTGCTTTAGAGAGGCAATGGAATATAAATAGGTAAATTTCGTTTTTTGAAGCAAAAATTTCGACCAAAAAAACTGATAATATTACAGCAATTGATTGATAATATATGATATTAAAATGTCTATTCAAGAATTCAAACCCTTGACAGTCTAGTTATGTTTAACTAAATCCAGATTTCGCTTCGATAATTTCATTAAATCTTCTTTTATAATATAAAGTTGTCCATTAATAAAATATTGATGTGTTGAATAATTTGTTCCTCAATAAAAATTTGTTACGGCTGCTACTCATTTAGTCGCCTGCTGTGGTGTAGTTTGTTAGAGCTTCCTCTACCAATCAGGTACATCTGGGTTCGATTCTCGGTAAAGTCAATGTCAAATTTAATTTGAGACCTAAGACGTAATGTTAATTATTCTCCTCGAGTGACTTACAAAAAATATTCTCATTGAGTTAATCTCGTATGATCTTTCAACTTTAAAATATTTAACGCATTGGTATTACTTGTAACGACAAAAGTTCTTTGCATATACTTAACCGCGCTTTGAAAATTAAGAAATTGTTTTAATTGCACTATATTTACTGCACAACGTTTGTTTGTTTTGATAATTGGACGATAAAGCGTATAAATACCAAAATAAGCCAAGAACTTCCTTTCGTTTTGCTCATTTTCTCGGTTAAATTTTCTTAAAGTGAGCCTTATCACGTATGGTAGCGTGATAAAGCCGCTAGGCAAGGCATGTTGAAATTCAACTCGGTCAGAGTAAAAGAACGGCGTTCATCTCATAGTATTTTACTGACTCTTTTATCCACATACATGTTTACTAATGCTCTTCTATTTTGACATTTGATAAAAAAAAATGAAATGCACACAATGTTATAAGCAGTAGTATACAGTTATTAGCTTAAGTGTTTCTCTATATTTTTTTAAATCCATGTCTGCTCTCTATGTGGAGCATGTGGCCTCCTAATGTAGGTGTTTCAACACAAGTTTTTCTACGAGAACTGTTATTAAAAGATAGGAAAATTTTTAGACATCGCAAACACCCATGCCTTCGAACAGAAATCGATCGAAAAAATGCTGCTCGTACTAGGACTCGAACCCGTGAAGTCCGGCACAGTAGCTCACAGCGCAAGGGAATTTATTTATTATTAATATTGATAAAAGCTGTCGATAGCACTTGCTACTTTGTGAGTGTTTTCAAAAATAGCATATATTATACATATATGTCATTATACAGATGGGTAAAAATTAAAAAAAAAAAAATAACCAATCCCTTTGTAATAGTTATTATTTTTGTATAAAATACGCAAAATCGTATATTTTTATTTGCTATTTTAAAAGGAAAAAATATGGAAGAGATTGTTTTTCGATTTAACAAACATGCACCTCTTCTCACGCAAATTCTACTGCACATTAAATGTTAACTATCTTCTACGACAAATATAAAATAAATGGTTGAGGTGGTATATAAATATTCAAGTAATATAAAGTGAATTGTAAACACAAGTATGGAATTTGGATCCATTCTGTTTATTTTTTTTTACGTGTACTCATTTTGTTTTCTGTTTTATTTGATATAAAGCGCAAAATATATATATAGGCACAAATTATAAATGAATTAACATCAAAATACAATATCAACAGTCATTCAAATTTAAATAGTCTTACTATTCATTTTACTTAAAATTTATAATTTAAATTCTCTCAAATATACGAGCTATGTTCATATTTTTTTCTTATTTAGACACATTGATACTTCCAATAATATATTTATATTCTCGTGTCAAACAAGATAAATTTCTGGAAAAATAGCCTCAGAAGAACTGATAAAGTGCCAAACTAAAAAAACACATTTGATGTTGACCATGTCATGATTTAATCCTTGAGCATTCTAATCTTTGTTAATGAAATTTTTAGTCTACTCAGTAAGAGCTGACTGTAATGTTTAATAATAATTTTCTGTTTCTAACTGCATAATATAGATATGTTATTCAGTTGTCTCAAGTCCATTGGCATTATTTGAATTTGCATTAATGATTTTAAGACAATGTATGAAATTTTTATATATTTAATAATCTATAATACTTGCATGAATATAAATATAACTTATGTGTACTAGTTGATCAAAGAATCAATTAAAATTAAATAGTGTCGGCGTACTAAAATAATTTTCGTACTCTAATTAAACTGTTAGAGTCACTTTCAGTTCAGTGTATGTAGTTTGCTGGGCCACCTGTGATGTATCGAATTAATGTATTATACGTATCACTATCCATTAATTCCAACATACAAGAGCGGATTTTGGGTTTACATAACCTAGATACAGTGGCACCCTTTAATACGATAAAAGGACTGTTACTAATTGAAAAGTGGCCTGTGACGTTGCTAAAAATGCTTTGCGTTTTTGTGACGGTATTGACTAGTAAAACAAAAGTATAGTTTATTTGTGTTTTTTGATTATGCTATTTATTACTTGCCAATTTAATCCAACAGACAATGTAAAAAATTTGAACGTAGTTTATTTACCATAGACTAAATTAGCGACGATTTGGTGTCTCGAAAATAAAAAAAATCGAAAACAAAGAGTACATTTTTTTTGTCTGCTGTCGCTTAGTTTGCTGGATAATTCATAACGAGCTCTGGTTTTAAGGTATATAAATCTCTCTTATCATATTAACAGCTTAAATGTTGTTTGGAATTCAGTTGGTACTTAAATACTTAAAAATAAATATTGAATAAATATTTGCTAAAAGGCAATAAGCCGGGTCCTACGTCAGCGGGTTAGCGTTGTGCATGGCTGTTCGTGATGTCCTTCTCACCATTTCCGAACAACTGGGCGTATTGAGAGCGATTAGTTTACCACTAGTCCTGTCCTAGCCTTATCCTTGTGTTCCTACTACTCTCCTTGAAAAACAAAAGAGGTTGAGTGACTAAGAAACAAACAGTTATCGTAGAAAAACTTCTGTTGAGATACCTCTATTAGGAGGCCATATGCTTCACATTTGGAGCGGACCTGAAAAAAAAATGCACAACTTTAAGCATAGCTTCCCAACCTTTTCGGGTGGCGACCCCTTTTTATAAAAGCCATGTGACTAGCGACCCCCCCCTGAGGAATTTTAAATCCTCGATTTACTTTTTGCCCGGATTGTCTCCAAAGCTCCTTTTTTTTAGCTCACCTAAGAATTTGAAATCCTCGATTTGCCCAGGCTCAAAGTATAGCAAAAAGTATTTTTTTATCGAAAAAAAGCTCTCGTCTCTGGAGGGTTAATATATAAATTCTGACAAATGTTATATAAATTTAGACCAATGTGATAAAAATTATGTCCGAAACTGTATTAAAATCCAGACCGGTTAAATACGAGCCATTTTTATACCTTGGAATTTTCTACGCCTCTGCGGCACTGATAAAACGTCCGCCTCTATGCGCTTTAATCACAAGCTCCCAGCACATTCAGTAAACAAATAAAGCTTCATCTACATACTGTACGAGTAGTTTTCGTGTAGCCTAGTAAGTAAGGTGATTCATATACGGGTACCACCTTCTTCAGTGAAGTTGTATATTTAACAGAATGCTCCCATCTCAGTATTATTGCTCGTAGCGAATAAGTATTTATAAACAACTTGATTGATATTGATAGCATCGGAGCTAATGCCAACTCATTTGTTATGAAACCACTTTATAAATCAGTCAAAATCCACAGCATTTAGTAAATCAGCGCCAATCAATTAAATGTCTGGTATATGCCACCGTGGTCAACGTTGTTGGTTTCCATACCGGACCCCACGGGTTCTATAGAATCCCAGTACGAACAGCATTTTTCGATTTTTGTTTAAAGACATGGATATTTGTGATGTCCCCCACTACCATTCAAATCCTTAAATACTGGGCTGAAGCAAGAATTATTAGCCAATAACTAGTCCTGTCCTACCCTACTATTCCTATAACTACTAATCTCTTCGAATATGAGATGTTGAGTGACTGAGTAACAAACAGTTCTCGTAGAAAAACTTCTGATGAGATACATCCATTAGGAGACCACATTTTTTACACTGGGAGCGGACATGGATAAAAAAATGTTTATAATGTATAAAATATATTGTGTTTTCTTGTTACCAATGATAATATCGACCCTCCATAGATCTTATGTCGTCTAAAATTGACAATTTAAGAACGAACTTAGTATCACAAAAATGACTCTCTGTGTTTGACTTTTTTGCGTACTGTATGTGTGTATGTATGTATGCGCAAGTGTATGTACATGTACGGATATAGTTTGGGGGGAAGCATATAAAATGTGATTTACAAAATAGTGGATATGGAGTTCCCGTGAACTTCTTATCTCTGTGGTGATCACGCCCTTCCGTCTGCAAACGATGGTAAGGGAATACAATTTTTCAAAAACATTAGCGATGAAGGAGAATCGAAGAACCTTGACGCTAGCACGTCCTGGTACTCAAAGCTCCATAAATTTGATATTCAAAAAAAAATTGTTTTGACTTGTGCTTAGATCTTGACTGTTTAGTTCGATTATCATCAAAAATACTAAGCACATGCTTATAAAATGGTGGCATTTTGTCAAATAATGTTTATTTTAATGATTTGGTAAAAATAAAATCTTTTGGTTGTTTATTTCTAAAATATCGATTGAATATATGTATTTAAATAACATTCATTAAACATCCAGTGTTACTTTTTTTCATTTATGAAAACACCTGATTTTTATTTGAATAAGCCCTTCTAAAGCTTTGTTATTATCCTTTAATATGTTTCTTTTTAGGAAAAGCAAGAACATGCCCACGGTATATTGTATGCACGTAAGTTTAAATTTATACAAAATGAGTATTCGGTCACGCGATATCAGAATATAAAGAAGACCCTAGTCTAGAAGGTTTCTGGGTTTACGGTTTTTTTAATGAATTTCTGATTAAATTTACCGTCCAAGCTAATTTTAGGTTTCGAGAAGCGGGCCATGTTAATATACAATATTTAAATATGCGTTCAACAAAGATATACACATTATTTTAAGGCATACATGTAATAGATAATTTATCAATTATTTAATTTGCCTGTTTGCAATCAGAAATAACTTAGTGATTGAATGTAATCAAATACATTAAAGACATCTCCATGCTATTAATAAAAACACAATATTCCTTTGTACTTTATTCCACTTTATTTAAAAGGTCAGGACCGGTTTCAACTGATAAGAAATATATATAAACAGTGCTATCTATACAAAAATAAATTGAAATGAAAAGGTGTAAACAACAATTTACATTGAAAAGAATTTAAAAATTACGGTATAAGTGATTCTATAATTACACAAAATTAAAATTTTAAGCACTTCTAACCTCACCTCACCTATAAATAAAAAATCATCAAAGATTAATAGGTTTTAAGTGGTGACTGATGGTAATTATAAACATAATTAAAATTTGGGAACTGTTTAACAAATTGATATAAAATGATACATTACTAAAGTAAACACCTAAATGATAATTTTCTGTTTTCTCGCTTCCAAGTAATAAGTTTGTGTACTTTAACAAAATCGACAACCGTGAAGATTCTAAAAAAGACATTTTTAAAAACCATATCAACATCTCCATGCCTTTGAATCCGACTTATAAAACAACTGAAAACTCAAATTATCGTTAAATAAGTTTTCCGCTTCCTATGGCAGACATTTTGGTTCACCGAGCATATTGCATTCTCTTTTGATACCAACATATATATGTATGTACATCCAAATGAAATTTTCAGGCGGAGGTTAAAAGTAAAATATTTATTAAGCTCATAAGCTTGGAACTAAAGGTTAACTATTCATTCGTAATAATAATTTAATATAATGACAAATAAGTGATTTTATTGAGGTACGCAAAAATAAACCAACGTCAAATAAAAGCGTCAGACATCATGACTGCTGTTGCCAATAAAAATGCTAAATGAATTCGTAGGAATAAATTTTACTCGTTGTTAGTATGGTAGGTGAGGTTCTCGACGATTGAATATTCATATTTTGCTCTACATCTTTGCTGAGAAGCTTAATCCACCATTAATATTCATATCTGCATAAATACGATTGTCAAATAAAACACCACGTTACTGTCGTCACCTGATTTATAATAAAGGGAATAAATGAGAATAATATAATATGAATATATATTTAGGTATTTAAACATATATAATATATTAACATAAGTTGTTCGAAATGTAGGTTGAAATATTATTATAATATAAAAAAATCGTAAGTTAATCTAAACAAAAAACTAAATTTTAAACTATTTTAAAAAATTTAATACATTTTTGCTGATAACAAATTATCATTCATTTTACAATTTTACTTTATGTAAACCAATTTTTTAGGATTATCATAACATTATAATGATAAAGAATTCACGTATAACTTTTACTAACGAAATTTGTTCCTTTGACGAAAGCTGTATGGAAGTCTTGTTAAATTTTCTTCGACACGGTTTAATTTGTTTTTCATCTGTCTACGTGATCCTTTGTGATATTAATATTTCATATTAAAGCGCCCAAAAATGCCTTTCTCACATCATAATAAAACAACTTACAAATTTTAAAATCTGAATAATAAATAAAATGGCATGAAAATTTTATTGTCTTGCATCGATCGATTAATCATTTTCAAAATAAATTTGGAGGTTTGCCATTTCATGTTAATATTCAAACATAATATTTTATTAATAAATATTAATTTTCAATTATTTAATTAAAAGAAATGCCACGTAAGTGCAACCTGTTAGCTAATGATTAATAATAACGCAAATTAAGTAATGGACATCGTAACATTTTAAACGTAGTCACTTTTTTTCTGACCACTATTTTGGTTTGACTTTTGTTTGTTTGTTGATTAGTAAGAAATGACTTTATGCTAATTTATTTCAGTTTGGTTTATTTTATACAAGAAATGTACCAGTATTGAAATTTAGAGTGATTTTTAAACTAACAACTAAAATTTGTAAAAAATGGATTCCAAAATTTTGTACTTATATTTCTTTTATTTGCTCGAGTGATATATTTTATACAATTGATTTTCATTATGCTATGAATTGATAGAGCACTTAAAACTTTCGCAAGTAAAGCTCAAACCAATTTTAAGTAGAACCACTTGAAGCTTTTTATTTTTAAATTATATTTATCTTCATTTGTCACATTTTCTAACAATAGATTTTTTGTCGATTGATTTTTAATTATAAGTAACTGTTCAGTGTATTATGTTTAAATTTTATAAAGATAACAAATTCTCAAGTTTGAAAGCTGACAAAGCTTGAAATATTATGATAATATTACTGAACACTCAAAATTTTTTATAATTAAGTGTTTTTTTACATCGACGACTATACACTATAATTAAATTAAAAATAATCTAGGGATGAGATTTTTATTCTGAAATGCCATGTCTTAATATAAACGTCTTTTATATTTGTCTAATTTTCGTTCACAAAGATTTCACATTTTTTTTGTTTTAGTTTTAAATATAACTTTCTTTCTAAGTTTTGACTGTCTGACTGAAAGATTTATATCATTTTTATTTAAAATAAATCATGCGCTCGAGAAAATAAAACGGTTTATTCCATTTTTATCTTTTAACTAGTACCATCACTGATTTATTCGCAGTGACTTTGAACTCGTCGCAATCAGACTGTCAGACAGAGATCATTCACTATTGAAAAATTCGAGCATATTTGAAATCGTGATATCGTATTTTTCTTAGACTAACAAATGTATTTTAGTTTTATTGTGTGATTATGGTATTTTTTGGGTAAGATGAAACACTTTTCTTTTTGAGCCAAGTGTACATCAGTAAAAAATGCAAATTATATGATATATTTAATGTCGAAAAAAAAATAAGCACACTGAAAACATATTAACACTTATTTAAATGGAATTGTCATCTCTTTTTATCCCGTATAATAATTTATCAATTTATCATAAAATAATAATTAATGTCATTTTCCCCTTCATATTAAATGTCATCTTTACTTCCATAGAGAGTGTAAGAATAGTTTTCAAAGTCCAATCAAATATTATGACTGTTTTTTACGATTTACAGCTTAAAGCCAATTGATGCTTTCGCAAATAGTCTTTAAATGGTATATTTACGACTTTCCCTTAAGCTCATGGCTAAAATTATTCTAATTACTTCTTGAATTATTAACAAAGCATTATTCAACATCAGCGATATTGTTATGTGTAACATATAAAAAATGTTTAAAAAAGAACAACAAGGTGTCTGAACAAAAAATCGCACAAACTTTATAAGTATAAAATATAAGGTCTTGGCCAGATGTATTATCATAAATATAATATGACACGTGGAGGAAAGACACAGCTAACCATAGATTTTATTTGTGCATACCCACAAAAAAAAAACTATTTTAATGTGTCGGGTCTAGGGCCACGACTCCTGGGTTATAATAGTACTATTCACGGGATTTCGGGATTGAAAAAATTGAGAATATTGGACAAGGACTTTTGGGAAGAACTAAACAAAAGGTCTCGCGTCGTTTAATTTTGGGAATTCTGTATCACAAAAGGGGTCCGAGATTGGATGCCCTAGTCGGGTCCAATTATTATTATCCTTGCATTTTATGCTGCTGAAAACCGTGTTTTATTCTATTCTTTTATCTCAGAGTAATGAAAAGTTGGACCATTTGAAGGCGCATAAGTACATAAAATAATTTTGAAACGGCGTAAAAAGAAATCAATCAATAAATGTTTTATTATGAATTCTTTACAAATGCTCTCCATTGAGCTATCAGTCTTTTAATTACTTCTGTCGATTCGCCGATGGGTATTTTTTAAATGAATGCAGTTGATTGAGTTATTATTGTGGGGTGAATTCTTTGTGAATCGGACATAGATTGGTACTTAGATACAACTCAGTCAAACTTGGCATATTTCGTGTATTTTTGTGGTCATATTTAATTTGGTATGCACTCATATTGCACTGTTTTAATAAAACTTATCATTCTATAACAATATTGATAATTAATTGGTGTGTTTAAATATTTTATGGCGCTATATCTATTATAGTGTGATATCATATTAAGTATATAAATTATATTTATACTGGTAATGAATATTCTACATACATACAACAAGATATTATTCTACAAACAACATTGTAAGAAGCTTAATAATCTTCAAAATATGAGAAGTTTCTTCCTGTTACGTAATAAACGAGACCCAAGACTGCTTAAATATGCACATTTTATAACTTATTATGTAAATTCATCATTTTTGTTAGTATTTATTTTTAAATAAATCAATTCATAAAAGTATTTTATTAAAAATAAAAGTACTGACAAGTGTAGAGTTTTGTTAATACCATCAATAATATTTGAAAATCACCGTGTAGTTAAGAACTTATTATATTTACTGTGTTCTAATCGAGTCTATGTAAGTAAATTCCAATTCAATAATGAATCTAATTTACAAAAGCAATCATATTTTAAAAGCATGACCAAAAATGTCCTTAATAACATTCAGCGTTTGAGGCAAAGTTCCATTAGCATTTTTAAAAGCTAAGCTGTAATGCAATAAAACACGAAAGAACTCCCTTCTTGTAGAAAAGTCTCAAGAAATATTATATTGTTTAAATATAACAAAATCTTAAATAAGGAAATTGCAGTAGAGTGATCTCATTAATAAATAAGTTTAGCAAAAACGCTAGTTTTCAAACAACTAGCGAAATTATATTATTACAATGTTGTTTATTTTTAGTTAATTTAATCGTATATTTTTATTTGTCTAAAATTGAGTATTACTGCCTTAGTTATTCATTTTTTTATTGAAGTTTTATAAAAATGTTTTGTAAAAATAGATTTTAGCAGAATTTCAAGAGTATCTATAACTTATAAGTTTAACTTATATGTCATTAAGACAAAAATAAATAATAATTGTACAGTTCGGTTACAAATTTTCAAACGAACTATTCATTTATTTAAAACCTGATTATTGTAGCTAAACGGTAATGCTTACAACTTAAATCTAGGTTTTTGAAGAATAATCTGTGAAAATAAAAGCAGGCCAATATTGTCGAGCTAGAGATCTAAATTCCTGATAGCAGAACACAGGGCACCTAGCACGTACGTTACGTACATGAGTTTTCTTCTCACATATCGGCGATTCTACGATCCGAAGGTAAAGGCGCCCAACTATGATAATCAGTCAAAGCATTTTGCATGTAAACAGCTTACCTCTACAACGTTTATTTGTTTTCCTTTCTAGGCGAGAGTCGTGTGTTGCACTGGATGCATTTATTCAACCATATTTTTCATTTCTTTCAAAGAATTCTGTTTTATCTCTTCCTTTAGAGTTTTATTGGTAATTTTATTTGAAGGAAATTCTATTTTCACTCGTTAAACAAAAAAAAATATACATTTGTTATAATATAAAATTCTTCTCCTAAATATTTTTAAAGTTTATATTATATTTTTTATGAACCAAACACTTTTTATTCATATGAATAAAGTTGTCAGTAAGCGACAAATAATAAAATGAAAATAAACTATGCATCTTCTAAAATTTAATTTTAAGTATATCTTCAATTGGAATTAACAATAGTGAAACTCCAATTTAACGTGTCGGAAATTCATGTTTTCCGGTTATTTGAGTGTGATTTCTGCATTACTGTTTTATAGAAGTAAATTTTATATATTTACATACCCTTGATCGAATAATGTGTAAACATTTGATCATCAGAAAATTTAATATATTTTTTAGTATAGTATTTCAAAATAATAACTTATTATAAATGCCTCTACACATATATTTGTTTTACATATTGACGTTCGAGTATTTCTTTTAATGAGTTGATTTGTTACCGGAATTTTCTGGGAAAACCGTTTTTTTACGAGAAATATTTGTTACTCAGTTGATCTATGTCTCTTTTTCAAAGCGAGTGGTGATAGAAGTATAGGACTAGGAAAGGAATAGTGGTTAGCTAATCGTTATCGCTACTTTTAGGATAGAATGAGTGGGAGATAATTTCAGACATCACATATGAGGGTATTACTTGCAAACACCGCTTATTCCAAAATGGTTAAAAAATGAAACTTGAATTTCATTTTGAAAAACGGTATCGGTATTAATCACTGAACATGATTTCTGAACCTTTTCGAGTAATCAACTTAGTTTATAACAAAGCAAGCTCTATCTTCATATGCTTGAAGTTAACTACAGAGAGAATTGATTTGACTACAGTCAAATGTATATAGTTTTTTTTTAAATTTGGTTTATAATCATCGTTTTTCGTTGAAGTTTTGAATTCTTTTTGTTTCCATAAGTTATGTTTGCGTTTTTGGGCTTATGTACAGATTGGTCGCAGAAATACGATATACACATTGATTTGATAAGCAAAAATCCGCCTTCAACAAGGGTTTTGAGAAAAAAAAAAAAAGTATAAATTGTTTGTAATCTTTTTCATATCATAGACGTAATATAAATTTTGAAAAAAAAATACTTAAATTTTGTTCCGCATATCAAAAAATAATCTAGTTTCCCCTGAATACGTTTAACTAGTAATTTCACTCAATTTCTCTGACCAAAATTTTTCAAACACCATGTATACATTACTGGATGACTTCATTCCAAACTTCTTTAACTTTAAGTATATTAAACTGTGTCGACTAAGCCCGCATAGCATCTCTTCCGCATGAGTTGGCGCATCGTTGTTTCGAAATAATAGGTATTGAATACTGTTATTGGATCTTTATATATAAAAGACTGTTTAAGTGTCATATTTGAAAGAAAGAATACTTCTTTAACTTTTAATTTTCTAAGTTTTAGTAAATGTCTCAGCAAATTTTCCAACAGAAAAAAGTTCAACATTAATTATTACCCGACCGAAACAAGATTTAAACTAATCCTTAAACAAATTTCGTGTCATGTAAGCTTTACGTATTAGAATAATCTTTCATGGTGCAAGCAGGAAGTTTTTGTTTGATCAATCATCAATGGTTTCAATTTTTGTCCTCCGGATGCATTTCTACCAAAAAGAAAATTTGACGATGCTTAGCTGATTTAAATATCAAAAAGATCTTTCCGCTAGTATTAGTATAACTTTATTTTTTATAGTGCAAATATTTGTATGGGAGCGAGCGAGCAACCATAATAAAAGCGCCAGAACAAAAAAAAACAGATCGCGATACAACGAATCCGTGCTCGCCGGGGTCTCAATAAGCGGTTACGGTTATAAGTATACGATCATCTCACTTAATACTTTTCGACCCACCCAAGATAGAGGCCAGGAAACTAGTAGATAGTGTGCTTAAAGCCGTATATAATGCTCATTGACATTATAGTAGGTACGTCAAAAACATTATTCATTTAAATAAAATAAGGTATTTTTTTATTTAGTTACCATCAATTATATGGTTACAAAACGGGTACATTACGAAAATGACAATTTTATGAATATTATTAACAACAACATTTTTTTAATATCTACTTTTCTTCACACGCTGATATCATATTAACTCTCGCGGCTCGGAGACTAGAAAAATACTTCTCTGTCGATGGGGGTCGTTTAGGGACCCCAGTGGTTTCCTCATTATTGGCCTTATTCTTATTAATTTCAAAACAAAATAGTCTTAGGGCTTTAAAATATCTCTCTGCATCATTCCTCATTCATTTTTTTATAAAAATCCGTGTTTTTTTAATAAATAATCATATTTTAAGTTGCGCGTAAAAAATACGTCATTCCAGTACAAATATTAATTTGCAACTGACGCGTTCAGCGACGTTCAGCCCAGTTATCTTACGAACGATCGCTGATAAGCAGGCGCTTATCTCGTTATCGCATTATCGCGTATTTATATAAACTACAAAAGGTCCGAAAAACTATGATATAAGAATACCTTAATTATAAAAAATGTATCACCCATATTAAAATAGATATTTAAGTCAATGTGGGTATTGGGGTCGCATTTCTTGAGCTTAGAACCGGAAAAGTTAAATAAGTGTGATTTGTGTGGTATCAGTATGATTTTTTAAATTAAGAAATGTAAATCAAAAGTGACAGTCGGCCTTTTATTAGCAATCAAAGTAACATATAGTCCGAATGTTTTCTTATTCACGAGGGAGAGAGAGAGAGAGAGAGAGTAGTTTCGTCCCACGAAAAAGCACTTGAAGAACATTAGCTTCAGACCCGCGTGCCAAGTCATGGGGGTAATTTGATCTGAACGGGCCATCCGAAATCCAATTTACTCTAGGTGAGCGACGGATAAAGTACTAATTAAATGGAAAACAATCCCTGAACTTTTACGGACGTTAACTAAAATCACTCTTCCATAACGACCATTTCGTTTCATTATATTCAAGATTAGAATTGTTCATTAGGCTTGTATCAATTTATGTGGCTTGGTGAAATGATTTTAATACAGAAAAACGACTTCATATTCCTAACTGCAAACTTAACACAGTTCGAACCAATTACAATTAAGTAAAGACGTTTGTAAAAAATAGCAAAAATTTACAATATAATTTTGTTTTGTTTTTACAATGTCCGCTCCTAATGTAGAGCATATGGACTCCTTATGAAGTTTATCTCAACATAAGTTTATCTACGAGAACAGTTTGTTACTCAGTTATTCAACATCTTCTTTTCCCAAAGAGAGTAGGAGTCGAAGGATAGAGCTAGGACAGTACTATTGGTTAGCTAATCGCTCTCGATATGCCCCGTTCATAGGATAGGATGGGTGGGAGGGGGGAATTCAAGACATCACATACATCCATGCCTTTGAACAGAAAATCCTTAATCGATTGAAAAATCAATTTATAAAACTGTCCGTACTGGGTTTCGAACACGTGACCTCCGTAACCGAAGCCAACGACGATTACCACTCGACCATACAGGCGGCAAATATATATGAAATAATAATTGCAAAACTAAAATACATTGATGTTGCTTCAGCTTATTGCATATTTCAACTTAAAAGTATTGTAGAATGGTACATGACTTTTTTTATCGCATGCTAAAAAATATACAAACCGTTAATAAAATATGTTACTAAAATTAAAACAGAAATGCTAAACGAAGTGACCGACTGAAAATAGCTTCTGCAAATTAGTATGCAATGCACAAAAATGTACAAAGTTAATGCATTCAATTGTTATGACCCGCATTATGTATGTTTTAGGTACAATGTTCCAGTTCGAAATAGTGCCATTCGGCTATGTACATATGTATGTCGTATAGCTTAATACAATTTTCACATTCGATGATTATTCAATATGAAATTAAATACAAGTCACCTTGTGAATAACAAATTATTCATGATTCTTATTATGACACTTGTTTTGCTAGTTTTACCAAAATGCCAGATCAATGTTAGCCATATGAAGTATCTACCTACAACATCATCTACGTTACGTTTATGTTACTGATAAAAACAATAACAATATTTACTTGATCATTATCAAAAACAATTGTAGTTGATTTTGTTGTTAATTTGTGCGCTTAAATTTGTGAATCTAAAATAATAGAAACTTTTTTCCATTGTACATATAATTCCAATAATAGACCAATGGTCATCGATTGAATCCGCGTGCATTTGCTAAAAATTCATTATTATAAGGTAAATGTTAAAAACCACTTTATTAATATATAATAATATGTTTTAATGTACGTATTCTAGTTTTGATGATAAGCTGATGCCTAAATAGATATTAAATATGCTTTAAATATATTTTTTTATAATAATTCAATTTCTTTAACCTTATCAAAAGATAAACATAAAATATTTTTAAATGTTATAATGAAGATTAATCTAAAGAATTTATTTGATCTCGGCTTTACTTCAGCCGTATTTGAATATTATATCATAATGTTGCAAACTTAATAAAAATTGTAATACATTATAAAATGATGATTCATTTTAAATGAAAGTATGTACACACAAAACGTTCAAAAATATAAACTATCAAAAAGACGCAAATCTCTTTCTCATAACGGTTCTCAAAAATTCTCTTTTTATATTTAACCAATTCATTATTTTTTAAATGGTTTATTGTGATATAAATTTACTAACTGAAATTAAAACTTTCACTCACTTTAACGAGTTGTGAAAATGTTTGCAGAATTGTAATAGTCACAATAACTTCGTCTGTTGCTTTTTAAACGTAAAAATTCCATGTAAAAATAGCATTTTAATCAGCTTAATATACTTGCTTTTTGTACCAGTTGGCTTCGATCTCTAATTATAAAAAAAATCTTGGTCAGAAATTCACATAATATTATATTTAATGGAAATTATTACAAAATATATTTTAAGAGAGAACTCAATTTGCTTATTCTCGTGTACGCACCAAATTCATACTATTTATTTTGGACTCCTAATTTGTATCAAAAGAAGTTACTTTGCGAAAACTGGTTATGATTCAGTTGGCCATACTATCCGTATATATTTCCGGATAAAAAGACGAGGCAAGAATAATCGAATGATTGGCTAATCGCTCTAGCTTAGCCTATTTTAAAGATGCGAAGGTCCATGACATCTATGAGTAAAAACATAATGTATAAATAGATCGAAAAATAAAGTACAAAGACTTTTTCTAAACGTGGATATTAATAAATCTTATAACGTTATACATAATTCATATTAGTAAATAAAATTATAGAAAGAGACGCACGTATTATTTTATTTTTAAAAAATGACACTTTCGAATTGCAAAGATTCTCGAGTAATTTAATTGAGATGACATTCTGGCACATTCTAACTTAATATGAATAAATTTAAAAAAATATTTTTGTTATTTTTTTCTTCTACTAAAATTTTTTGATGGCAATATTTCAAGGGAAAATGTTCAACAACATCCCACGCAGCCCCAAGAGTGCTATAAATCATCACATTTTTTATATGAAGAAAGTTCACGAAAGCCAAAATGAAGAATTTTTCGCTAAAGCATATTCGCAGATTCGAAATTTGTATTCCTTTAAGTTTTTTTATCTACTGCTAGTAACATATAACCTTTGATGTTTGTGATTTTTTATTATTTTCATTTTTTTGTATGAGAAACAATCTGTTGCACAAACATTTTGCTTGAGAAATAGTTTTTGCAAAAAAATAATAAAAATCTTCGAAACAGATGTTTACTTTTTCAATTAGTACATACATTTTGTATATCTCTCAAAATTCTTGCAACGTTTGTTCTTGGAAAAATTCTTAAAATTTAGTGTAATGCCCATTTCACGTGATACAACATTCATTATTTTTATTTTGTAATTTTAACATTTTGCAGATTTTTAGTAACTTGGAATGATAAAATGGGAAAACAGTATTTTTTAATATTTATGACCATTTTTCAAACAGTTTAATTTAATTACATTTTTCAATAACTTTAATGGGGTTTTACTTCCAGAAAAATTAGCAACATTAAAACTGAATTCCATTCATCCAGACAAAGAATCCATTATTCATAAAAAAATGAGTAGATTTTTCAATAAAGTAATGCACATATTCAATGAAGATTACATAATTTTCTTATTGATGGATATCACCCGACATTTTTAAACTTTTACAAGTTTCATTTTCAAGAGTTCTATACATCAGGGATATAACCACAAACCAAACCGTAGTGTCAACCCAAAACAATATCAATCATATTGTTCCGCGAGCGTGAAATGCAATAGACCAAGAAAAGAATTTATAAAGAAAACTTTTATCTACTTTGCTATGTAGTTAAGCTGAAATTTATAAACATAAAAAGTAATCATATACATTGAACACCATTAAAGTTCATTACCGAAAATATATTACCCGTATCCTTAGAATCCGCCATGGCGGTAAAATAATATACAATAGTTATCATAATATAAATATGTCGGTAAGCATTGATAATGTGATTGAAAGCCTATGTTAAGATTCTGACAATACCGAACAATACCATAAAAGGCTGATATCTGTTACATGACAAAAAGTAAACTATGTTTCTTATTTATGAATTCAATGGGCAAGTTGATGTTGATGCACAAAACGTATATAATAAATAATTCGAAGTCAAAAATAATATTATATTTTACCAAATATTATCAATATGTAAGTCAATAGTAATTCTTAATGATACAAGCTGTATTGAAACTTAAATACTTTTAACGTAATGTAAAAATAATATTTAAATATTCTCGTTTTAGGATAATTTGCCAAGTTTCCATAGTTTTTGTTGTTGCTTGCTTAACTTACTTCAACAACAAAAAAAACATATATTTTTTTTCCATATTTACAAAACGAAAATTAGTTTTAAAATATTTCTATAATAAATCACTACTTATACCAAAACTTTAAATTTAATATACGGTGGTTGTTAACAGAAATAATAGCAGCACGATTGTCTAAATTGAAGCTATTTCGTTCGGAGCAGAACAATGATAAGTAGAAAATGGTCCAACACCTGCGGCTCACGCAACAAAAAACTCTTTATGAAACTTTTTCAGCAAATTGGCCTCACTTTTGAAAGGCTAAAGTTTTCCGAAAAATAAATTTGTAACGCGTTAGTTAAATAATACACTGAGATTTAGAATAAATTTAAACTCATAAACTGTTAGAAATCGACGAAAAGTTTTAAATATATTATATGAATTTATTAAATTTGGGAGACACATTTAACAGTACGATAATAAACCATTTTGTATAGTTCCGTTTTAGAATAAATTGTGGTTAGCTTTGGAATATTTATAATAATATTACTGTCTCATTTGAAAAAAAAAATTGAAGTCTGGTTAAAAATTAAAGCGTTTTTGATTCAATATCAGTAAGACAAATTTTTATCGAATTGAAATATGATTTGATGGAGTCGATTTCCTTTACATTGGGAGTGGTCTTTGGATTCGATTTGATTTTATCTAAAAATATTTTATTCCCAAACCTGCTTATAAAAAAGTTCTAATTATCTTATTTTAGACAGTCAAATAACCAACAACGTCATTTGGAGCCTTTTTACATAATTTACTCTCACCTCCAAATAAATCAAATGATTCTTATTTGTATTTCATTTTCATGTTTGAATACAGTTGCTTTTCGTGTTTTCGCCAAGTTTCCAGTTATAAAAACAAAACTTTTATCGTTATTTGCACTAAACTTTGACGTCTGCGGAGGCTTTATGTCTCATATCTGCTATTGTTTCTGCGCCGGGTATTGAAAGCGCGAAACGTGGGAAAATGCGATATCAATAAAAATAAAACTAACATTATTTGAAAACCAAAACGTTTGTCTGCGCGTGGATGATATTATTTCATTGCACGAAAGCGTAGATCCACACACGAAAGGTTTGCGGTGAAATAAACTAATTATAGTTTTACTTAAAACAATGGCAAAAAATACTTTTTGTATTAATCCCACATTATTTATTAAAGTTCAGTCATAAATAATTGCAGTAATATGATTTTGTATACCAAAAATTTACAGTGAATACCTTAAAAGAAAAAAAACGTATGTACAATTTTTGGTGAAAAAGCATTATATTATATTAAATAAAGCGCTTATTGTACAAATTCCACAACTTTTATTTTAGATCTAGACCCGTTCCACTCATCCCGAGCATTTTCAACTGTTTTTTTTTGTTTCATTAGTTGTATCTTGGAATTAGTACAAAAAAAAAATATATATACTAAATATTTTTTATTCTTTTTTGTGAAATATTTAAAAAGATGTACGTGAAACCCAGGGCTGTCAAAAGTGGATGCCCCGACTTCTTTTGTTCATGAAATAAAATTATATTAAAAAAAGCTATATAGTTTTATAGATATTTAAAAAATATACAATGTCTGTAGCAGCGGTGGCCGGTCAATGTGGCATTGGATCAATGCACTCCTTGTATATGCAGGAGCGGTTATATTTCATGAAATAATATTCAAACATAACATTTATACCATTCACTCAGTTAAAATTCTTCGCGTATTTATTGTAAATATATTTATTTTGTAAATTTTATAAATGGTATAAATGGTATGTTTGAATATTATTTCATGAAATATAACCGCCTTTGCATATACAAGGGGTTCATTGATCCAATGCCACATTGACCGGCCGCCACTGGTCTATAGGTATATGAAATTTTGTTTTTTTTTTAATCGGACTCGGATTAGTCTATTTTTTTAAATGTCGGAGTTGGAGTCGTAGTCAGAGTCGTAGTATTTTTATGAATCCACAGCTTTGCCTAAAGCAAGTGTTTTTATTTTTGAATACATTAAATCTTTTAATTTTTAATTCGTATTCATCTTACAGAGCTTGCTTTGTTGTTTTAAAAATAATCATTTGATCAATAGTAAGCAAATGCCCTCTTGCCTTTATAGAACACAATTAATACAAATGTGAATAAGAAAATAATTGATCAAGAATGGGAACGAAAGATTGATTAAGAGATATCGAAAATGGAATATTTTATCGTTGAAAGTATCTATATTCGATTAATCATCAATCACCTGTGGTTTGTGAAACTCAAAGCTTTTCATCCATGAGGACGCAATTTAAAAACAGACGCCGGAAAAGTTTTGTGAAAGTTATTATTCAAATCAGCGGTAAGTTTAGTGCCATTGAGAAGGCTCAAAGTCATGTTATTTCCACAAGCAAAAAAGCAACAAAAGAATCGTGATCTAAGCCAATCTAAGGCCATATTTCACATAAGAAATAAAAAAAAAAGTATTATTATTATACTGCTGAAACTTTGATATTGATAAAATATGCTCTTTTTTTCAAATCAATCAAGGATATGAGATCACACATTTAAAGTTTAAAAATTCTGGCTTTTATACACGAATAAGAACTCATACATTTAAACATTTAATAATTATACACTTATGAAATTAATGTAACAAAATTAATTAAATATCATTTTTAAGTGAAAACCTTTCATTCAAAAATTAATACAAAAGTTGTGATACCAACTTTTCTAAAAACATTGTTTCTTAAACTCATAATTAATCGGGAACTGATGACAAAGCGAGCTTACATAATTCAAGTTCATCTGATTAAGATTTGTGTCAATTCGTGTAAAATAAATGTTTATGACATTTTAAGCGATAGAATGAAGTTTTTAGGTGATACGAAGAAGTTAAAAATGTATAATACTACACAAAGTTAGGGTAGTTATTACTATCTGATTTATCATCGAGAATACAAATTAGATATTTTCCATTATTTTTGGTCGGCCAAGACTAAAGTTCAAACGTTCTAACATGATTTGAATATTCCTGAATGAAAGGTCAGATATATATATTTAATAATACAAGTCACGTGTTAAATTCTATTGATAGTATTAATTATAATATAAGCTCATGGGATTGCGTTCGGCCAGAAATGTTCCGAACAAGTGCGATATTATACAACTAATATATTGTGATGTGTCAGTAATTTAATTAACCACCGCAAACTTGCGAGTTAATCAAATGTTGGTCGTGAAATAGCTCCCCCAAGTCTTGATGAGTTCCAAGTACAAAATACAAGTTTGCTCAAGCATCAGAGTCGAGGTTCAAAGCAAACGTTCATTTGGTGTGTGTGTGTAGGAATCTAATACATTGGGATTTTTTTACTATCATACACTGGGTCAAATTATAGTACCTAAAAAATCTTAAGCCAAACATTTTTATTATAGTTTAATTCTGAACTGTTTATAATTATATTTGATTACCCAAGTTAATAAGGGCTGAATCGAATGACGTGTTGAACGTGGGTATTCTAAGAACACAATAAAGGACGAGTATATAAATACTGACAGCAGTGGCGGATTTAGCACTTTGGAGGCTTCAGGCGCATTTAATTTTGCAGGCCCTGTTTTTCGAATAACATAAAACTCTTCGTAGAATAATAATAAATATTGAAAACTGAAATTAAAATATAAGGTTTTATTTATTTTATGCAATTTTTGAGGCTCCTAAGACTTGGAGGCCCCAAGCGCGCGCCTCTTGCGCTTATGGGGTAATCCGCCACTGACTGACAGATATTACAAAAATAGATACAAATTAGGAAATTTTATAATAATAATACTAATACAACCAATTATAATTGGCATGGAATTGAATTTGCTTTATCGCCATCGTGAATTAGATAATAAATGTAAATGCAACTTTTTCAAAGATCCACACGTGGCATAGACAAAATGCACTTGTTTTATAAAAGAGTCAAAGCACGTGTACAATTCAAAGACAATACCGGCTTGTACCTTCAAAAACTCCTAGAGCAAAAAGAACTACACCATACTTCGATTTTGCTTACTTCAAAATTAAAACTTTTATTTTACTATTTAAAAAAAAAATTGAATTACGGGTCAGTTTAGCCATAATCGATATCCTTAGCTCTAATTTTTATTGTCAGGGAGAAATTACAGAGCCATTTAAAGCATTTGCAATTTTACTTTTGAACTGGTGGGGATCTTTATTTGAAATTTTCTAGATAAAGATATAGGTGAAAAACGTAGTGGAGTAGCTTTAAATATGTTATTTTGATACAATTAAGAATGATTTAAACGAGGCAATGAGAATGAAAAACTTCTATACGCTGAGAGTCGTCCGCTCTTTTGCAAAACGCAGTAGACTGATACTTTGTAACTATTTTTTAGTATTTTTTTCTTGCCAACTGTCCATATTTAGACATTCGATACTTAAAAAACACATTTACAATTTGACTTGTTAGTCAACAAAGCGAGCCAAGAATATATTATATTATAGTTGTCAAATATACTAAAAATATTATGTTAGTATACTCAGCGAAAAAAAAAATTTGAAAGATTTTGATGGGTCATTAATAATTATCATTATTTCAGGTTATATTACGGTTACTGAATGGTGTTCTTCGATGGAGGCTGCTACAATGCTTGGTCTTCCTTGGCGAATGCTGCGAGATAAATTAGTGCGAGCTGATCCTGAAACCGGTAGAGTGAGGTACATGGATACATTCGATGGAGCCAATGCAGACTTGATGGTATGTTATATAAAATATATTTTTGTTGTTCCTGTTGTAGGTTTTACTTCTTATTGTCTGACCCTACACTCCGGGGTGAACCTTGGCTGCCTTAATCGATCCCCAAATCGTCGTCTTTCTACACCAATCAGTAACCAGCCCCAGCTTTCGTGGGTTGCTTTGTTTCTTTTTAATATTAAATCCGAAATTAAAATTTAGCAATCCATTTAATTGGATACTTCTACTCCATCGCGAACGTTTTATAATAAATTTAGCCACGCTCAATCACTTTATCACCACGTAAGTTTCATTTTTATTATTGAAATATTTAACGGTTATTGAAAGTATATGCCACGTGTATTAATATGATTACTATATATTTTTGTAAAAAAAAATGTTAATCAAATATCATTAATCTCATATATAAAAATGAATGTTTGTTTGTTCGTACTATATGCGTTGCCACACCGCTCATCCGATTGCAATAAAACTTCGACAAACTTTTTACTTGCACTTCCGGGAAGGTTATAAGAATAGTAAAATTAACTTACAGTAGGTCTTATATAATATATAAAAATCAATGTTTGTATGTCTACCATACAGTTCATTTTCAACGTGTGCTTGCACTTGCGCGAAAGTTACAATTAACTTACAGTAGGTGACACGTGTGTCGTACCATAGACAATCGGCAGCAAACTTCAAACGTCAAACAGACAAAAAATAGAAAACATGCACTTCAATAAACACAAACTCTTTCATTCTTTGAGTGGTATTGCAAACCTTGCCGGGAACTGGCTAGTAGACGATACAATACTCAATATTATTTAAGAACCACGTTAACAAATTAAAAATCTATTTTCAGTGTGTAAATTTTAGCAACATATTTTTTTTTATTTTTTTATTGATATTTGATATTAATTATGTCGTATTTATTTAGCAAAATATTTTTTAACGTTCACGCGAAACCTTTTAATTCAGCGATACTCAACCTGCGGTCCATTCAGATTTTTCGTGAGGCTCAAAATAATCATTGTCACTAAATGCTTTTTTAAACATCAACAATGCTGTAAATTCTCTCTCAGGGAAAATGTGTTTCTTTGTTTTATACTTCTTTTGAACATTGCATCTTTCTGCATTTAATAAACTGTTTAAAGAGCTTTTCTTTGTAATGAAATCACGCTGCGAGTGTTTTCTTAGAAGCGACTTCATTTCAATCAGATTTTTATAAGTCAGTTTTTACCGCAATTTTCTTGCCTTGTTGACTAATTGAAATTTTAAATGTCTCATTTTGATGCAGCGCTACGACATCAAGCAAAACGTTAATTAAAAAAAAGCGGCACCGTAAACGAAATCAATTAAAGCTTTGTAGGTGGTAGCTTTTTACGGACGCGGACGCTGCGTAATAAACGAATAAAGATGAGGTGCTATTAATTATCATTCATTTCACAAACGTGCTGGGTGCAAATTAACTGGTTTGTTCCGGTAAATTTTACTAAATTTATTTATTATATACATGAGATAAACGTTTATTGTTAAGATTTTATTCAGGGTTTCCCAAACATTTTCTGGAATGGAACACTTTGCAAGTCTGGAAAATATAACGGAACGCTTAGCTGATTTTTTAAGATTTTTTTTTAAACTGTGTTGCAGCGTATAAAACCATTCCAATTTTTTTTGGAACTCCGCGGAACATAGTTTGGGAAACCATGGCTTAGATTCTAAGCTTAGAACATCAAATTTTCGATTGGCCAGATTTTTTAAATTAAAAATCAATTTAATCAATTAACATATCCATTTAATGTAAGTAAGCGATCGTCAACTCAACGAGAAGTATTTATTTTTTACCATTTCCGCTCCCAATGTGGAGCATATGGACTTCAAATGGAGTTTATCTCAACAGAAGTGTTTCTACGAGAACTGCTCGTTACTCAGGACTAGTGGTTAGCTAATCGCTCTCGATACGCTCCGTTCATAGGATAGAATGGGTGGGAGGGGGGAGTTCAAGACATCACATACATCCATGCATTTGAACAGAAATTCACAAATCGATTGAAAAATCAATTTATAAAACTGCCCATACTGGGATTCAAACCCGTGACCTCCGTAGCGGTATCCAACGACGTTGACCACACAATAATTACACTCTTTTAATATTTTTAATTCAATTTATTTATGAATATTCAGTCAAGGTTTACAAATGTCTGTAATGTCGACCGGAGTCGAACTAAATTGTATTCAATCACTCCCAATATAAAGTTGCGTTACTTCAAAAACACTGATGATGCAGTCATGTCTGACAACAACAATATCTGGTATTAAAAAGACTTTTAATAAAATGTGTTGCAACAATTCATAGTTTGGCTGAAAGATTGATTAAAAATGGATAAACGATGGGTGCAGTGGCAATATTAATATTGCATGTGACGAACATAACAATTAATGTCAAAAGTTAAAAGATTTTTAGGACATGTCGTTGTGGAAGCTATTATTTTTACAAAACTCCCTATCCGAAGAAAAATAGCCAAAGCAATAGTTCATCTTGTTTTTTTTCTAAAAAGTGACTCATAGGTTTGCTCGAATACCGTTCGTGCGAAATTTATTATCAACCAGTGCTGCTTAAGGGTAACGAAAAATGGCTTCATGTAAACGAAGAATTGGAATAAAATTATGTTTAACAATTGTTTGCGATAAGATTGATAACACTTTACGCTTCCGTATTTCAATTGCAGAAATAGAGAGAAAAAAATTCAAGCCGTGGCTCCGTAAAATGATATTTGTTAACCAATAATAACGTTTCCTGGTGTGGATTGATGGGTCTCTCAATAACTTTTCAATCTTCTTAAAAATCATTTAACATTTCACTAGCAATATGTTATTTTCAGTATATTTGAATTATCATATGTCTGATTGCTTACTACAAGCTTTACGATCGACTATGGTTTCATGGGTAAGATCTAAAAACTAAAAACATTTTTTTTTCCACGTTTTGAAATTACTATCCATATTTTATCTAAGGATTATAACTATGGGTTTATAAAATAGAAACTTAAATACATAATCAAATATGTGTTTACAGTTAGCTTACCTAAATTACTTTGATGAGAGAAGTTATGAAGTCTTTTTGATCAACTTTTAATAAGCCTATTTTCGATAAATTATCCTTAATACAATTATTTCAGTAGAAAATTGTTCAATGGTGAATTATAATCTGTAAGCTTGTTATGAAAGGGTCAGTTAGTAGACTTTATGTTCGCATTGTGAATGCTGAAGGGATGAAACAAATCGTGAAAAGTTAGTTAGAGTGTCGAAAGCTGTTAAAAAATGTTAAAAACGGATTAAACATAATCAATTATACTGTAATTCCATTAATAACGCACTTTGCATTTAATCTTCACCAGTATCGACATATTAATACTACTGAGATGTATGTAGATTAAAACCATATTTTTTCTCGATATATATTGGTGTTTAAATGTGAAAAAAATATTTGATTAAAAAGACGATGAAAATAAAACAGTATTAAATTCTGTTTATTATTAATAAAATTTGCCATTTTGATTAAAATTGTCATACCAAATGACAATAAAATTATCGATAAACATAGTATCTCAAAAGGTTTGGGAAAGAAGTATGGTTGTTTGCCGGACTTCATAAAATGGTCCAACTTAATTATTAGAAAATACACTCAGATAAAGCTACTGTTAGCAGATTTTTCTTAATCTACGAAAGTATGATGAGCATTTATGATTCTTTTTTCACAATAAGTTAAATTAAGTCATTCTCTATATTACGATATCATTCAAAATAATTGCTAAATTATTACTGGGTTTCAATTTTTTATATATTTTTTTAATTTTTTCCTAGAGTATAAAACGTTATACCCACCACCACCCGCTACGGTTTCGCACACTTTTTAAAGGGTATATTTATCAGCGTAACAATGTTATTCGTGTTCAAATTTTATGCCCATAATGATTTAAGTCAGAGGTTTACAACCCAGGGTTTGCGGACACTCATGTCCCCTCGAAGCAAATTAAAGGCGGTCATGGCATTATCACGGAAATATAATAGTCTTCAATAATACTTTTTTAAATCATGAATACTTTTACAGCTCGAGGCAATGATTTCTGTGCGAAATTCACTACTTATTTTTAAATGAGTAAATTCGGAATACTCGAAAATGGAAAAATAAAACATAATATATACATAGATGATATAATATATTTTTAATTTCCTTCATGCTTACAAAACCTCCATCTGATTTTGTTATAACCAAGCCGTTTTGAGTGCCCGTCCAGTAAAAAGGTTGCCGATATCCAGTGGCCGATTAAGCACTTTAGAGGCCCTGCTTTTCGAATAACATTAAAGTGCTGCAAGCCTCTTCGTAGAATAATAATAAATATTTTAAACTGAAATTAATATATAAGGGCTTAAAAACTATATGTTATCTTTGAGTCCCCCAAGATTTGGAGGCCCCAAGCGCGCGCCTCTTGCGCTTATGGGGTAATCCGCCACTGCCGACATCTTATGTAAATAATGAAGTATTTTTTACCGTTAAAATTATAATGTTTCGGAATTTCTTTGCAGTTCCAAATTTTAAGATTCGAGTTCCGATCAATATCAACCCCTTAATAATAGTGTTATTTACTACTTTTCAGAAAACCAAGATATAATTCAACTGTTATGCATTGAGGTATATAGAGCAGTTTTAAGTATATAGTAATTTGATTTTGTTTTACATCGTATTCCCACGAGCGTTTGACTTTTGCCATAAATTTTAGCTGTATAAATGAAACTCCATTTTTCTAAAAATTTTGACTACGTAAACATAAACAATATATTATACTTTCTTACTTGTTCGAATTTCGAAGTAGAATTTATTTCAGCTGACTTTGCTATTGTTTGGTGTGACATTTTATATTATTTATCTCCCTCAAAGCCGCCACTGGGAATACCTGCGTAAAAAAAAAACAGGATTATCTCTCGTGCTTTTTGAAAGCCTGTTTGTTTTATAAATTCTCTGATCCAGCTGTATATTCAACCATGTCGACTATCAACTAGCAAAATCCGTTTTCATGAAATCAAAAATTCTCTCATAGGCTAAAATAATATCACTTGAGTTGGCAATAGAATAATATACCGATTTCCGATATGAATAAATAAATATATTTGTAAGGCCTTATGCCTATTATTGAAAGTATTAAAATTTTCATTTTTTTAAATTCAAATTACTTAGTTGATGAAGTATCATATATATTTTTAATGTCAATAAAAAAATTAACAAACTATTTCAAAAGTTTATGATCGTTGAATTTTGAGATTCTCTGTTTGGTAGTTGAGCTTCTCTTAGAAGTCTAAGCTACAAACATATCGACTGTGGAAAGGAAAAAGGACGTAGCCCACAGTTTTTTCAAAACAGTTTTTTTTCGATAATCAAAATCTATACAACTTAATACACATTCTATCAAAAGGATGTAAGCTGAAAATGCCAAATTAGTATCTAAATTTAGCTTTTAAGTTTAAAAAAGAAGGACATGTGGAAATTGCGATCAAGAATAAAGACTGAAAAATAGGTTTTTTTTTAAAAAAAAAATATCAGATAAAGTCAATTCAAAACCAGTTTATTAGTTCTATGCACTAAAAGTTTATGTATATTGCATAATTTGCCTTTGGCCCAAAATCACCAAAAAATGTTTTTTGTGTCTCCTGTAAAATTTGTAATGTGTGGCTACGTCCTTTTTCTGATAAAAGTATAACGATAAAAAATACATTAAATAGCTGTTATTTTTAGAGAATTGACAAATTTGTTTATATTTACAGAAGGATGCACAGAAAACTGGAACATCTTCGGTCGTCGAAACGCTATACAGAAACAAAACCAGCCTCGAAGCAATTTTCAGAATTATTGACAAGGATAATTCAGGTAATTAATCATTGTACATTTTACCAAAAAAATATTCTTTATAGTATAAACTTTATATGGGATTTGAATATCTGATCTTAATTTTTCCAACCACAACATATTAACCTTATCATATAGATCAGTGCTTCCCAACCTTTTTCCATGCCACATACCCCTAAATCTGAAAACAGTAATCTGCAGACCATATTAATAATATAATATGTTCATATTTTATCACAAAGAATGTTGAAAGAATGAATTTTTTCGTGAACCCCAGGTTGGGAAGCACTGATATAGATGTTTTATAATCGATAAATGTCTTATTTATGACCCTGCATACACTAAGCCGAAGATAAAATATTTTTTCAAAGGCTTGGAGTGTGGGTAGTTCATCATACTTTCCATGAGATGCCTGGATCTATTTTTTCAAATTATGTATTAAATAATTATTTGAACTCCATGTTAGTCATAATTGATATTATAATAAAAAGATTCATTTTGCCTACATCACAATTAATTAACTTATCTTACATTTAGCATCTTAGAACGCATTGAACGTTTATTATATTTTTTATATTAATGACATGTATTTGTCGTTTTTGAACATTTTTGTAGTATATATGTATATATTTATGATTACTTTCTATCATAAAAATAATAATACTTAGTAAAGAAAGGTAAACATATAAATGTTTTATTTGAACAAGAATATTGTTTTCAGCTAGAAAATAACAATCGTTTGTGTGGCTTATAAATAAAATGCTCTAAGTGCCCATATTATATATAAATGCCCATATTTTATCCAGTCGTGCTTGTGAAAATCTATATTGTTTTTACTTACAGGATATATCACTCTCGAAGAATTTTCCGACGCTTGCAATTTACTCAGAAAACATATGCCAAACCCGATCACCCAAGAGCAGCTGGTCGATATTTGCAGACTTATGGACATCAACAAAGACGGTCTGGTCGACTTGAACGAGTTCCTCGAGACATTCAGACTCGTCGACACCGACAGACGACGCTGTATGCCAGAAACTGAGGACATGTGACACCGCGCCGACCGCCGTCCAGCCACGGCGGTCGACCACAAAGATGGCCCTACTGTGGAGTGGATACCCGTTGACGAAGACACAATACAGCTGACCACCATGCCTGCTGATGTGAAAGAGGAGCGGAATGGTAAAGTATGCGAGGAAAAGATATCGCTTATCACAAAGAGCTTGAGCGTGGAAAGTGAAAAAAGTCTTCCTATGCAGGGTAGTAGTAATATTGTTAAGAACGGAAGAGTAGATTCAAGAGATGAAGAATTGAAAATTATTGAGGTAGATGTGAAAGATCAGTAAAAGTAAACAAAGAATGGTGTGGATTGAATTTGTTTTAGTCATCATAATTTTACAATATTAATTCAATAACATACTTCAAAGAATGTATGTATGCAATTAAACATTTTGATTTATTATTCGAATTTTGATTCATATAAATTATAAGAAATACAATTAAAATGATCCTTGTCTGTCTCGTAGGCCGACCATAGATCATGAATAAAAGAATATTATATAACATGCGGTTTACATAAAGAGGCCGATATTGTTTAAGAAGATCAAAAAAAAAAAAACAGTTATTCATATTTAGAATTATCACAAATGTATTGTCAAATAATAAAAATCCAACAATCCATCGTAATTTTGTTTTCTTAAAACGCAAACATTTAATGTGAAATTTTCGTTATTAATAACAGTAATTCTACATGAAAATAAGTCATGTTACCATTTTCCATACCGAAACTTTGTATATCTATTGAGAACAAAGCTGATTCAAGTATATATAGATATGTTGAGTTTTTCAAAATTATTATCTAAATACAGTCATTTTAACGTTAACTATAATCACGTAGGTAAATATATAAAATTTATATACCAATATCGAGACTATTCACGAAAGCCCATGAGATGTATTTTTTTTATGATTAAGAAATTCTTCATTAGATTGGTAATATTCGTATTAAAAATTACGAGAGAATACACATCTGGGTATTATATAAAATACTGCATACAATTATGTATTTACTATTTACTTTATAAATATTCTAGTATATTTGTATAGAAAGATATCGAATATTCATTAAGTTGATATGTATGTATGGACTGTCATGTTGATGTATAAATGTATATTATTATAAAAAACAATAACTAATTCTGCCAACCATTCGCTTAAATTTCGCATGAATATTGTCTCTACCTATTACTATTAAGTCCAAAAATGTGTTTAAATCCTTTGGTTTACTCACTGACGTGTTTTTTTTAAATACATTTCAATATAAAATATATTGATAATATAATATCGCAGTATCAATAGAAGAGGAAATTGACTAGAATTTTGGCAATATTTCAGCCATCGTGTGGTGACCAAAGGATAAAAGTCATTGACCAGTATGTATCGAAAAAAATATTGATAAAATTGATATTTTTACATCATTTAGTATAAGCTTAAATTTTTCAATTTAAGAAATTATTGAAATGGGGAACAATTTATATTAGCCTAATCTTGAATTGTTTGTACATTATCAATAAAATTGATATTTGTGTGTTGCCAAATTTAGAAGTTGTTCGAATATTCACTAGAAGTCTATTAAAATAATTTTATTATATTCAATGCAAAATATGTGTATTTTTTCTTCCAGTGGGTATGGGAAAAACAGAAATTCTACGAAAGTGACATCTATGAATCAAAAACATTACTTAACTTTTTTTTTACTAATATTACTGTAATTCATTATAAGCCTTGCTCGCGATACTATTGAAAATGTTTTGGTTGATTAAAGTATTCGTTATAATATTAATCTTTTGTTATTTTCTTATATTATAGATATATTTGAAAATTCTAAAACTTTGCTTATTACACACATGAAAGCATTTTTTCTCGTTAATAGATGTCACTGTTTTATTTCTCTTACATAAAAATGTTTGAATATTTTTGTGTTGTGATATTCTCTATAAGAAACCAACCACCAATATTGCATCCGTTTTCAATCAATTTTTGCTATAAACAATTTGAAGAAGTGGCAATAAAACTAAAATCATGTATATTTGTAAATGTTAAATAAAGTCTTTCCTCGTGTTTCTGAAGTACACATTTTTTTGATATCATACAATGCCGAATTTGACACAACATAATAAATATTTGTAATCACCTTATACTTCACATCCACTTCCTATCCGATCCTTGAAATGGGTCCAATACAAAACAATATGGATACAACTACTTAGTCCTTCCCTAGCCCATCTTTTTATTTGAATTGTTGGATTTGGTTAATAGCTATTTTGGCTTGACACCATTATTGTTCTTACAATAACGTGAAGCTGAGGCTGGTAGATTCTTGAAGAACTTAACACTGACATTTTAGCATAATATAATAATGAAGTCAATGTCAACTCAATCGTCATTTTTCTATTCTTATATTGTAGGGTATGAATTTAAAACAGTGTTGAATTAACTTGCGTTTATTCATGCAAGAATTACTTTTAAGCCTTCAGTTAAAATTTTGACCAAAACACTTTGTTTACCGACAAGGATGTTTTTTTTCTTAATGAGTTATTATTTTTTTATATTTCACTTCATAATTTAGCAATAAACAAAATATGACCAACTTGTTCATGTTCTATCTTCTTTTTGAAAGAAAACAGTAAATTACAATGCATTTAGATTTTACTGGAAGAAAACAAATAGATTTGCATTATTTGGTAAAAAAAAAATTTAAAACCTATTCAATTCTTAGTCAATTAAATTCATTTATATATAAAATCGAAAGGCTTATTCAGTCTGATAATATATTATCATATTTATATGTACTTTTATACTAAAGTAAATTATCGTCTATTTATGTACCTATTATCAAAACAAAACCAAAGCATATCGATGTTTCCAAGTCAAAGCTTCCGCTCAATATCGCCAATACCTAAGTCCTAATCATATAAGACAGAAACATAAGAAAAATATTTACGTGCATAATCAATGTAATAAAATCAAGATATACCTACAATTACCTACATGTTTAGTCAGTCATATTATGAATGCTGTTAGGAAAAATATTTAGCAAAATTATTATGAATTATAATATATTTACACTGTAAAATAAAATAGCATATTTCTTAATGATGAAAACCGTCTTTATCTAGGCTAATAAAATAATATACAATATATTTTTTCCTATCTTTCTTTCCTTATGAAATTATGTGGCGTAAACTTGTGCTCAGTTTCTTCATTTATTTATTGCTAGGGTGAGTGTAGACTTAGTCTTTATATCCAGTACTCCAACCAGACTAAAACACACTGAAGCAACGTGTCAGTTCATCGAAATTGCGGAGAGTAGCGCAACAACTAGATAAAAAATGGGTTTCGAGCTTAGTTGATATTACTTTCCCAAAAGATTCCTGCAAATAATAATATATATACATATTTGTATTCATACTCAAATTTTTCTTGCCTTGAATTATACAATATATATATATATATTAATCCATACAAAATATTATAAAGAATCATTGAATCAGCAAACATTATTTAATTAAAAATAACATCAATGAGTTAGCTTTTAAATATTATTTAATTATTATTGCTATGAATGCTATTTTTTGCGATTTTAGTATTGATGGCTTAATATCAGGACTGTACTTGTTTGAAAATGGTATAAGAAAAACAATTCAACAACTGTAATAAATACAGTTTTATGCGGGAATACATAATTTATGATTGAAAGAAATTAAGAGGGTGTTTGACTCATAGTTGTCGCAAATTGTATAAAACCTTTTGCGCTAATAGGTTATCATTTGTTGGCTATCTCTGATGTATGCAAATAAGCTGAGAAAATCTAAAGACGATCGATAAAAAAATTATATTCGGATTACTAACATAATTTAGGTACCATAATGCCTTTGATCGTATCAGAAATTGTAATATAATTCAATCGTTTATCAAAATTGATCGGTCACGGGCACATTTCATTGAAGTCTTCTTTGACTATATTTGCTCCTTATGTGAAGCATACTGCAACCAAGCGGCGCTTCCATGATTACATGTCTTTTAACAATTGATTTTCTTTCTTCCCTTTCGTGACAGTATTCCTCGAATCCACCAAGTACCTTCTATGAATAGTATGTACTCGACAGTCGTCCCAAAAGCTGTTGTGCCATCAATGGCAGTGGGTCTGGGAAAAAGCTCAGTGTAAAAGTTTCTTCCAAGTTTTGTTAAATATTTTTGTGCACAATGACAAATATAAAATACCATATTCTAGGTATAATAGGATAATTAAAAATAGTTTCCACTACTTTTTTTTACTTCTTAAGAAATGGAAATAAATAATTATTTTTTATTTTTAATAATTAATTGCAGTTTTTTTTACTAGTTACACAAATTTAGTTAAAGATCAGAACTGGTTTCGGTAAGTCATTATTGATCATAATATTAAATATGTATAAAAAAAATGTATTTATTCCAAAAGTTTTCTGTAAGCTAAATATTGTCTATTATTATAGTTAACACACATGCTTTATAAAACCTTAATTTCTTGAGCAATCTATTTTTTGTTTCATTCTGCAAGAATACTAAATATAATAATTCAATATGCTTTTTAAAGATTACATAAAATATATAAGGGCCCAATCTTTTGTATTTCATATTTGCATAATAATTTTTCAATTAATATTACAAGACATATTGTAATACATTAGGAAATAGTTTCTTAAACACTACGTACATATATATGTATTTATTATTAGCTTGCACTCAAATATTTATTATATACTTAATATAATGCCATAACTTTAAATATCTATGTATCTAAAAAATGTTTCCTTTTGTTTTTGATAATTTTATAATAATTTCGTAATAATGGTTTTATTTGGTAGATGTCATTCTTTAAAACATAATTTCATGAGAAACAAATAATTATATTTCTAGTCAAAAAATGAGAAGATAATTCCTTTACCATAATATTAATTCATTGAGATTTGTATAAGTGATTATTGATCTTAAATTAAATAATATTGTCATATTTTGTTTTTACATCGGTGAATCAAACCTTCTTCATAATATAATTGTATTATTTTTAGGAATCTTTTTTATTATTAGACGTTTTATAATATATATTATAAGATGCTTATTTTAAATATATTTTTGTTATATTCCATGATTGATAATATCAATAAAATATATAACAAAACATTATGTCCAAAATGCATTTTTATTCTGAAATATTGTTTAGACAAATAACACACTGTGCCAGAATCACATTTAAATCAAAAAGAAATTATGATCTTCATCATCATGCTGCATACATGGGCAAAGCTTCATTAATTGTTTTAGAAAAATGTATTAATCTGTTATCTTGTAGTTTTCCAATTGACTTGAGAGATGAAAACAGATTAGAGAATTTAAAATGTTAAGAAATACTTAATTTATATGTAAATTCAATATGCAGCCTTTACCCTAAAACTATTACTCTGCGCATAACTCAAATACCAATACTTCAATATGTCATTCATTTGTCAATAAGTCAATCGTTTCAGTGAATTATTGTAAACTAATGTGCTGCGACTGGATTGACAAGTAAGTAAGATCCTGAGAAGCTTGAAGAACTTACATGTTGTTAACCTTTTAGTAGCCGTAGATAATTAATAGTAATTACCTAGCAGGCCGGCTATATTTGCAACTATTAATTTAATTAGTTATTGACGAGATAACTCGTCTTTGGCCTGTTGAGCACGAAAAAATTTACGAGGTATCTCGTCTGTGGCAACCATTGAGTTAACGAAATTGCCTTATAATTACGTTACCAAGCGCTTCTGTTATCATTTAATATAGAGAAAACCTCCTTATAGCGTTCCCCTCTTGAGAGAAATTTTCTGTAGCATATGTGGCAGTCCACCGTATATCGGACCCTCTATAGTGTAGTATTTTTTATAAAATGCTACATTTTCAAGGTTGAATTAAAATTTCCATATCATAGATATTATTTTATAAATACATATATTTATTTGTAGCTATTTGTCCCTTGATTTCACTAGAAGTATTAAAATATATTTCAATAGAAGTATTAAAATATATAAAATATATATATTTAAAAATGGGAAAAAATGTTTGATTTCGTTCAATTCACAAAATACAATTGCATTGATTATATTATAACTTCCATCTTTAGTGAAATAATATTATAAAGTCATTATTTATTCTGTCGGTAT
>CM062827.1:25017463-25273507 GCA_031772345.1 Himalopsyche anomala
GTGGTCTTATTTAGAAATAGAAAATATTAACATTGCTTCTTAGTATAAAGCGATTCCCTTGAGCATTCGTGTTACAGCTTCCATGATAATTGCACTGGTCATAAAATGAGTACAAAATTTTCTCACGGCAACTCGTGAAGATCAGATGAGTAAAACTAGAGAACAAAACACTAAATGTTTGATAACAAACTTCATTTGTAAGCCTTGAAATACACATTTTTTAACACAACATATTACATAACAAAATTATCAAATTTTATTTTAAGCCACCTTATTTTGTTTTTATATAGATTAGATCTGCAAAAATATAAGGTAAATAATTTAATGTTATATTTATTATCGACTATGAACGTTGTTTGTAGAAAAGAATATATTTTATTCTAATTATAATTATGTTTGTTTTTCATATTACCAATATTTTTTCATGTTGAGACGCGCAAAAGCTATTTAGTTGCTCAAATTGTTATTTTACTATAACTTATTTTATGAAATTATTGATTTGTTTTTAAATATTCATTTTTCATGTAATTGTTATAAGCTCGAAATAACGATATTTTTATTTTGTATCTAACCATAATTCCAGTAGGATCCTTGCTTGGCACCAAAAGTATTTTTTTTTTAAAGAAAATTGTCAGCCTATATACCTACACTGCTTTTTTGATTAATATTCTTAGAGGTGAATCAAAAAAATGTCAATTAAATCAATGATAAAAAATAAAAAAATGAATATTCCATTTATATAATATAAAATCAATAAAACGCGTCAAAAACTTACTTTGTATCATGCATGTCATAATAATTCCACTGACGTGGCTCTTGAAATAAAGAGATTTTTAATTCATCGGCAAAGTCGTTTTCTCTATTAGATTTCAGAAAAATTAAGTTTTTACATAGCTCTAAAGATAAATAAATTACACTTTATAACGAAGATAAGAAATAGAATTCGTCTGAAATATATCATGTAAATATTTTTCATACTTTTTCAGTTAACGAAACATTAAAACTATTGTTCACTTCAATTCAAATATGAAATCTTATGAGGCCATCCGAATGTTGAGCAAACATGGCGGCAATCGCGAGCGTTCGTTATTATTTCCGCGGCCGAGCTTTCGGATCGCATGCGTCGGCGTCCAGTTTTATGGTAGAGCTTTTAACCCCAAAACGGAATTAACTACTTTGATTTTCTCTCCATGCTCACAAGCCACAACAATGTCGTCGCGTGTACTCGGTGGCAGTGAAATTATGTATAGAATCCGAAATAATTGTGCCAGGAATTCCTCATCTATAATAATCGCAGGTAATTGGATTGTTAAACGTTCACATGGGCATGATGCAGTTGGTCTTTTCTTTTTAAAGCTATCAACGTGCAATAAAATGTATTATTGGTTGCTATTGGAGGATATAAAAATGTGGATTCGCTCAATTATTTCAGTTTAAATTGCACTATTTATTCACCCAAATGATATTAAGTGGTCAAAAATTTATGACTATACCGATGAAATAGTTTACAAGATTTATACAACACATTATCAGCAATATTCAGGTATTTTATTAATAAAAACACAATATTCCTTTGTACATTATTCCACTTTATTTAAAAGGTTAGGACCAGTTTCGCTCATTGCAAGCGTTGTCAATTGACGCTTGCAATGAGCGAAACCGGTCCTGACCTTTTAAATAAAGTGGAATAAAGTACAAAGGAATATTGTATTTTTATTAATATAATGCCTTTCCACCAAATATTGACAGTTAACACCCTAAAAGTAATTCAGGTATTCTTTTGTTTATTTTCTCTTAAAACAATGACTAGTGATTATGCGATAGGTGTTCACTAAAATAACCATTCAATTTTACAGTATATTAAACTTTATCGAGATACAAACAATATATTTAAATAATAGATTGTTATGATAATGAATGAAAATAATGTTCTTATTAACAACAAATTATGTTGTTTCAGATGCAGTTACAATAATTATAAAACAGCAATCAATCAAGCTGTAGTGATATTGTAAATAAGTATGTAGACACAGCTGTTAAAATTGATTGATGATACTAAGTGAGAAAAGATTACATGCTTTTTACTAAATATTATTAACTTGAACGATGTGTTTGTAATATTAATGTAAAAGTGCGTCCATGCCACACTTATTTTACATATGATTACATGAGATTTTTTTTATAACGCAATGATTTTTCCGCATTGTCTGCAAAATTATTTTTGGTAATAAAACAGTAAATAAAGATATTTTAACAACTGTGCGTTTTTTCCTTCATGTAGAAAAAGGTTTAAACCACAATTATATTATTATATAATACATGAAATATGAAGAGAGCAAAAAGTATTAAGATGATATACTTTATTCCATATTGATTTTCCCATTTCGTTTCGAGGAATGAAATAATATAAAATAAAGTAAGCGATGGAAACAGAATAATTTAAAATTTGTATTTAAGTAATATGAATAGCATTTTCAACTGTTTGTAAAAGTGGAGTATTTACGATACCATCAAATTGAATGTTAAAAAATAAAATGCACGACAATATTGACTACCTACACGCTTAGAAAAGATATTTTAATTTTAGATTACTAATGCATGTAGCAGCTAAATGCTTATTTAATTTCTAGTTTTGTATATAACAGAGAACTTATGATTTATTTAATATATATAAGTATCAAAGCATAATATCGTAGGTATAACATTATTACAGTTAAATTGACCAAATATGAGTTATGCTCGCTCTATGGTGGTTTTTTTTTTTTTTTTAATGTTGATTTACGTTGGACACTAAAAAAAACTATAGGTTTTCTTGAACTGTGACACCTGTTAATTATTGACCTATGCACGATGCAGAAACACAGTTTTTGAAAATGTAAAATATAAATAATATTTGGCATTGCAGTTATTAAAAGACAAGACAATCACATAAAATCAACTCGATGGTATTTTTTGAAGTCATCGCAAACCCTCATATGTAAAGCCCTCATCCTTTTTTTATAGTATACATTGATTTCAAAAATTGATGTGTAAAATAAACCTTTCTTTCATATAATTTGATAAATTGGTTCCAAAAATTATAAGAAAGGTAACTTTGTTATTCCACTTGTTGTATTAAAAAATGTAACACCTGTTTTACTTCTTTTAGAAGCATCATAAATGCAAAGCTTACGAATAAAATAAAATGGTTTCTAATTCTTAAGTTATAAATAACAAATTAAAAGTCTGGCTTTCTTCTTTTCTGCTGGACGCGTGAAGAGGTAAGATACAAATTTAGTAGTACTATAATAATACTATAATAGTTATAATAGTACTAATAATGCTGGACAGTGAAGAGGTGAGATACAAATTTTGATAGTACTAATTATAAACTAATTACTTACTTTAGGTGAGGTGAATCTCAATGGAAGTAAAATCAATAATTGGCGATCCACCTATCTTATTTAAAATGTTTCCTTCATATTAATAAAATAATTAATGTCCTACTACTACTATACTATAAATGTTTGTATCTTACTTCTTCCAAGCGTTCAGTAGAAAGAGACAAACCCAGAGATTTATTTTGAAATTTATAACTTATAGATTATAATCAATTTTAAGTTTATTCCTAAGCCTTGAAATAAAACGTCTTATGATGCTTCTCGAGCAAGCAAACACATGTCATATTTTGTAACACAACAAGCGCCAAATCCATCAAAGATATGTAAGTAATAGTTTTTTTTTAAAATTCCAACATTCTTATCCGTAACGCATGGATGTTTGAGATAATTTCATCCCTCTACACCAGGCCCCTATTTAATTGTAAAATACGGGACGACAAATAGGCAAAGCGATCAAACGACTACTAAACATTTCATAAACCCAATTTTTATTTAAATATCTTCTACAAAGAGATATGTTGGATACCGTACATTAATTTGTCGTTAAGCGATGTACGTAATGTTATAATGCTTCATTAGGATAATATGTTACGTTGAGAAAAGGCGTTCTAAAAAACATAAGATCTAAGTAGATCATCGAATAGATCAACTTACTTATTTCTGTGTTTCCTTATACTAAAATAAAACGGTACAAAGCAATCAGTTATAACTTATAACAATTTGAATGTCAAAAATATGTATGCGTGATTCATCAAACGAAGTTTTCCCTGCCTGCTGGCATTTCGTATGTACATTTTAGTACTGTTTAATATTTACTTGAATTGGTAACTTAGCGTTGAACATGAAACAATTTAGAGAAAAGCTCGCTTTCGAGGTCACCTACAGAAATACAAGTATTTTTGAACATTTATTCAGTTTTTTAATTGCGGAGTATATTATAGACGAATAAATGCCATATTAAATTTCCTTTGCATGCACGTACGAATAGCGTTTCATTTGAGGTATAAGTGCCAAACTAATTAAATATATTTGCCATTGTAATATTTTTTTATTATATTTAAATGCTAATAATTTAGTCAATATCTAGACGGGAGGGCTTTTTTTAAACTCCTACAGGTATTTTAAAATATTTTGTCGCTGCCCGATTTTTAAAACCTGGGAGTTTATGGATATTTGCCCGTGACCCCCCAAAACTGTGCTGTGGCTCCCCTAAATTTATTTTTCTCTGTGGCCCCCGGTTAAGAAACCGTGGTCTAGAATTTAGATGACCTGTTTGTATTGTCTTCAGCTTAATCCTAATATTATATGTGGTAAGCCCAGTGGTGTAGTGGTAAATAAATAGGTACCAGGTCGGTCATTGATTTCTTCACTATTTTTTTTTATATCCATCCGATGTTGAAAAACCACAAGTTTTTAAAATTAAATCAATAAAACAAAACGCTCAATTATTAAATAAAAAAACCTTTACTCACTTCTTGTACGATTCTGATTTGATGATACAAATAAAAAACTTTCAAATAAATCAAAAAAAATAACGAAGATCAGTCACTTGATGCACAGATCGAAATTTAACGTTTGGTAGTGAAAACATTTTTTTGAAAACACAAATTTTGAATTGGAATGTACTTGAAAATTATGTTACAAGTCAAAAAGGTGACAGGGCGGTGCCTTTACTCATTTTCAGATGTCAGATCGCCGACTTGGCCCGACCTGGCCCCACTACACCACTGGTTTAGCCATTTATGTATAATGTCAATGTGAAGTATATTTACAAAGAAAACGGTAGCAGAGATTAAAAACACCAAACCTTACAAATCATTATATATATATGATTAGCTATTAGTTCATTAAAATTATAAATATTATCATTCGATAACGACGATCAATATAACAGGTGTTCTCTGTTTTTTTAACTTAAATATTAAATTAATTAATTAAAGTTTAATGTTAAATACATATTGAACAAAAATATTATTTTGATAGCACTTCTATGCGCAGTGGCATCGCACAATACACAAAGGTTAGCTGGGTGCTACTGAAACTTGAAACCAATTAATCGGTACTCTCTTTTTCTCACGTGGATTCTGTTATAATGTGTCTCTCTCGAACAAAGCCAAAGTTAACCCGCCGCTGAGTAGGCAATCCTGCCTACTGATGGAAACCCCGAAATAGCGCGAGGTTAAAAAATGAAACAGAGACGAAACATAAAAAATATAATTATATTCCTTGAAAGAAATAATGCTTAAAAGATTGACTCAACAGAAACTTATGTAATCGAATTATGCTTTTGGCATTAAATTTTTGCAAAGGTTTCAATTTGTTTTATTGTTTGAAATGATTTTATTGTAACATTAAGAAGGTATATGAAAAAAAAATCATATATATTATTATGTCACCAGAAATATTTATTAGTTTGTTATTGGAATAAAATCAGTAGAAATCCTAATTTATTTTAATTACATTGAGCAAAATATTACTTAGTAACTGCTTTGACAAAATTGACAGTTTTTACTCCCTTTGTACTACGAGTTCCGTCGTAGCAAATCTATCTGTAATATTTTAAATTAGTATACAAATAAAGCTAGCTATGAATGTATGGTCACAATAAAATGTCTACATAAAATTATATAATAAAAAGTAGCGTATAAAATGATTTATATTATAGAACTGTTAATTTAATATCTTAAACATTTTAAGTTAGTTTATCGAACGCAAAACAATATTTTATATTAAAAAATGATTTAATGATATTTTTTCTCACCTTTAAAAAAAACGGTTTTTTTCGGATAGGTAATTACTTAAACAAACGTATCAAACTCACAGCACAAATAAATCATGACGATTCTGTCTCACAATTTTCATATAATTTACGATATACATATTATTTTTCCAAATTAGGGTCATAGCCGTACGGTAAAGCGTAAAAAATAATCATTCGGAGCTGAACTTAAAACTGGAAAAACCGTCATTTTTTCCATAACGAAAACCGGATGCGAACGAATATATTTTTTTACCTGAATGGAAAAGAAAACAGAAAGTAACAATTTGAAGCCCTGATTTTGATGTATTGAAAATTCAGTCCTTGTTAAACTTCAATACACATTCGTAAAATAATAAACATGGTGTCAAATAGCGTTTTTGACTGTGAAAATATAAATTATTGTTATCTCTTCATGTGGATTGTTCAAATGTTTTAATATTTCGAAATATGAACACTACATCGCAGCAGCGGTGGGCTTCCAATACGTTTACAATGGATACAAATTTAGACATTTTTTTTTATTTTTGTCCGCTCCAAATGTGGAGCATATGGCTTTTTAATGGAGGCATCTTAATACATTTTTTCTACGAAAACTTTTTGTTACTCAGTCGCTAAGCCCCTGTTTTCCAACGAGAGTAGAATAGTAACAAAGTTAAGGCTAGGACAGGACTAGTGGTTAACTAATCACTTTCGCTACGCCCAGTTATTGAAGGATCGAAATGGTTGGAGGGAATTTTTAGACATCATAAACACCCATGCTTTCGAACAGAAATCGATAAATTGATCGAAAAAAAGATCCGGCACGGAGACCAACACCGTTAACCGCTGCGCCATAGAACCCGACATTTAACATTTCCCTACCTTAAATTGCAAGAGTTAAGAGTTCCAAGATTGATAAAGAAAAAATTTAAACTCTTTTCGCTTCAATTCCATGTCTCAAACGATGTACCTAAGCCGCCGTAGATAATAAAATATGTCAGTACTAATTTGATCTGAGAATATGTTTTTTTTTACTATAAATATTTAACAAGGGGCTCGCGCAAGCCCCTCTGAACCTCCTCCAGCCCACACCTGCACCGAAAGTATTATGCAAAACACACCGCTAACGAGTTGAGCATAACGTTAATGCGCATTCGATCACCGCAAATTAAGACCGAGTGACTAATTTCATGTTCGCACTTTCTAATAACACTGAAGCCAAACAGTGTACACAAACAACAGATCAATTACCTGTGAAAGTTAAATGAAGTTGCACTACTGTTGTTGTGGAACTTTCCAACACAAGTCATTGTTTTGTCATTATCTTTTACCATTTCACGGAATAACATATAAAACTAGATTTTCAAACTATGATTGGTAATGAAAGTAGGCATACATCAAGGAACAAATGGTTCCAGAACGTGTCCTGGAACACAAAATTCACGTGTTCACGCCGCATCGTGGAACATTTCTCGTGACCCGAGATAGGCTCCCATGTTTACGCTCTAGAACCGAGCGCAAACGAGGAATTTTGGGAACATGAATGCGTGTGCAGCTGTAGACGAACTGTCAAAGTATATTTTGCCATGACTTCATACCAAAGCTATGACGTATTGTGCAATACATCTAAATATAATTATAAAAACCAAATACTACTTGCGAGAATATATACGTAGGTACCACTCGTCGACATAATCTCATCAGGCATCATTTTAGAGATCTATTTTCGACTTTGAAATGTACACCTGTCAAAATAGACACAATAGACAATAATAAGTTGTATTGGAACTATCTATGGTAGAAGCATAAGCTGTCATCGTGGATGATAAAATAATTGTATTTTCGTTGTAGAAAGTTTATAAACTTTAGTAATTAAATTTACTCGCATTGTTTGTATCAAATAAAATCAAATAATTTCGTTCGGACGCAACACTGACATGACTGACATCATAACTTCAGCTTGTGACGTTTCTGTGACCCCTCGTGTATTAATGAACATGTTCTGGAACATAGTTACTGAGACATTACGTAGATGTTCAGGATCATGTCCCGGGACCTTTGTTCCAAGATGTATGTGCCCTATAATGATCAGAAATGCTGAAATTTAAAACAATTTTGTTTTTATTCATCAAAGCAATTCATGCGAATCCCGCTAAACGCAATTTTGCTTTTACGCTTTATATTTTTTTAAATTGTGCAAACAAAATTCATTAGCTTCACACTTGTAGAGCGGCGAAGACGTTAATGAATGTGTGCTGGAAAAATAAATATTAATATTAAGAATCTTCAATAAAATGATTTTTTTTTCCATTTCCGCTTCCAATATAGAGCAAATTGACTCCTAGTGGAATATATCTCAACAGAAGAGTTTTTACGAAAACTACTTGTTACTCAGTTGCTCAACTTCTCTTAGAGAATATGGAAGGTCAGATAGGGCTAGGACAGGACTAGTGGTTAACTAATCGCTCTCGCTATACCCCGTTTTTTTAATATATGATGACATACATCACATACATCCATGCCTTCGAAAAGAAGTCAATAAATTGATTGAAAAACCAAGTTCATACTAGGACTCGAGCACGTGACCTCCGTGTTCAACGGCAACCACGTTGACACTCGACCACGCTGCTTATTATTATATATATATTAAATGGCGAATTATTAAAATAATAAAATTTAAGAAGCACTTATATATATTTAAATTATTATAATCACTGATATAATTAAATTTGAATGACAGTGTCAGTCCAAGTTCATCCGTGCACTTGAACGCCTGAAGATGCCGAAAGGCGAAACCCGGGTCGTTAGTGACAAAATTTGTTTGAATGCACATACCTAATTTAAGATTATGACAAGAAAATTCAAACGAAAAGTGCGCGTTGCGTATGTACAACTACGAAAAATTTAATATTTTGATACGACAGAAAAGCGAATAATCTAAATAATTATTTGAAAAACTTTTATCAATCAATATTGTCTTAATTAATACAGTCGGGTCCGTGGCACAATGGTCAACGTCGTTGGCTTCCGTGACGGATCGCAATCGCCATAAGATGCCACAAGCTCCGCCATTGGGAGCGAAAAAAATGAAGACGTAATAAACTACAAATATAAATACGATATAAATAATACTTTTTTATTTTACCTATGGCTTGGTAAAACATGTGAAAGATTCTATCGAATACCTCGGTGGAAATGAAAATATGTGTCCACCGGTTTGTGAAACAAACAGTAGCAGAGTGTGTGTTGAAGCGGTCATGCATGCTCCTTTACCTGTCGTGTTCACATCTCTCACGTGTGTTGTGCTATGTTGTGCTGCCTTCAAAATTTATTCGACAATTTTGGTGACGAAAACCAGGAGAACTAAACAAGTTTTAACACTAAACGTATTAAATATTTTTTAGACAGAATTTTCAACATATATTCATGGTCGTAATCATTCGTACACTGTTTACAAAAACGGTTCATGAATTCTACTGATCAAATTTTCTTTGTGTACATATTTCAATTTACCACCATATCGACTGTGGAAAGGAAAAAGGACGTAACCCACACATTTTACAGTAGACACTAAAAACGTGTTTTGATGATTTTGTTACATATGCAAATTATGAATTATACACAACCTTGAAGTGCACGGACACTTCTAAACTGGTGTTAAATTGACATAAAATAATATTAATTGAAGAAATAGTCTAGGAAAAACCTTTATTTCAGTCTTTTTTCTTGGTTTTAATTTTTTTACAAGGTCATCTTTTTAAAACTTAAAAGCTAAATTTAGATACTTATTCGGCATTTGCAGCTTGCATCCTTTTGGTAGAACGTGTATCAAGTTGTATACATTGTGATTATCGTTAAAAAGCTGTTTTGAAAAAACTGTGGGTTACGTCCTTTTTTCTTTCCACAGTCGATATACTTATTAATAAAAGCCAAGTAGCTATATTTTCCTAGAAGTAATAGAAAAGTTTACCAAGATCTTTTATTCTTGAACCAAAACAAGTGAGTTGACATAATAACATATATATATGTAACTCAGTAAAGGTATAGTGAAAACATGTTTGTTTGAATATAAGTGTAAAGATACTATTGTATGTTCAGTTTTTGTCGAAATTGAGTTAAGAAAAACATAATTGTCTGCATTATATCTTCATGATGTAAAATTATAGTTCGTTCAAAAAGAGTATTATTGATAAAATATTGTATCATTCAACATCATATCATCATCTATTTCACCAATATTTATCACTAAAAATGTTTTTAAAATCGATGTTCTCAGAAAAATATGTGGATGGTGGATATTTAAATTAAGTCATCGATCGATATATTTGTTGCTTATTTCATTTTAAAATTATTTAACACGGTTATATCACGTTTATTTTTCACGATAAAAATGTTGATGATCACTTTATTAAGCCTGCGCCGCTGTACACCTGATACTTTTTCGTCTTGTTCAACAATCACTATTCTATTTCTATGACAACTTGCCGGTCACACGATGTGATCATTTTTTTTTTTTAAATTGCTTCAGATATTTTTTTGAGATAATTTGATCAACTTATTTATTGCGTGGCTCTGTCTCGACTTTAAAATCTATATTATGTTTATGAATATTATTTTTCTAGCATGTTAACATTATATTTACGATACAAAAAGGAGTAATCATTTAATTACAGATGTTGCTTGTCTGGGCTTATATTTTCATATGCATATTCACGATCTCGCATGAGAATAAAAATAATGTATTATATAGTTGATATTTTGGTCGTTTTATTTATTTATTTTTTGTACACAATCTAAGAAATCAAATTGTCAGTCAGCACACATATAAAGAGGAATGCTCGCACCTTTATTTTTTTAAATTTATTTAGAAGATTGGGTTATATACTTTGTTTTTATAATCTAATATTTTGTCAGCCGCGTGGTTGAGTGTCAACGTCGTTAACTTAAAATACGGAGGAACTTTCATAGATTGATTTATGTGATGTATGCGATGTCTTAAATTCCTTCCCACTTATCCTATACTAAACACTGGCTTAGCCAGAGCGATTATCTAACCACTGGTCCTGTCCTAGATCCTATCCTTCAATCCATACTCTCTTTGAAATTGAGATTAAGAAACATAGTAACAAACAGTTGTCGTAGAAAAAAATCTGTTGAGATACCTCCATTAGAATGCCATATGCTACACATTGGGATCGGACATGGATTAAAAAATATATTATTCAAAAAAATTCTTAGATATACCAGATTACGATAATTACATAAATTTATCGTCTCCGATATGACAAAAATCCTATATTTAAAAGAGTCTGGATATTACAAATTGATTAAATTATTTTTTAAGACAAATTCTAAATTATGTAAAAAGTGCAAAGAGATTACGTCTCTCATAAAATATTTTATCCATACATTCCTTCCGACAGCTATAATTTTTTTATGCCTAAAATACGTTGCTTACTTACACATTTTTTTATCAGGAATATGGCAAAATTTACCTAGATAGTTATCTTAAAGTTAATATTTTCATATTTTTTTGTTCGTGAAAAAACAACACAAATTTGCTGCTGACTTTACAAAATAAAGGATCAAATTTGAAGACGGTTAAAGTTATTCCTTTTGACGTGCACTATTGGAGTATTTTATTGTGTTGACTTAATGTGTAGAAAATTTTCTAAATTCTTCAACCTGATACTTTTCTACTTTGTGCACAGTAAAAATTGATTTGAAATCTAGTATGTTTTTGTGAAAAAAGTCTATTCAATTGTGTATCTACCACACTTTTTACACTTCTGGGAAAGATGATATTTATATACCTATAACCTGGTATTAAAAAAGAAATCAATATCGTTTGAAAAAAAACTTTGATATTGTTGTGTGTGATCATTTATCGTATCTATTGAAAACAAAAATCAAGCTTTAATAATTGAAATAATTCATAAAGACTTATTGCTTATAATAAAAATGATAAAAAATCTTTAAATTAACTTTTTATTTCTTCTATAAAAACTTAATTTGACACACACATGATATTTAAAACTAAACATTTTTTCATTTTATATATGGACCAATAATCTCCTTATATATAAATTTTAACACAAATCATGTAAAGCGATTTTTCTTATACAGTCACTCATCGAAAATTTTGCTCAGAGTAAGTTTACAATAAAGTGAAAAAATGTACATGTATTTTAGTTCTACAGTTTTTATTCTTTGTATTTAGGTAAAAGTTATGTTGGCTTCACTCTTTTGTCAGAACCTTTTTTAAACATACATACATTAACTTAGTTATATATATTGGTTTAGAACTTAAAAGAGATACACAATGTATCTTCTCACCTATATAGTAACACCCTTACTTAACATATAATAAAAATTATAGTACACAATGTTATGAATTGAATATATGTTTTTCCCGTAATTGTTAAATATATGAGATTGGTTTACATACATGTATAAAATAATAATGTGGCTAAAACACAGAACAAGATGTAAACGTTATACTCTATCTGCGCACTATTAATGTAAGGGTGAATGGGTAGGGTATTTATTGAATATATGTATCGGACATGTAAGGGTAGTTAGAAAGATATTTTATTAAAATTAAAGAACTGATAAGGAAATAGTTTACGATTATAAATTTGCACTTGTATTATCATTAACATACTATTGGTAGTTAAGGTAAGAATATTCTTTAATTTATTGATTTGGCATTTACTTGGTAGAACTCCATTTTAATAGGGTAAAATATCAAGGTATTTCAGTTCTACAGTTTTTAAAAAAGTTAAAGGTTGATAGCTATTTCGGCTTACGCCATCGTCAGAACTAGTAGAACTAATAGTTCTGACGATGGCGTAAGCCGAAATAGCTATCAACCTTTAACTTTTTTAAAAACTGTAGAACTGAAATACCTTGATATTTTACCCTATTAATATTCTTTAATATTTTGTTAACAAATTACTAATTGAATGACAACAAAGAACAAACAACATATTGATATTAATATTCAACAATTGATCTAAATTGTAATTATTATTAAAAAAAAATCCTGTTATAGAACACTTGAACGTATTCAATCACAGGCATCTTTAAAATATAAAGTAAAAAAAAAAATGCTTTAGGTTTGTATTTGTACGAATTTATATTATTTTTGTCGATAAAAGGTGTAATTTTATAAATGAAAAAAAAATCTTACAAATATAACAATAAAATAATCAACCCTCAACAAAACACTTGTACTTGTTTTTCTGTATTATAACAGAAAAGGTTTTTATAAACTGTTTTACCTTGGATATAATTTACTCTTCGATTCTTTGAATAAACAGTGAAAGTCAAAACGCACTTATGTTTGTTTATTTTTTCATATCACAAATCACAGGAAATATCAAATAATAGCGATCGTTTGTATGACCTTTCAATACAACGTTTTTTCAAAATAATATAACAATAAATAATTGATCTCTTTGTTATCGCTACACAGATGTCGGTGTACAATATATTGTTTATTCTGTCAGAAAAATCAAGTTTTTATTTTAACAAAATGGTCGTTTACAAATAACCTGCTTTGATGGATGTCTTTAAAGCTTTATAAATTCACTAATATCGGTAATTTTGCAAACATGTTTTAAACTGGCACACGATCTATTTTCAATGAAACAAATGAAAAAAAAAACGGATTAAGAAAGATTTTTTCCAAATGTTTTATTAAGCATTTATTGTTCGTTAATGCATTATTTTTTTTGTATATTTGAGTAAAGATCATAGTTTTGCGTTGTTTTTAATATAATTCTAATACATTTAATATAGTCTTCTCACGACACATTAATTTATTCCTGTTTTTTTTTTAATCGATTTTCATTCCCACTATGGAGCATATGGCCTCATAATGGAGGAATCTCAATGGAATTTTTTCCACAAGAACTGTTTCTTACTCAATTTGCTCACGTTTTCTTTTTTACGAAGAGAGTATAAATATAAAGGACAGAAGTAGTAAATGACAAGTGGTAAACTAATCGCTCTCGCTGCGCCCTGTAATATTGGATTGGAAAATGAGGGACTTAATTTCCCTGAAATATTAAAGTCTTGTTAGAAAATTTATCAATATTCTGATGTAATCTGGTTTTTATTTTTGAAACATGCCTAAAGTGCAAATATTATATTATATTTCATTTAGTTATTAAAAATAAATTTTGATATGTAGGAAATCCTAAAGTTTAAGTAAATACAATATACCAAGACAAAAGAAAACCAGAATATAGGATTTAACCACAATGTGTATATACGTTTTATCCAGGGCTGTGGAGTCGGGAGTGATGAAAAACGAGCGAATCAGACCCATTTAAGAAGTGTATATTACATGATGTGTATTCAAACCACAATAGTCTATAGCAGTGCTTCCCAACTTTTTTCAATCCACTTCCCCCTAAATCTGAAAAAAAAAATTCGCGGCCCTCCTCAATACAAAACATGTTCTGCGGCGGCCCCCGGAGATATTAAGCGCCCCCCAATCTAGAAAGCACTGGTCTGTAGTGTTGACGTTGTCTCATTGGTTGACTAAAGATGACCTGATGGAATACATATATGTATAAGTTTACATGAAATGATTTAAAAAATTCTTCGGAGTCGGAGTCGTCTTTTTTTACACTACTCCATAAAGCCTTGGATTTATCAAACATATTGACTGAAAAAATAAATATTTTTGTTTTATAATCTAAAAGTGTGACTATTGAAATAAAATGTTTTTCCCAAAATGTAATTTATGTATACACCTGTTTAAAAAAAAATCTTATTCAATATTGGCAATGTACATATTAATAACTGCATAATTACTAGTATACCTATTAAATAAAATCTTGATCTGCTAAATATAATATATGATAGTTATTACAATATTGTATTGTAAATGCAACTAATTACGTTGCCTTGTGTGTAATGAATTTGCATTTCAATAATGTTTTTACCGTACTTCAAGGGCAAAACAAATTCACCAAGACACGCCATACTGTAAACGTTTCCTTTAATACTATATTGACGCGTTTAGCACAAGACATCTTAAAAATCACTAAATTTGAATTCATTCTTAGGAAGCTTATAATTTCATCTTTCCTGTGTTCTTCAATCCACTTTTTAAGACTGGCCTAGCATTTGTGACTGGAAATAGTCATCGTTATCTTTGCTTGATGTGTTCACTTAATATGATATATATGCTAAAACACGTAATGCGAAGGGGAAACAATATTATTTTAATTATAAAATCATTGAATGAGTTTATGTTTGCTTAAAAATATTGAACTATATTGTGGTTTTGGTCAGCAAGAAAATTTCACGGTATATAAAAATATGTATTTGTCAATCTATCATTTATTTATTTTTTAGTATACTTACCTATCTGTACAAAATTCTACTGAACACTAATTCTTCGTACAATAATAATCCGCACATCGATTCATCTGAACAAGTTTATTTTTAGAATATTCCGTATACTTAAATATTTTTAATATTCGAGATTTCGGAAATAGAGGTATATATATGATTTGCTCTTTTTCTTGTTCCCAAACAGCACTATTTAGCACTCTTGACAGTCTTGACCTAAGCCAATAACATTAAAATTATGTTTGAAATATTCTATATCCGGAGTTTTCTATGTACGGAATTTTCTGTTAAAGAAAGAATCGGTGTACGAAGAATCCGTTCAACATATAATATTAATTATTTTCCTAAAAAATATTTATTATATTGTTTACACGTCGCCACCTCAAGGACACTTTTGGGAATAATTACACAGTATTAAAATTAATTTTTGTAGAAAGAAACGTAAGATCATACATATTCTAGAGCTATCACAATAAAAAATGAAAATCCAGTTTCCTAATTTAAGTATTGATGTGGCGATACATTTCTTTTCAAAAATTATTTCAAGCAAACAAACAAAAGTCTCTTAAGACCCTCCTTATATTGTCAAATCAAATATCAGTATGTGTTATTATTATTTCAATCTATATAACTACTTTTACTGAAATAAACTACATTCGAGATAGTTTACAATTGGAAATGCATAATTATTACATAAACTCCAGATATGTAACTTCAAAAAAGCATTGTGTGTACAGTAATGTTATTAATGTTGATTTGTAAAATTTAATTTTAAAATTAGAATATTCGTAATGCGACAAGATAAATGCTGTATTTAATAGAACTATTAGGTAGAGGGTACTAGTAAGAGAAGCGCACCAGCTTTTAAAAGTTAATCAATCACTTTAGTACGGTAAGATATAAAATTATACAAATCACCTAAGGGTGCCTCAACTTCAAATTTACTATAATTTTGCCGCCTTTCAATAAAACTGAAAGGTGCATTGGCATATTAAATTTGTTTTTTTTTTTTGTTTTTGTTGATTTGAGCGAATTTGATTCAACCTTTGACGACTCAAAAAAAATTCATAAACATGGCCCATGTGATGAAATAAATTGTCATTAAGTTAATCTTGTCCAACACATAAATATTCATAAATAATGGTATACAAATTTACATCTATTGGGTAAAGAGGTTCAAGTACTGTTTTTATAGTACTTAATTTATGCTCAAAGAAACATTTTTTGTATTTAATTTAATATTTTACACAAAAAATAATTGCAGTTTTTTATCTTTAAAATGTGAAATTTACTATTTTATATATATTTATCTAGCTTCCATTGTGAAAACTATTTTTTAAAAATTGGCGTTTGTCGTAACAGATAAATAGCCTACGAAATTTGCGTGGTATTAAGTTGCTCAACCTTCCATTTTCGGAGACAGAAAATATAGAAAGATAGTGATATAATAGGATAACTGATTACCTAATCACTCTTTGGTACGCCCCATTTTATGGATGGGGTGGGTGAAAGGTAGTTTACAGTAGTTTACAGTAGTTCACACATAAACCCAATAGTGAAGTAGGTGAAGAATATAAATATTTATAAGTAAAAAGGTCACCAGGTATGCCAGCCACATAAAAAGAAATTCAGGTCACAGAAAAAAATGAAATTAAAAGTACGCGTAATCCTCCTTTTACACGAGGGATTCGATCCACGTAAAACAGCTCTACAAAAAATGATAAAGTTATAATTATAGATGAATGAAAGATAGATTAAAGGTTGACCATGTTATTTCATCTATTCACAAGAAATATGCTTTAATTGTGAAACATTAAGTTTTGCATGTTGTAATTATAATTCAAAAGTTAATGCGATATTTGTCTTTGTAAATTTTAAGCTAGTTTCTTAGAATTTGACATAATAATTCATGTATCAAGCTGCAACATCGATTTCAAATTTTCATCAGTAAGTATATTTCTATGAATCGAAGTATTCATCTTCATCGACGAAAAAACTTGCTCACATTTTTTGAATTCAATGATTTATTTTTTACAATATGTACCTACATTATTATTTTAATGTTTACATAAAAATTTGAGGGCCACAAATAATTTCAAACAGGCTGTAGATTTTTCATCCTTGATTTAAATCAATAAATGATATTTTTTCAAATTACTGATACATTGTAGAATTGGTTTGATCTAGAGACATAATTAATAAATACTCGTTTTTTTTAATTTTATTTAAATTCAACTGTGAAACAAAAGTTTGCACAACAAGCTAAAATCTGCACAAAATCAAAATACCCCGAAAGCTGATCGCTAAAAAAACAAATTCATAAAACAGGTGAGCGATAATGCACTATTATTAAATGGTCATTTCTTTCGATCCGACACGGCACGCCTTTCAATACCTGAGGGGATCTGGAAACGACATCAAGGTGCTGGAGAAAGATGGTAGGAAGCCTCACCAAGGTATTGGTGTATCGTTAAGACCAGCTCCAGGCGCCGGGGATATCACATTGCATATTCGGCAGCAGGGTCTTTGATGAATGAGACAAGGGGAAAATGAAAGGTTTTTATATTTTTAAATAATCATGCTTCAATCCACACGTACTTGTCATTGGTTAATATTTAGGTTATATAAAGAAAAAAATTAACGCTTCTTAGCACATCCTTTCTTAATGACGGTGAAAGTAAAAACCAATTATTTCTTACTTACCAATGTCATACACGTGAATTAATTTATTTTGCTTAAATAATGTTCATTGTTCCGCCTATTTAATAAGAAATGCAATAATTATTTAAGAGGAAGGTTGTTTAAAATAATTTGAAAATTGTATAAAGTGAATTATAAACATGCAAAATTCAACAAAAGTCATTTCAGCGATAAGTGAAGTTGCCCTTGTCCGCTCCAAGTGTGAAACATATGGACTCCTAATGGAGTTTATCTAAACGTTTTTACACGAGAACTACTCGATACCCAGTTGCTCAACCGCTCTCTCCGAAGAGAGTAGGGATAAAAGGGTATGACTAGGACAGGGTTAGTGGTTAGTTAATCGCTTTTGATACGCTCGTTTTAAGGATAAGATGGGTGGGGAGAATTCAAGACATCACATACATCCTTGCCTTTGGGCAGAAATTTATAAATCTATTTTTAAAAACTGTTCGTTAAGAATAATTTCTGAAAGTTCTCTTTATCTTGCGAATAGTCGCGGATAGGTAGAATATTATTTTTATTCGTTATGTAATATAATGTAAAAATATTTGATAACATTAAAATAGCTCCGTTGTGGTAGAATAAGTTAGTAAAAACCTACCACGGTAATCATGTTTGAATGGTGTATATAGATCACTACTCAAGAAGTTGATCACTCGCCTGAAGCAACAGCTTGTATGCAATTGTTTTACAAATTAGCAAAGCGATTTGCACAAATTGGGTGATTTTCGGCAAATGGATTTCTGAAATTCCATACATCTTCAACGGACACCGGCTTCGCGAAACCGAAATACACGAATAGCGGGATAAGGCTTAAAAGTATTTAATGTTTTAACTACAATAAATGCTTGATGATAAATACGCCATTATATTATTACAATTATTTTTATTTCTCTTTTATAAACGTGTTAACATATAAAATATTATACCGATTATAGTCACATTTTAGAATGTTTTGGATGTGCATACATACAAGTTTTATACTTGACTAGCTCTGTCTAGTTTCATCCTGAATTCAGTTTCTGATTTTATGTTTTTTACGACGTAGTGCGCTGAAAATAGTCATATTCGTCTGGATTTGTTAGTCACAAAGCACCTCACTGTCTTTTTTTCGGATGCTTTTATGCTAAGCCTTTGCTTAGCCTTTGTTTTTTTTTGTATGCTTGTTTTTTGATAATAATTTGAAATGACTAACTACTATAAAAGTGAATAATTTGTATGTCCAAACAGAGAAAAATAAAAAAGCTTATCAAATAAGGCTTGAACTTTAAGGTAGGAAGGAGAACGCAATCTTTACGTCACTAAATCTTCAAAATATATGATAAATATTATATTAAAAATAACATACTTATTTGTACTTATTACGCATTCATTTAATATTATAACCGGTTTCGCTTACGAAGAGCATGATCAACTGATTTGAAAACACTAAATGTAATAAATATCACATATCAAAAAGATATGAAAGATGTAGTTTGTTACATTATTTATTTATATGCTTTTGTATAAAAAATATGTAGGTACAACTCATTGCAATATCAACGTATGGGAATATTATTCGTCACATACTACGCGTTAACTCTCGCGGCTCGGAGAATAGAAAAATACTTCTCTGCCGATGGGGGTCGTTTAGGGACCCTGTGGTTTCCTCATTATTGGCCTTATTCTTATGAATTTCAAAAGAAAAATAGTCTAAGGGCTTTAAAATATCTCTCTGCATCATTCCTCATACATTTTTTTTATAAAAATCCGTGTTTTTTTTAATAAATAATCATATTTTAAGTTGCGCGTAAAAAAGACGTCATTCCAATACAAATATAAATTTGCAACTGACGCGTTCAGCGCAGTTATCTTACAAACGATCGCTGATAAGCGGGCGCTTATCTCGTTATCGCATTATCGTATTTATATAAACTACAAAAGGTCCAAAAAACTATGATATAAGAATACCTTAATTATAAACATTGTATCACCCATATTAAAATAGATATTTAAGAAAATGTGGGTATTGGGTCGCATTTCTTGAGCTTAGAACCGGAAAAGTTAACATAATTGAATGCCATCGAATACAGAAATTTTGTCATTCTTGGTTCTGTAACCTTAGCGTGGTCTTGTATTCAGAACCATTATATCCTCATAATCTGTAACTGATTTATCGAGAATTCTCGTTTACTCTATAAAATCAAATCTCTGAACATTCAAATATTGTTAGTACTCTTTGTCTTTCTTCAATGACTTCATATGGTACAGGAATAAACAAACTTTTTTCGAAAATGGATACATCTTTAACATATTGAGTCGTATCAGCGTTTTTCTGGATCTGAAAACATTATCTATGGTTCCAGGCCCTGCGTAAGTGCCGCTAACTGGATGTGATATATTGTTTCACGCGGCAAATTATTTTTTTCGAAACTTAAGCGTGCGAAATTTAACATGCACACCTTTACGCCGCGTTATCCAGGTCGTTATATTAAAATTAATTTGGACGCAAAACAATTTAACTGTAGCCGCTACTTTACTGCAGTGTCGGCTTTCGCAAAGATGTAAGCCATTGAGAACTTAAGTTAATTCAATTATTTATTTTCTTTTTTTTTATTTTCCCATTTCTTCAAACATTTGAAGATATAAATTGTTTAATTTACTAAGCGTAAGTTCAAGTTCATCCGTGCACTTGAACGCCTGAAGATGCCGGAAGGCGAATCTCGGGTCGTTAGTGACAAATTTTGTGTGAATGTACATAATTTGAACGATTCAAATTTAATATAAATTGTTATTTATTTATGGATAGTATTTTTCTGGTCAGAATTTGAAAAACTTTGGTCAGAATTTATATTAAATGGTCATAATATATCGGTCAGAATAAATAGTCACAATTTAGATAAAATTTTGTAAAAAAAACCTAACCTAACCTAATCTACTAACCAAAATTTTTATTAAATATTCTGACCGTTCATATTATTATTCTGACCAAAAATTGATTTAAATTCTGACCATTTAATTTGTTTTCTTTATTTATAACAATATAATGCATTTTGACTTAAAATTTACAATTAACAACCAAAAAATGATAATGTATAATAGGCTAAATATTATATTAACTATTCACTAACAAAATATTATGAATATATGTTTCAATAACCATTCGCTAATTTAAAAGGAAAGGTAGTTTTAGTTTATAGTATATGTTTTTTATGATGGTTACACAATGTAGACAATTTACTAACTGTTAATATACAAAAATAAATAATATATGTATTCTATAATCTTCAACAATGTCAAAAAAGTACACACTATATTATTTTCTTGGTATATTTTAAACATTTTTACACTCCAATTAGTAATTGAAACTAAATTGTGTACGTAATAGACCAAGATGATGTAAGCCTCTGCCTTTAAACTATCATACACAGACATAAAGTAATTCCTACAATATGTGTTGTTTTCCAAACAAGAAACGAGTGCATAAAAATGTACGATCCTAGTTTAAGTAAAAAATAATTTATCTTGTTCCATCGTAAATATAACAATAAATAAACATGTGATGCTCAAGGTTCGAATATCTTATGTCAATATTTGATATATTATATAATGTCTATCATTCGTCATCTTTAGTTAAAATTAATATTTCAAACTGGACACTAATACAATCTCTAAATTATCTTAAAATGTTTTTTTTTCCATTTCTCGATCCTTGCCGCCTACAGATCAAAACTTGGAATGTAGAAAAATTTAACAGTTTTCCCTAGATACTAGTTCCCTATCCAAGAAGGAAAAGATTGAGAAAAATTAGCACCATAAGTAAAACTCTGCAAGAGATCAAAACATGGAATTGGAATAGAATAGATATTGTTTGAGTTAGTGCTTAACAACCATTCGTATAAGCCACGGGTTCCCAACCTATGGGTTGCGACGAGTTTTCTGGGGGTCCCCAACTTTTTTCGATTTTGGATTTGAACAACAAAACTTAAACTACAGTCAACTAAAATTACCTTATTGAAAAAAAAATGTCTTTTTTAATTGCATCGGGGCCGCGCGTCACATGGATTTTATAAAAAGGGGTCGCCACCCGAAAAAGGTTGGGAACCTATGGTATAAGGTAAATAAGGAGACCAAACGCTTCATTTCGGTAGCGGCCAATTTATTATATGAATGTGATTAAAAAAGCACGGTTTTTATACGTTCAGTTTTCTAAATCAGGTAAAATAGCGATCGGAAGGAATGAAAACTTTACGGACATCTATGCGTTTAGGTTCCCGTCTATAAATCGATTGGAAAATCAGTGTGTGAATGTTTCTATTAGAAAATTCAAGCCCTCGACCGCGTGTTTAAGTAGTCCAAAAGTACAGCAATGTTTACCACTTGACTACGGTACTAATAACCCATTTGGTTTACTTAGCACGAAAGACAATCTTGTAAATTTAATATTCGGTGATAAAACTAAATATTCAAATATAATAAACTTTTTTGCACAGTAAAACAGTGTTATATAGTATATATAATTATTCATATTAAGGATTTAACGATGATTGATAACATACAATATAAGTACACGTTGTTTCCATAGTTTCCTGGTATATCGTATGTAAATATCATATTCATAAACGTTATGATAAGTACGGGTTAAGCGGTTATCAGATTACTTAGCACAAGCAGGTGCAAGGTTCGGTGATCCACGCGCCTACACTGCCCTAGGCAGATTCCTCATTAAACCTCGTTTTGTTTAAAACGGAGAATTTCGTTAATTCGACGTCAAAAGAAAAAGTGGTGTTTTGAGAGCGTCATTTTTTTAAATTGTTAATTGAAAATAATTAAGGCATTTAATTTATTATGATTAAATACAAAAATCAACTAAAGCCATTAGGGTCATAAAAAATATTGTGTTCCACATGTATATGCCTAATGTGAGATAAATGCAGAAATTACACCCAGGTCTTATATTCATTCATTTGCACTATTACAATGTATTATATAATAACTACATTGAAATACTTAACTTAATTTAATATTTTACATACACTCTTTATGATGCTAAATATTATTTTAGCAATAATTATATCATTTGAATCGAATAGGTTTTCATATTTCAACCAAAAATTCATTAATCCCAAGTTTCGCTAGATAGTCTTTTTAAAACTATCAAGCCAACAATTATAAATAATAAATAATTAAACTTTTTTATTATAAGTATATAGCAAAGTAAAAATAAAAATATCATGAAATTATAAATATAAAAAAATATCTAAATATATTTGATTGTAATACTCGAATAAATAAAAAAATAAGTATTCTTACTAGAAACTAAGATTGTATTTTTTTCTGTGAAAAGGGTTTACCTGACACATTTAGTATATATTATACATTATAATGGACAGGTAATTGAAGGAAGCTTTCATGCTTGTCTATTATATTGGCTAACAAAGCACAAATAAAAGCTTCGAGTCGGATCAAAACTTTGACTACAGAATAATAATTGTTTAAATATGATATGGATACGGTTTATTGTTCACATATCCTTATTTTATAAATCCATAAGTAAAGCAGAAAACATGATTGCATTTTGTCTTTTTAACAGTCTAAATTTAAAACATTCTTTCGCAGCTCTTGTTATTTTATTAATAATATATGTATATGTATAATTTTGAGAATGCACCGTGTTATATATAATTTAGTGTATCAAAACCATTTCAGGTTTCATTATTTGAGGTTGAAAAAAAACAATAAAAACTAAATGACTACAAAAAGATGTATGAATATCTTGTCAAAATCATTCATATAATAGAAATTTCTTTCTATTATTACTTTTCAAAACATGCCATCTTGTCGTAAAAATAGTTTCATACTCAAGAGTCAATAAGTAAAAGAAGTTTATTATCAAAATATTTATATTTAAGCAGCTTATTATGTAGCAATATTTTATTAAGTAAAGCAGACATGTTTTATTATTTATAACTTTGTTTTAAAAAATGAATACACTAAGTATTTTTTTATAAAATATTTGGGCTATGCAACCTGAAACAATGTTTTTTTTTACATTTATTTGCCATGTCGCAACAGTTTTATTTAATGACACGGGTACTCATCGACAAGTTAGGTAATGAGCACTGAACGATTAGTAATTGACAAATTTCCAATACATTTTTGTTTTCCAGTTATCTCTGGCAGGTATATCGCATCAAATAAATAATGTGAATTAATATTATTCTTAAATTAATAACATTCAGTTTATTATAACAAAAAATAATAATTATGAAGCAATTAGTGTTCGAAGTTTTCAGATGATTACGATACTCAGATTGCCGATTGTTATGCTTTGATCCATGGTTGTCATAAATAGTTACCTTAAATTATATTGGCCATAAACTGGGCTGTTCTTTACAAGCATTTAATTTATGGCATTTTGATGGCGTTATTTATGGGTTATGCTGCACTAGTCCAGCTAAATCGGAATATAATAAATACAGGTTGTACAATAAGGTGATAATTTATTCTTTTTCTACATATATGAGGGACTGCCATAAAATTTATAGTTACTTGGTTCGATTGTTAAGTGGCCGAAGGGTCTAGCTTAGGTGATTTCTATACAGTGTTTAAACACCCGTGACTTTTATATAGAGTTCATTTTAATTCAATAAAATCCTATGAATAATTCTTATAGTTGTAAAAAAATCATTCAACTTAAAATGTATGCATTCAATTGATATTTTTTTTACTAAAGTATTTTAAAACTCTTCTTATTAAAAAAAAAAAAAAAACATTTTTTTCTGGACAATGAATGGTATGGAATGTTTTTGATTTATATAAATAATAAAAAATACTAGCCGTTATTATATTATTCGTAATACACAGTTTTCATCAAAGAAAATTTACCTCGCAATTGGAATATTTTAAGTGAGTATGTAAAGAAATATTACTTCGTTATTCCACTGATTGTGTGAAAAAAGCATCGTGTATATGTTACACCGAATCGGTGAAATTGCCTATTTCACGCAGTCGGCAGACATTTTGCTGAATGCGTGAAATCGGTAAGCCCGTTGCCTATTTCACGCATTCGGTAAAATTTCTGCCGACTGCGTGAATTCGGCATAAAATCTTTTGCTTATTTCATGCATTCAGCAGGTAGATTCATAGAATCTTTGAAGGTTGTCTATGATCACAGCGCTCTGGCGGTGTTTTTTGCAACTAAACCAAATGTCATTTCATAGCATATAAAAGCATATTGTTAATTAATTACTATGTCGTTCATCTCCATACAACTTGCAAATAAGTTAAAACTGTAATATGATAGTCAGCACTCGTCGACATCAACTCATCGGGCGTCATTTTAGAGATCTATTTTCGACTTTGGAATGTCTCCCTTTGTGACAGTTGTCAAAATAAATCATAGACCATAATAAGTTATATTGGAACTATCTATGGTATAAGATTAAGCTGTCGCAGTGATGATAAAATAATTATATTTTAATTGTAGAAAGCTTATAAAAATTAGAAATTAAATTTACTCGCATTTTTGCATCCAATAAAATCAAATAACGTTCGTTCGGACACAGCACTGTACAACACAACCTCAACGGGTGACGTTTCTATAATGTACAAGCTGTAAGCCCGATGCCCTCAACGGGGTGATTTTTTTGCATTTTTGATAAATCAAATATTTACTGGCGTGGAAAATCAAATGCAAACTTATTTATTGAATAAGCCAGAAGGTTTTGCTTAATTAATTCTCTAAATGGTTTTTAAGAATACACCCAGACCTCTTTAAGAATTAAAATAATTGGGGTTGTAAAAAAATACGCAAATATCGGAAAACGTGAATTCTGGACGTGCTTAAACAGGATTTCACTGTAAATAATAAAAATTTACAACTGAACCAAATTTAAATTAAGAAACAAAAATTCGACCCATGGTAAAAAGAAATGTTATGATATATTTATTTTAAACAAAGAATAGTGTGTCATTCCACTGTGACAGTAACAAAAGACAGTGGAGAATGTAGACTAATAAAATATTGAGAAACCGTGTTACATATAGAATGACAAAAATCATAAAAACAGAGGGCGGGGGTGTTGACTCTAAAAATTTTGGGAATCCGTATTACATATAGGATAATCGAAATTAATTGCAAATTTTATCCAAATGTATGAAAAATAGTCAAAATATATTCTCATACATTATGAAAAAATAAAATTATAATTACAATATATTTTATCTAGTATGGAAGATAGTCAAAATATATAAAAACCAAATGCAATTTTTAAATAAAAAATCAATTGCACATTTTATCCAAATGTATGAAAAAAAGCAAAATATTATTCTATGATAAATCCATATCATTATTCGAATATTCTTAATGTATTAAAGAATTCAAAATGATTTTCAAGGTCAGAAGTGAAAAGATTTTATCATTATGATTCAATTGATCAAATCAGCTCCAAATAATATTGCTCTCACTTGATTCACACGATCCAACGATTCATTTCGATAATCGAATTAAAATCTTTGATTATTCGAAAATTTTCAAATATTATGATCCATGGTGATAGAATACTTCAGCTCTACACCAAGAAATATCGATTTTTCAAACGGGAAGATATCAGAACATTCACGCGCGGCTTAAAATAATCCGCTCTCATTGGATAGAACGACATTTCGAAAATGTGCTATTCAAAATACCGTTATCATTAGGCGAATTCCACGGCAAGATCCGCATTGAGCGTTATTAATAATATGAAGATTGGCCCTTTTAGTTAGTTCGTGAAAAATGGTTGGAACATGGTATAGAAATAATCTTTTCAAAACGCGTCATCATTCTGCATTCACAATCAAAAACAATAATGACAATATTACAGCCAAGCTAAATTTGACTTCTGTGTCAAAATTATTTTTTCAACTGTCATGTTGACAGTTAAAGAATTTATACACTAACCATAGACAATAATTATACACCCTGGCGAATTCACTCAGTCGGCAGAAATATTACCGAATGCGTGCAATAGGCAACGGGCTTGCCGAATTCACGCATTCAGCAAAATTTCTGCCGACTCCGTGAAATAGGCAATTTCACCGATTCGGTGTAACATATACATAGAAAAATGCATTATTAATTATGTGACAGCAAAATCTGTCAAATCAAAGAGAATATCTACCTTTTTATGAACTATAAATAAATACAAAAATTAAAAAGGCACTAAGTCCCAAAAAAGTGAGTATACAGATATATGTTCTATGTGCCACATAAATGTTATTCTCAATACTTACTTTTTTTGGTACTAAGTGCCTTTTTATTATCAGATTAAAATAAGAAAATTTCTACTATAGAAAAAAAAGATTACATTTATTATTTAGAAGCTAATATATTGACTTTTTGGCGGTATTCGTATAATTATCTTATTATTGTAAATTTATTTCTGCTAAAATAAATCACTAATCGCGATATCCCATCGCTTCCACGAATCAAAACGTTAGGCCCGCGCGTTTGGCGGTACCTGCTCCTGCATCACCAAGCACGACTAGGTCACGATGAGATTTTGGTTGGACATTAATTTCACTGACCATAAACATACGGATTTTTAAGCGTGATATTTGCTGAGAGAATCAACAATTTTTTACCGACGATTCTTTTTAGTGAGTACAAGTATAATTACAAAGAAACGGCCACGTTTCTCTGCAATATTAGAATGTATCATGTTAGGTTGTCTCTTTAGACTTGCGTATATTATTATCGCTTTAAAATGATATAGCATAACGGATGGTAACTGAATTTCTTCCATTTCACTTTTCATGTGCGTTATTTGTATAGAGTTAAAACAATTAAGAATACTTGTTTCATCGAAGATTTGACCAAAACAGTTGTCAACACCAAATACCAAAATGGTACGGAAAATAGTTTTTTTTTTTTAAAGGGTGCATATTGCGCATGTGTTTGAAAAATAGTTTAGAAAAAATCCAATATATTCTTCCGTATAATGTTTGACACAGTACTGTTTATTACTGTTTTTAAATATCGTCCTATTCTATGATAAAATATGTGAGTAATGTTATTGCGTATTAGATATAAGCAGTGGCGGATTAAGCACATGGGATGCCACAGGCGCAATAAACTTTGGAGGCCCTGTTTTTCCGACAACATAAAAAGTCAGTTCCAAGTAAAATAGTAAAATCTATAAAAACCTGAACAAAAATACATGAGTTATAATATTTAAGCAAGTTTTTTTGAGACTTCTAAGAATCGGAGGCCCCAAGGGCGCTCCTCATTTGCTTACAGGATAATCCGCCACTCGATATGAGTGCTCTGAAGCGCTCAATGTTACAATGGCAAAAGTTCTGGCAAAACAATTTAAAATTGAAAGTAAGAGTAGCAAAATAAATAAAATTTACTAGGGAAAACATTTCAAAATATACGGCATACATGGTGATGGTAGCTAGGTTTTAGTGCTTTATGAAATACGCATAGAACCGAAAATCGCTTCGTGTATAAGGATGTTTGAAATGTCACAGTTTATTTGCAGCTTTGCTCATCTATGCTTCCATGCGTATTAAGACGCCACCCGGGCGCAATATTCGTGATTTATCCGTAAATGATTTCATTTAAGATTTCTTACCAAGGATGATCAAAAGGATATTAGCTATATAATCTAATTAATTATTACCACTAATATAATAAACGTGATAGATCATTTTAGGTGTTTATTGACAATTTTTCTTTTTGAAATCCATTTTCGCTACTAATGTGGAGAATATGGAATTAAAATAAAGGCGTTTCGATATACGTTTTTCTACGAGATCTGTTTGTTACTCAGTTGCTCAATTGTTGTCAAAAATTGAAAAATATACGTAGTGCTTGATACTAGCTTGCTTATTTGCAGTGATGGGATAGTAATCATGAGAAAAGATTCTAATAATAAATAATTAATTACACTGAATATATAAAGCATAGCATTAGCTTAACGTATTTGGAAAATTTACTGAAATTATTGTGTTTTTGAAGTTTTCATGAATGATGTTATCGAAAACGTTACTATTTCGTCATCGGTTAGTTCAATTTTATTACCCTCGATTATGTTATTTTATATGAAAGTATGCCTTAAAAATAATACAAAATATACTATTTGTTAAAAAAAATTAACGTTTTTTTCCTCAACATGAACAAAATATTTTCAAACTATAAATAATTATAATGGAATGAAACCCATCAAATTTTACTGTTTATAATAATAAAAAACAGACGACGCGTCAACGTCTATGAGGAATATAGTTAACCTTTTTTTTTATAAATAATTATCAATAAATGTATAGTTTTTTATCGCATAGTTTATAAAGTATAGTAATATAAATAGATCAAAAAAATAATTAAAAATCTTCGATACTTTTTCATTCATGGTTAATCATTAAAATTTAATCTTTGGCTTGAACTTTTTGAAACCATAGGTGGTTTAAATGTATCTTGATTGATAATATTAGTATTCAAAACGTTTATTTCAGTATAGAGTAGAATTACTTTGAGTGTGTTGTAAATGTGTAAATGGATTATCAGACGCCACATGACATCTAAATAAGATATCAGAATATAAACTAGGTGGCCATCCTTAAACGTTTCATTTAGAAAAATAATTTCATATCTTATAGATTGTTTCCAACTGAATGGCAAGAGACTACTGTTTCCCATTGCAGTTTTATTTGTATTTTTACCAAATATATAAAATTTATCAGCAAAAATCGTTTGATTCAGGGCTGTGGAGTCGGCTAAAAAAAACGACTCCGACTCCAAAGAAATCTTTTAATCATTTCATTTGATCTTATATGTATGTATACCATCAGATCATCTTTTGTTAACTTTGCATGCACTTACAACACTATGGACCATTATGGTTTGAATACACAACATTTTTTTGTTTTTAAATCAGTTTTAATATTCTGAGAATGTTAGATATAGAAGTGTGGAATTAGGAAAATAATAATTCCTAATTAATTTATTTTCCAACCGCCGTCAAACCAGATTCATTTGGACACAAATCCATTAATGGACTGAAAAATCTATTTATAAAAATGTTTCCGTTTGGGGACTCAAACTTACAGCCTGTGACATGATAATGAACACCTAAGAGCACCAACGACAACAAACAAAATATGACCTACTAAAACCATTAAAATTTATCAATCAACGAGAAGAGTAAAATTTGAATAAACCAATAAAAAAAATTCAAAACCTTGCCCAGAGTTTGTGAATAAACTCATGTATGCTTACGTGAGTAATTGTAAGTCTATCGATCATCGTGTGGAAGACCGCATTGCCTCAATCATTTAATTGACTTGTTTCCGATCCAAAGCAGTGGGAAACTGTCATTTTAATCTCTCATATAAATAAACACTCGCTTGTTTTTATTAAATGATTTATGTGTAGCAATTATTCCTGGTTTTAAGTGAAGCTTTGAGAGTAATTTATACTATTTAATCAAGCACTGAATAAGACGTACGTGAACAACGCAGAGTTTTTTAAAGGACGTTTTATTTATGCCAACGATTAAAACATGATATTAATCACATTACTATCCGAGATGATGCATATTAAAAAATCGTTGTCGAATGAAATCTAGTTAAATGTAATTTTAATTAAAATGTTAACAGCAATTCAATAGTGGAAAATTCTCTGGTAAGGTATCAGTGGCGGATTAAGCACACGAGTGATTCAAGGCGCAATAAAATTAAGAGGTTCTGTTTTTCGGATAACTTAAAGAAAATCTATGACAAATAATAAAAAAAATCTTAAAATCTGAACAAAAATTGTATGGGTTATATAATATAAGCTATTTTTGAACCCTCTAAAATTCAGAGGCCGCAAGTGTGCGCCTTTTTACTTATTTATAGGGTAATCCGTCACTAGGTGCAATAATAAGTATACCTAGAGAAAGTGGGCTCCGAAAATAAAATCACTTTCTCAGATTCGATTTCAAAATATTTATTGCAAACGTATTTTTTTTGTTTTGTTCAAAAAAAAAAATTGCTCATGCAAAAGATCATGATTTTTCTCAAGTATTTATGTTTGATCTCTTTTCGACAGATGGAACATGTGGATCGTGTGAAAAATGCAGGACATGTGAGATCAAGTAGTGGTTTCCAAAAATACTGTTTGACTACAAGGATTGTGTCAGACCCCTTGGATTTGATCCACAAAAAAGAAATTTTTCTTGGCAAATAAGAGGTATTTCACCCAGCAGCTTACTGATTGATGAATATTATGAAGACATCTTAAAATCGATGACAATATTCCATTTATAAAAGAACTCATTTGTACTTACTTCACATTTTTTTATTAGTTCAAGACTGGTTAATACAATACCTTTTCATCGAGAATTGACAACGCACACATTAAAATTAATAAAATATACCAGTGTTTTCCAAGGTTAATGTTACTGTGCCACCCTTTGAAGAAAAAAATATCCTCGCGCCTCCCCATCCTTTATTTTATATAGTAATAAAGAAACGTTTTGAAGGGTAAATAAATATTTTAAAGTGTTCGTTTCTCCTCCTCCAAGGTTGGAAATCGCTGCAATATAATGTTCAACGACCTTGCAACTTTATGTGATGTGAGAATAATCGAAAAGAGTTGGATATTATATGTTTTTTAATAAATAAAAAAACATTATCAAAGAGTTAAATAGTGTTGCCGAACTAAATAGGCAATGATCAAGCGTTTTTTTATCATTCAATACTAAAACGTTATTTTTAAAATTTTTAATGTGTCACGAAAAAACGTTTTAGTCAAGATAAAGTTTAAAAAAACTGAAGGAGCCAATTCAATTATCCTGAATGAATCACTGAGGCTAAAATTAATAGCTATTCAGTATTGGTTTTGTGAACATGTGTGATTTATAGATGTTTGAGATTATATGTCTGGACTGTATGAAACAATTTAATAACCAGATCAAACACATTTGTAATAATTTTTACACCTCTTAATCTAAACCCTTCTTTGTTAACTTCCTAACAATTCAGAATTCTCTTTTCAGGAGTGTAATTTAGCACCCCAATTATAAATGATAACGTATCATTGAAAAACGGATTTTATTTTCAATGCAAAAAAATGTACGTGCACGTGTTAAGAGGTTTGCATGACTATAATAATACAATAAAGCATTTAACCCAGAGATACTTTTTCATTTAAAAAAAAGTGCAAGACTCAAACTGATGTCTTGTTAATAAGTGTATCGTATATATATAAGAAATAAATTTATTTATCACTCATTTATAAGCTATTGATGGTGACATAGATAAATTTCATTAGTGATTTGATTTTATTGAGCTTAATAACCTGTTAGAAATATACACTTGAACAAATACAGCTTTTGTCGGTCTTTGAAACTACATCGTTCATTATCGTTAAAATGTTATAACATGGGAATGCCTACTGATTTAATATTGGTGGTGGGTATATATAATAAAGCAGTGGTGAGGTAAGAAACTTCGCCAATTCTTTTAAAATTTGCAAACCACTAAATTCTGCTCCATTAATTGCTTAAAATTTCTTGGTAAAACAATTTATGTTCACTTGCATTTTGGCGTAATATTTTAACACCTTATTCCGCGTTGACCATTTTTTATTGTTTTTAGACTATGCTAACATTTTTTTATCAATAATAATATATTTTAAATCTTTAGAGTTCTTATATCATTTAACGGAAAATACATAGTCAAAAGATGTAATAACTTATAACTTTTGAAAGGAATATAAGTTCACAATGAAATGTGTCTTAATTGATTTTTTTTATATGACAACTACTTGTTACTCAGCTGCTACGTCACTCTTTTTGAAAACGAGTAGTGATAGAATAATAAGACTGGTAAAAGATAAAAAGCTGGCTATAGCTCTCGCTGCGTTTCGTTTTTTAAAGTAAGATGCGTGGGAGGAAATTTCAGACATCACAAAACTCTAATCCTTTAGTAAAATCGATAATGCTTTCGTTTTTTCTCATGAGCCCTCTAAAGATGAAGTGAGCCAACTCGTAAAATGGTAAACTTTTTTCTTAGACTTTAAGTACAACCACGTCGTAACTTGGTGTTTTAGTGGATTGCATATTTTTATTTTATGAAGATAACACTATTGAAATGTGTATTAACCGAGGTAATTTCAATTCTTTTACAATACGCGTAAAATATTACAACGAATCTAACTATTTTTTTTTCTAAAATAACATTTGGATCTTTTTACTTTTAATAGGCCCCAATGATCTCGAAATTTTTAAAAAAGTTTGAAAAAATACACTTCACATTAATATTTTATTATAATTTCAGTATTTCTAATTATACTTTAATATTATAACAATTTTGTGGTCATACATAGATCACTTACATTCCACTTATTAGCAGACTTCGCCAAGATGAGCACGTGGCAAAAAAAAAAATACCGACATTGGTTTGATATAAAAATAACGATGGAAAAATAAAATCATGTATGAATGAATTTAATTTTAAAGGACGATAAAAAATATTCATTAAACTTATTCATATGCGCCGTAATTTGTTTGGTTTATCGATTTGGCTTATTTTCAAAAGGTTAGCTGTTGCTTAAAACAAATCTTGACCATCTTGATTGCTATGCAGAGTCTATAATTATTGATATCCGAGATCCAGTCTCTGAGTGAAGATCGATATGCTACCTACGCCTTGAAATACAAACAATACAATAAAACGAAACGACAGGTAAATCGCAGTTAATCATAAATGTTCAACACCTTTATCAAATAAACTATCGCGAAGATAAACAAAGAAACATTATAAATCATTTATCTTGAAGTAAGGGAACTCATGTCTAGACATTCAAATTGAGTGATCGAGTAGATTTTTGGTGTTCTCACAAAATAGTTCAATCTATTCACAGAGTTTTATCCTTATACGTGGATATTTGTTTTCATAAATCATATTCATTTCCTATAAACAAAACAAAGAGAGGGTGAAAATCTCACTCATTTAATTTTTTTAACCATGTTCTGCTCTCAATGTGGAGCATATGGCCTCCTAATGTAGGTATCTCAACAGATGTTTTTATACGAGAACTATCGCTTTTTCGAAGAGAGTCGTAGGGCTAAAAGGATAAGAGTAAAAAAGGACGAGTGGTTAACTAAACGCTCTCACAACGCCCAGTTATTAATAGATCGGAAAAGAAGGGGTGGGATTTTTTAGACAACGCAAACAACCATGCTTTTTGGCAGAAATCGATAAATCAATCAAAAAAATCTTTTTTGTACCGGGACTCGAACACGTTAGATCCGGCATTGAAGCCTAGAACGGCACAACGCTAATCGCTGCGCCATAGGATCTCACTCATAGTCGTTTCTAGCCAGATCCTTTTATTGTTTTATTTTTTTAAAAGAGAGATTGAGCTACTGAATAAAAAAACGGCAAATAATAATTTCATTGTACAATTATTATTGGATTACTATTGTTCATTCTTACTGTCACATTTGGTAAGTATTGAAATTCTTTTATTTCTCAGTATTTTAGAATGAAATAATATATGCGTTCACTACATCAGTGCTTCTCAACCCGGGGTTTGCGAATTTTTCATTCTTTCAACATTCTTTGTGATAAAATATGAACATGTGAACAAAAAAAAGGGGGGCTCGCGGATTACTGTTTTCAGATTTAGGTATCCGTGGCATAAAACGGTTGGGAAGCACTGTACTACATAATGATGGTGAATAATAACCAGTGGCGGTTCTAGGTACTGGGCTAGGTGGGCTAAGCCCGACCTGCATTTTTCACCCAAAACATTAGATGGTTGAATAAAAATGAACAGCAATTCGGCCGCTGAACAAAATAAATACATTTATAAGCGTAACTTACCTTTCCCAAATGAATATAATATCTTTGTTTTAATTTTCCTCTGTCAATATAAGACAATGTTACGTCTACCTACAATCATATTCTCGATTGTGTTTTGTATTACAATTTTAAACTGAGCCGGCATAAAAAAACAATAACCCTATAAATACTTCACAGGGAACAGGAACGTTACGTCACTGGCAACACCACTCAGGGGCTACAGATGTCTAGCCCGTAACCACAGACAATATCATGCAATATTTCTTTACACTGGGGCGCAATCAAGCACGATTAGATTTTTTTTGTATTTGTATCTACGGAAACGTCATCAAACACACGCGATTGTGTTTTAAATTAACAAAATTTTGTCTTCGTTGGGGGCTAAACTGATTCAGCCCATTACGCATACTTATGCATTGAAACACAAAACCAATATCGTTGTATTGTATGAAAGTGACAGGTATTGACTTTCAGTGACAGCAAATGACAGTTCTATACTGCTTTAAGTAGGTACTTGTTATTTCACTTTGAAAGAGACGAATTTAAGGATTCCGTGTTATTATTCTATTATTTCTTAGTTACATTAGCATTGATTTTATTATATAAAAATGTATGCATTGCAGTAGTGTCGTAATATTTGTTAATTTGCTTGTAGATTAATGTATAAAGTGAAGTGGAAATATGCTTTTCTCTAGCCCACCCAAGATTTCAGGTCAGGAACCGCCACTGATAATAACACATATTGTAAATAAATAATGGAAATGTTTCTCAAAGTGATGGAACACGTGTATATCAAAATAATAGCTAAGGAAGCACTTTTTTCTAAATATATATCTATGCTGTCATATTCTATTCTGCGTCTCTATGGAATGTTGACCATTGTTTGAAAATCTAACCAAGGTTCGAGGCGATTAATAGTCATGTGGTCACCCATGCAAATTATCAACTTTTCTTTGAAGTTATCATTCAAAGTAGGCAGTGAAAACAAAGTTCTTCCTACTGGTTTAACTGCCAAGCCACAGACAAAAGCCAGAGTAATGAATATTTTGCATGTTTATGCAAATGTTCGACTATGAGTCTCCCCTTTGTTCGCATTAAATGCTCGCTACCGTATGATTTCTTGCCCAGACTTTTGTTGTGCCCAGTCTCGAAGCAATTCATTTTGCTTCACGAATAATGAACGAAAATATTCCAACATAATAAATTCATGGACGTGTCTAATTCGAAACGTAAGACGCAAATATTGAAGTAAGTTGAAAAAACAAATTTATATTAAGATTGGTGCGATCATGTTGACATTGTTCGATATAGTGAATAGTGACACCTCAGTCATTGTGCATTACCACCTTCAAGTGTAGTATTCATTAAAATGACAAATAAGTAATATTATCACAAAGAATTATGTGAAAATAAATCAGTCGATTAAAATATAATAATTTCTGCAGTGTAGATAATTTAATTATCAAAAATAGTGAACATAAATACAAAAATATATATATATCCATATTATCTCTTCAAATAGTCTTTTTAATATAACTTATATGTACTGACAGGGTTTTCCAGAATTGAAAATTCTAGCAAATGCCCATAAGACTTATCGAATAAGTCTTGCTATTTAAAAAATACATGACATATATTTAATAGTACTTGTAAAAATATATTTTTTTATGACTGACTGGACTGGTGTCTTTCATCAAAGGTTCAAGCAAAAGCACCCTCCTTGGTCTCACGTTGTTCGTATGGGGATAGTCTATGTAATCGTCAAGTAATGCTTTTATCGTTGAGTTAGGATGTTCAATAATGCCGCTGGAAAATTTCTTTGACAGCTACAAATTGCACTTTTAGTTTAAACGATCAGGGGTGGTTTCGCTCATGATGTGCATTATCGGTAAAACCGATCCTAATCATAGAAAAAAAATGGAATTTGTAAAAATGATTGCTTTTTTAAAATATAATACCTTTCCGCCAAATACTGACAGTGAACTCTTTAAAACTGTTATATCTTGTACTTGTAGAATCAACCTGCAAATAATTGTAATGCAATTAAGAATTACTTGAACATTAATTATTAAACAATTGTGTATTATGCTTTGGATATAAAATTATACTACACGACGATGGGTAAGATCATTCAAAACTATTTAATAAGCTTTTAAAATATGTAGCTGTCATTTTGATTTTGATCCCATTCACACTCCTTAAGCAATAAACTAAAAATATATGTCTGTACATTGATAAAAATACATTGAAGAAAAAATAATATTGCATCTTTCGAAACAACTTGCAATAGGTATTTAATAAAGTATGCATATTTTATGTTACATGATAGATATCAAATAAAATTAACATCATGTTTATTCACTGTACTGATATGCGTGTAAATCAGTCTACTAAATTCATCGCGTCATAGAAATCGTCCTCATCATCATTCAAATTGATACAACTGAACAAAAATGTATTGTAAGTATAATCATAATGTGCCAGTGACGTGACTCAGTCTACCTTTTATTAAAATATCGGCAACGATTTTTATCAGCTATGTTACGTTTTCAAGTTTATTAAACTGATGCGCTGCTGAGAAAAACCAGCCCGATCATACAATCAAAAAGTAGAATAAGTACCCACTCAAAGATTAAAAAAACCATTTTATTAAGTAATAAGCTACACTCTTTCGAATATACTCTTCCGGTAACCAACAATTTCAGCTGTACATAACAAACCGTTTTTTTATCGATTAAGTTAGAATTTATTAAGTTGTATTTCATTTTATGAAAGTAAAAATACCAATTTATTGATTGAATTGGCATATACTTGGTAGAACTCCAGTATAATATGGTAAAAATAGTAACTTATTTGGTTCTATAGTTTTTATATTATTAATGGATAGCTATTTCAGTTTTCGCCATCGTCAGAACTAGGGTTTATACAAAAACCGACTTTCGAAAAAACCGGTTGTCGAATGTCAATATTGTTTTACAAAAAATGGATATTTCAATTGAAATAGCGAGAAAAAGTTCAATATTTTTATGTTGTTTATTTATTTACGTAATAATGCACAACAAGAAATAAGTTGGTGTTACTCTTCAGAAAATATGATTTAAGAAAACACAGCGTTCACTGATCGTTTTGTAACAAAATTTCCTGATATCGAAAATATTCGATATCATATATATATTTCCTGATTTGAAAACCGACAAGCCCTAGTCAGAACCAGTAGTTCTGTAGAACTAAATATGTTGCTTTTTTTACCCTATTAAAAATAGCAACTAAAAATTGAATCATATACCTGTAACGAAAGCGAGATACTAATTTTAAATAAAACTAAATATTTTTTCATTTTCAAATTCTACCAGTTTATTTTGATGGATTTGGCAGTAACTTTTTAGAGACTCATTTATATTGCGATTTTTGTTATTCTAAAGTTTTTTTAAACTATAACTTAAAAAATATACATTATATCGTGAGAATGCCACTGGTCGCTCTTTAAAAACGGTCCTCTTCGGTAAACAAAGCCTTGTCCCTCGTCAAAAGCAGGGCATTCTTGATACCCAGAGCATAGGTTTGAGCAGAGGTAGCGTCAGTAGCTGGCGATAACAAAACAAGCGGCATATTGTTATGGAAATTGTACTACGAGTGACAACAGATGTGATTTGCATAATCGCTGGTGACAGTCTAACGCGCTGACGGGCTCTTCAAAAACATTCTTGTATCGAGACATAAACCTGCTATAGATAAATCTAGCTCTTGTGATCCATATTCACCTTACTTACACCTTACTGCTTCATGGTTCAACGAAAAAAGACACGATAAAAAATGCATAATTATAATGGACTATGGAATAAAATTTATACTTCTTATATTTATAATTATCAAATGATGTATACTTCCTTAAATTTTGTCACTAATTATCATGAGTTTTACCTTTTGGCACATTTAGAGATTTAAGTACAAGGATAAAATCGAACTTACTGTTTTTTAACAGTTACAATATACAAACAAGAAAATTCATAGTCTTTATACAAAAAGCATTTTTATTTATTTATAAGATTTTGCTTACGCAAAACTTCAGATCTGCCGATTTATTAAACTTTATCAAAAATTATAGTGCACATATCTTTAACCAGGGCTGTGGAGTTGGGTAAAAAAATCGACTCCAACTCTGATTCCGACTCCAGCTTTAAAATATTTTTTTTTTTCAATAATTTATATATATGTATGTATTCCATCACATCATCTATGGTCAGCCAAGCATGCAATGTCAACACTTTGGACTATTTTGTTTGAATGCACATCATTAAATATATTTAAAAAAAAAAGCCCTGCTTTAACTAATTATAGAAATGTTCAATGTCTGTAATTAATTGTAATTTTATTATGTATGTTTTATAGACGCACAGGATAGAAATCAAAAACTTTGTTATATTTGAATCGACCGAAGAAGTGTATTTTAAGTAACATTAATAGATTTGGTTTACCATCTAAAGCTCAATTATTTTATGTTTCAATGAGTTTCTATTTAGTAAGCATCAGCAGTATTCAATCCTTTACTTAATAAAAAAATCGAAAGCTCTTTAAGTGGAGCTTATTAAATTCTTTTTGAATATACCACAAGAAGAAATACCATAAAGTTGGATGGAGGCTTAATGCTTTGATATGCCCTTTCAAGCATTATTAAAAAGGCTTGAATGAACTCTACGAGTCTCTTATGCGATGATTAGAGAGCTTTTCAGTAAGTTACATAGCTAGCGATGGACAAATAAAAAACAGCTTCTCGGTTGACGGACCTGTAAAGGTATTATGTCTAAAGTGTATGGAATGCTCTTTGTATTTGGGCTTTATAAACATTTTGGGTTTGAATGTTTATATTATGATACGCGTTTGATACACTCAAAAAGCTGTACAGTTTGGACGGCAGCTCGACTTTTTTATTTGGGATTGTTGAACGAGAACACATTCAAGTCGACCACACGCTGTTTATAAATACTGATTGTTTTTCGTTTAAATATTTAACAGAATTTTGATTGCGTTATTGTCAGTATTATCAGAAAATATGATACACCTCTTTTTATATATTATTAAATATAAATTATTTTTAATTCGGCTTTACTAATTTTGAGTCTATTGGCGTTGAATATGTTTGTCAGTATAAACAACTAAGCATACTGGTAATAAATTTAGCTATTTTCAGTGGCAGCTCGTGGGTAAAATATCTTGGGTTGCTGCGATAGATGAAAGATAAAAAAAAGTTCATTTGGATTATATTTTATTTTTAACATAAAAAATTATGCACAATATGTATTTTAATTTTATTGTAAAATTTATTGGTCTATCTTTTTTACTTGAAAAAGTCCATCACTTTTTTATCGCTTGTACTGCTGAATTGGCAGTACGAACTAAGCGTTTAAGCCCCAAACCACTTCCCCGCGCCCCTCCTTCACGGACGCGAGCATATTCATTCGAAAACGATACTGTTCAAAATGTACGCGTGCGTATTAGTATCATGGTGTATACTAATGGATGTATCGGTGCGAGAGCGAGCTTACTACACGCTTAAATAATATTGATATTGTCATGTAGCATACATGCATTTTTGTACATACATAATATTACATTGTTTTCAATTTGATTGGGGGTGCTGCAGTTCCACAGTGCGTGTGGAAGAGCCGTCACTGGTTATTTTAGTATTTTTCAAAAAAATATTTCTTAAAAATTTCCAACTCAACTGTAAGCGTTTCGCTTAGGAATAAGAAAGTTTCATTTCTTGTTTATGTAAAAATAAATAGTTTAAACAATTTTGATACCTTCTATTTAAAGAATATACATTTATACTATTTTGATTTTAGAACACGACATTTATAATTAGAGTTTTTTTTATCGTATTTGTATCGAAGCAATATTTCTTGAGATATAGATTATGATAAAATGTTAACAAAATGCTTTTATAATAATTCTCAATGACCGAGAGCTTTACAAAGCTTTTGTGATGTAACATAGTTGAAAGCTTCGCCCGCCCGTTTGAAGGAATTTTATATTGATCGAGTGACATTACTCATTGTCCGGAGAGCGTGCGGTCATTTGGTTCAGAAGCCATGCCCATTGGTTTGTGTGACCTACTGGGTAGGCCAGCTGCCTTTACGTTTACGTGGAGGTTGGAGGACACAAAGGAATAATTACGACTCGGCGACGCACGCTGAACATTATATGGGCGACATGGTTGACGACCTGATTTTAATGAAGTTTTTTTTTTTTTGTAAAATGCGATTTTATTAACCTAAATCCAAAATTCATTTCGTGTATAAAAATGATAAAATCAACAATTAATATTCCATCGTGCTTAAGAAGAAAAACCAAACTGAAATGGGTTTATATATTTTTTATTTAATTTATAAATATTAATGAAAATATTAACATATCATCTTCATGAACAACTGTGCGAGCTGCCTGTTTGCCTGTTGTTTCTGATACAAATATTTAATTTGACTTACCTACCTATCTTCGTCCTAGTATTGTTTTCTTGCTAAATTCTTTTTTAACATGCGTGTAAATTCTGGTAGCCGGTAAATTGCTCGAATGGAAATTGCTCGAATTACAAATTATTCGAATTGCTTGGTTATTTAAAAGATTTTTCACGACTTTTTCTACGAATTTCATTTTTATCTTGTTCGACACTTGTTTAGAGAGTGAAATATAAACATAATTTTTGTAAGTATTTATTATAACCGTGATCGCTCAAACTGCGGACCATATAATCCATTAATGTAGTTTATCTCAACAGAAGTGTTTCTACGAGAACTGCTTATTAATTAGTTACTCAAACAGTTTCTATATATTTCCAGAACACATAGAAGACTAGGGCTAAGACAGAACAAACGGACAGAACAAACGGAAACAAATTGATTATCTTGTTATTCGAGCAATTTCCATTCGAGCAATTTACCGGGAACCGTAAATTCTTATCAAAATTACTTTAGAATTTTACTTCATGCACATAAAGTAATATAATCTATGTTTTATAATTGTATATAATTATTATTAAGCTACGTGGTCGAGTGACCAACGTCATTGGATTTGGTTACGGAGGTGAAGGGTTCGAGTCCCAGTAAGGAAAGTGTTTATAAACTGATTTCTAGATTTCTGTTAAAAGGCAACGATGTATGTGATGTCTCGAATTCCCTCTTACCAATCATATCCTTAAAACGGTCATAACGAGATCAAAAAGCTAATTAATAGTCTAGTCCTGTTCTTCTATCTCTATTCTCTTTAAAAAAAAAAGAGAGATTAAGTAACTTCATACGCCCCACATTAGGAGCCGACATGGCTTAAAAAATGTTTAATTATTTTGACGATATAAAATAGAATTGATATTTTTGGTTGCTTTTATGTTGTCTCATGTATACAAGTCACCCGGTTACCAGCTAACATATTACTATCGTTGTTGAAATATGAAAATTACAAATATATGTTCAAAGAAACTACGATGAAGTGAAATAAAGATTTGATTGATGTTATTAAATAACTTTAAGCCATTGTTCACTGTCAATATGTGACGGAAAAGCTTTATATCCAGAAAATAAAACACTCACCTGTACTAATTACATTTTTATTTCATATAATCAGGACCTGTTTCGCTCATGACGAGCATTATCAAATAATTATTCAGATTATCAGTCGATAATAATTGTCATGCCTAAAACCGTATTGTTGTATTCAATTCAATGAAAAGAAAATTATATTTTTATTAAATAACAAAACACGAATAACTTGTGTCTTATATTATGTGTAACACATTTACACCTGAATGTATTTAATGTACACACCGAAATAATAAAAAAGATTAATGAAATATTTTACCACTTTCAATGCTTTACTAATATAGTCGATATTAACAATCGTAATTGATATAAATCTTATTGATGTATAGTATTTTATAGACTTCAGATCACACCGTCACTATAAAGAATCAGTGCTAATTCGCATTAATAGTCCGCTGGGGATTAAATGCCTTGTATCATTTGGACCACCAAGTTGTTTGGCAAGTCGCAACTCACGAGATGTGTGGCCTGTGGCCTCTCGTCTCCCTTTGCCGCCAGTTCAATTAATCCATTGTGAGCAAAACTGTGTGCTTTTCACGGTTATTGACTTCGTGATTTGTATAAAGAAGCAGTGCTTTATGTCATGTGTGCATCGTCCGCATGGCAAAAACATTGCTAGTACTAATATTTTTGTTAGTTGAATTGGATTTTTTTTAGTAAAAAATACTTTATACCGTTGGCCAGTGACGTTCCTAGGCTATGTGTAACCCTTAAGCAGAGCTTAAAATGGCATCCTCACTATTTTTAGATTTCAATTTAAAAAAATTACATTACATTTGAATCGATTTGAATCGTTCTGAATATTTCGAATACTGAAATTCCACCAAGCACCTTCAGCCAAAATTTTAAGTTACATATGAATTGCTTAAGATTATAAGATTATAAGTGTATTTTTTCAATATTTTCCATTATTCTAAGCTGGGCTGTCAGAGATTATTCTAAGATGAGTCGGAGTCGGAGTCACTAGGGGTATATTCACTCCAAATAGGGAGTGAATATAGCCAAATAAAAACAAGAAGTAATGTCGAATGTGTTCAATACTGCTACCAAGTATTTTTTCGTCCTTAGCGTACCCATTTGAAAAGTCGTGTAAGCCTCGCTTTAATGTATCAAAGCACGCTTGGAAAACTACGCAGTTGCTCGAGACGGTTGCCATAATGGGGCAATATTTGGGATAATGTGGAAATTATTCATGTTTAATTTACACACATTGAAATTCTCCACGCATACGAATATAAAATTTAACTTAATATTAAACTCTATGTACCTCATGCTTAATAGTTACACGAATAGCAGCGTAATCTTTTTTTGTGCCAAACTAAATAAAATATCCTATTCGTTCCGGACAAAAACGTTTTATAGAAAAAGTCGTGATGTAGAATTTGTAGTACAAACATTTTTTTTTCATTGCAATTGAAATTTTCTAATTTTTGAGGTAAATTGTCGCATAATTTTATTTGTATAGTGAAAATACTTAGGAGCTCTGTTTTCTTCGTATTTTAATTTTATTTTCAGGTTGGATGATGGGAACTAGGTACTTTCTGTTGTTTTGTCAGTTAAGTTACCAAATCTTCATTGTTGCTGATTTTGTACATCATTACATGGAAGCGGGAAAAACATAAAATCATCATTAAGTTATTCACTTTAGTAATGTAGAGTTTCATTTTGTTTAAAAATTTCCCAAATTTTAATTGTGTTTATAATTTACATCATTTGCCACTTCTATTTATTGATGATATTTAATTGTTTGTTATAGTTTTTAAGCATTTTAATTTTGTGTAATTATAATGTTATTTGTAAATCCTTTTAATTGTTAGTAATTCATTAAACCCTTTTATTTCAATTTAACTTGTATAAATAGCACTGTTTAAATTATTTTCCTTATCAGTTGATAATGCTCGTGAGGAGCGAAACCGGTCCTGATCAAATAAAGTTTAAGTGGAAAAAGTACTAAAAATCTTTTATTATTTTTATTATAATGCCATTCCATCTAGTATTGACAGTGAACACCTTAAAAGTAATCAGGTAAAATCTTCATTAGCATATTTGAAATAATATTATACATGAAAAAAAATGTTCAGATATAATTTGTTCTAATGTGTATTTATAATCTATCTACAATAGATTCACAAGCATTTAATGAATAACAATATTATTTTTAAATATTTTAAAAATACGTTTAATCAAAATGTATCATATTGCTTGTAAACGTATTCCATGAAAACAACTTGATATATTTTTTGAAAATACTTCGTTAATTAAACATTATTTGATCTAATATTGTCTGTAAACTTTCAATAAATAAACAGTTTTTTTATGCAATCCACCGTTTAGGAACCTGATCATTGATGACTTGATCAGCAGAAGAAATCTTCATTTTACGTCACGTCATTTAGGAAACCACATGCTCAACATTGAAAGCGGACATGGATTAAAAAAAAACACTAAAATCATATACAAAATATGTTAAATTTATATGAAACCAAATTTTCAGCAATACTGAAGGATCCTTTCTACTCCAATTTAATTTTTGATGTTTTTTATAACCCTCAAGTTAAATTCTTATTACTTAAACGTTTTAAGCCTCCCTTCTTTTTTAACCCAGTAAAAGAAAAAAACACTTTTAATTTAAAATTTCGACTGAAGGTGCTTGGTGGAATTTCAATATTAAATTTGAATCGTTCAAATTATGTACATTCACACAAATTTTGTCACAAACGATCCGGGTTCCGCCTTTCGGCATTTTCAGGCGTTCAAGTGAACGGATGAACTTGAACTGACATAACTGAACTCTGTCACTTGAACGCCTGAAAATGCCGAAAGGTAAAACCCGGGTCGTTAGAGACAAAATGTGTGTAACTGTACATAATTCTAACGATTCAAATTCACTTTTAATTAATTTCTCGTGGGGAAAATACCTGAAGAATACACGAATCCATCTGTATGTAGTAGTTGAAAATTTTACTTTACATCCGGATAAGATTCTTCAAGTTTTTTAAAATAGTCACAAAATAGAAGATATAAATTTTATATTTCTTTTATATGTAGATACTTACAAATACACATGCAGTAAGTAAACAAATAAGCAATGCTTTCTTCGATTGGTACATTGTCATTCATAGATATGTTTTTATGTTGTGTGTATGTGTAAGTTGTAAAAAATGTAACACAAAAAGAATGATTCTGATACACGCTATAAAAATCATAATGTAATCGTAGCGATTTTTCGATAACAAATGAGCGGTCATCAGTCTTCGTCGCTGGGTCGACCTCCGAACCGCGGCGGGTGCTTTGTTTGGATGTATGGGCCAGACATGACGCAGAAGGTTCGCCATCAAATAAAAAAAAAACAGTTTAAATCATGTTTTGACGAAATGTGCAGCGGCATAAAACATGTATGCTGACCATCCTTTGGGATTCTATCCAGCGATGGGCTGGCAATACGTTAACAAGGGGCTCGCATCATCTCAAAGCAATTCTCGGTGTTCTGAAGGAGTGAATTTTTAACACTCCTATGTAATTATATGCAATATTTAAATAAGCAATCGATTGTTACTTATTACAATTTACCGAAAAATTATCAATTTAAATAGCTAAAAATGTACTACCCAAGCTGTCGTAGATAATATATAAGTCAAAAATTGCAATTATTTTTTAATTTGATCTGAGAATATTGTTTTCTTTTAAATTAACAAGGGGCTCGCCGTCCCTACTAAAATTTAACAAGGGGCTCGCGCGAGCCCCACCGAGCCCCCTCCAGCCCATCCCTGGTTCTATCTTAATGTAATCTGATTGAGAAGACTTTGGCAAGTCCATCCGACCTTCTGTCAAAACCACGGATTCTGTTCCACTTTATAGCAGTCACTTAGTCACTTCATAGCAGAACCATGCAATGTATAATTCATTGAAAAATACGTATTTGTATTTATCATATAAATGGGAGTCTTGTGCGACGTTTGAACGAAGGCAAATTATTTATGGCTACGTCACTGATCCCGTCAGCCTAATAGAGATGTACCATTCTAACTTGACTGTGGCAGAACTCAGAACTAAAATTGTCGCCCTAGGACTATGGCAACGTTAATGATGCGATGGTGGCGCCCTCGCGGACAGTCAATTTACGCTGGTACATCTATAGCTAACATGGGAAGCAAATTTGTGGCGCCGTACGGGGAGAATCTTCGACATTTATAAGGGTGGAGATTTCAACACACAAAGTGCTAGCCGCTGAGCTTCAAGCAACTGCTTCTGAGACAACCTCAGCATTTAAAACTGAACATGAGCATATTCGTAAATGTATTGAAACCACGTGGTGAAAAAATTAAATTGTACAGCTATTGTTTTTTCTATTCATATAAGTATGTATTAGAATTTTCGGATTTCACTTCAAAAATTGTCTTCACTGATTTAATATTAACATAAAATTGGAAACTAAGTGCCACCTGTCAAGATTAATTAAAAAAATATTCCCTAACATATACACACACTCTCAGTCATTCACGAATTGTGCATTGAGTGCAAGCGCAGTCTTGCTTTGTGCGTCACAAAAAAAAATATATACGAAAAGATTTTGTTACTTTTAATGATAGCATGATGAAATTACTGCAGAAAAAAAATGCAGATTAAATTATTGAAAATAGAAAAAGAATCCAGTTTTTATTAAGAAATTCTTCGTATTTCATTTCTTAGATTTTTAGCCTTATAAAATCAACACAAATGTCAATTTATTGTGTCTATTTGTTGGCTAATAATTGATCATGGCTTTTTCAAGTGTAAGCAAATCAAATTGAGACATATTTAGATAGAAATCGTAATACATCTTTTCGATTGGTTCGGCGGTGACTTTGACAGAATTAATTTTATTAAATGTTAAAATGTGCCACAAGTTCCAACACAATCAGTTAAATAACAATGTTGTCAAATTTAATTATGTATCTTCAAACTGATTTTTGGAAACACTTTGTAAAACATACATATCAATAAATCCGAGGTTGACTTGTTTGCAAACTGATTTACTTCACCTTCCTTAACAAGCAGATACCAACAATTCAATTTTGAATGAGGTATCTAATTCTCAGGAGACCTGTAAAGGTGATAGCTTGTTAATCAAATAATATTACGCTCTAATATTACACAGATTTGTAAAGAAATAAATCTGATTGAAATTGCATCACAAATATTTTACAATAAAAAAACGACTTGGCCCAATTTTTTTGAACAAGGTAAAATAATTAATTGATAGTGTTGCATATTTAATATGTAATAACGGATATCGCATTTTTTTTTTGTACATTTTGCAACTATCCAACCAACCAGTATTAAAATAAAAATTATTACATTGTGACTTAAAAAGGAAATAATTTAAATTATTTATTGATATTTTAGAAAGACCGATACAGGAATCTTTTAACTTGAATCTATCTTAACTAATTAAATACTTGAATTAAAAACATTTTTGCAAATATTTCAATAAAAAAATAGTTTACGTTTGTAAACGTCAATATTAATATATCATCTTGATAATTTGTAAGTATTTCAGATGAAACTTTCATTGTTAAATGCTTTTGTAGGCAAAGAAAAACTTGTTTTTTGTGAGCTTTCTGTATTTAAGGAACGTTAAGTTAAGGAACAAATACATAAGAAGTATAATTTTTTGATAATTTATTAAAATAATGTTTATAAGTTTTAATTATGAATAACAATATAAAGAATAGTTTGCATACAGTTTCAACCACTATGCCATGGAGTTGAAAAATGTTTTCAAGTACGGGTCATCGACTAAAATACGGCTAACAAATCATTCACAATAACCAATGAGTATCTCGATGCTTAAATATTTATACTAATAAATTAAATAACATGAGAGAGTGTTGGTCAAAAGTCATTGGCTGTGTTACATTGATTTATGCCATTCCACCAAGCTCTCCTTAATGCCTACATTGCCTACATCTTTGTATATGATGGAAGCGTGCTCGCGACTTCTTTGAACACAATATTTTGACCCATTATATTCAGAGAACTGTGGTAAAAAATAATATGTACAATAATTTTATATTATGTGTAAAAACTTATTTGTAACCTGGTATTCTCGTCAAAAAACAAGTCTCTCTAAAATCTCGTATTATTCGATTTTTGTATTTAAATTATTTAAATGTACGTATTACGAGTATTCTGTGTAAGAAGTATTCCATGAATTTAAGAATTCGACTGAAGGTGCTTGGTGAAATTTCAATATTAAATTTGAATCGTTCAAACTATGTACATTCTCACAGATTTTGTCACTAACGACCCGGGTTTCGCCTTTCGGCATTTTCAGGCGTTCAAGTGCACAGCTGAACTTGAACTGACGCTTAGCAAATGAAAGTTTCGAGTTTATATAAGTTCGTGTGAGATGCCGAATGGTGAAACCCGTGTCGTTAGTGACAAAATCTGTGAGAATGTACATAGTTTGAATGATTCTAATTTAAGTATTCCATGTCCGGAAGATTCGGTGTGCGAAGTATTCCTGTTTGGAGAATTCGTGTTCGGAGAATTCGTGTTCAGAAGAATCTTGTCCGCAAAAATTACCGAGCCGAAGCATTCTATATGTATGATTTTTAATGGAATTATAGCACAACATGTCAACACACAAGCGTCCATGCAGATGAAACATTATAAATATGAGATAAAGATTCTACTCAAGCACCTGCAGCAAATGCCCAAACTTGTTTCAGTGCAGTTTAATTAATAGATATAGACGTTATTGTATCTACATCATGCACTCACTGCACTCTCAAATTTTCAAATTTACGACAGATTCAAAATATCGTACCAAGAACTTTCTCTATTTTTTAGTGTCCTTTTTTTTTATTTGGTACAATATTATAAATAATTAATTATATAACACAAAAATTGAAAAAAGTTACGACACAAAATGTTCTATTATTTATTTTACTTTGAAATAAAAGTTAAATATATAACAATTAAATCGAATAATCTAACCTACTTACCAAAATATTAAATCTTATATCACCTTTTATGCTTATAATAACTGAATGTATGTCTGTAGAAAGTGTTACAAAAATCTTATCACTTATTTAAAGAAAATTTTGACATTTACCTCTGGTAAGTAAGTGTATTATCATAATACCTATTAATGACGGGTGGATATTTTTATGCTGAGCTATTTCAAATGTTTAAATCAAAAATCGCACTGGGCCACAAAGTGTTAAGACTGAATATCACACAAGAGAAGATAGATTTTGATTAATTCCCGTCGTCAAATGATGCGTGAAGTATAAATCGAAATCAAACTCGTTTCAAGATGTTAAAGATGAATTATGTAATACAAAAATATTAGTTCCAACAACTAGTTTAAAATTTACCAAAAAAATGAATCCAGTTGTCGTTTCAAATGTTTTGTTTGTTTTTATTTAAAATGAACGGATTGGTAAATATCACTTTACTATTATTATCTATAATATTATGCTAGCTTATATTTAAATTATTCCAAGTACAATATATAAGTTATTGTTGTATCCACTATGTCCTCGTTCTAATGGTTGTACCATCGCAATAAGGAACAAAAAACATAAGCGTGAACAATTTTAAAAAATTTTGAGTGTCTCAGGAGCAATAAACCAGAAAAAGATTGCTCTAACCATGTCCACTCCTACAGTGAAGCAAGAAGACACTTTATGAAGTTCGCATCAACAAATTGTTTGTTACTCTAATAAAGTAGAGAACAAGAATAAGGCTAAAAAAAAACTAGTGATAAGCTAATTATTTTTGCTACCCAATGGGTGATAAAGAATTTTGAAATAAAGTAGTATTGTATCATAAAAGTTTACAGACATTAAAAAAATACATACCATTTTTATACATCACAATACATGTTGGATTGTTGAACTGTGTTTCTTTAAGATGTTTTGCGTACGCTTATGTGGGTATATTGTAGTTTAAAACTATTTTGAAAAGATTTTCCAAGATCCGCAAACTGTCGATTAAAATTTCCTTATTTATACTAACCAAACAATTTAATAATACGATCAAATATTCCGATCAAAATTTTTCCCATAAAGTCAAGTGAATATTTTGAATTATTATTTTTATTTAAAAGGTTTAAAAAAACTGATAATATAACACAGTTATTAAAAAAAACGCAGGTATTCAAGCGTCACTTTATCAAACACACACCTCACATAATTTTGATTCTCGGATTGATACGATTTCAAAGAGCGGTAAGATCAAGTGATTGATTATTTCCCACAGAACCCATACATCATTTTGATGCGCGTGCTTAAAAAACTAGCCTCACAAACAGCATAGAAAAAATCGTTGATTTTTACCATTCTTTTGGTGTAACAATGCAGTAAGCGACATTTAGTGGAGTATTTTGAAAATAGATCAACAAAAAAATATCGATCAGTGTACGAGTTGTAATATGTTCAAAGTTGTGAGAAAAATTTTGAAATTCAAAAAAAAACGCAATTTATATCAATTTAAAATATTCTTATTCAAATCAACGTTTCGACACCATACTACCAAAAATTGGCAAATAACAGAGTTTTTTCCTTTTCCTTGCCTGCTCCCAATTTGTAACAATTCAAGAGTATAAGTTTTTGTGTACAACTTGTTACCGCCGAAATTATTCTTTTACATGCAAAGATCTGAATACAATAATGATAGGATTTCAAAAAAAAATTATTTCATAAACGAATATTTGATTGAGATATTGACATATATGTAGATATTTAATTTTTAAAAATACGATGCTCACCTCTGGACTCCTAATGTATGTAATGTAATGTTTATCTCTACAGATGATTGTCCAAAATAAATCACTGAGACAGATATGTAACGCCCCGTGGTACGTGCGTAACTCGCTGCTTCACAGAGACTTGAAAATATCTACCATCCGCGAGTTTGTTCGTGAAATATCTCAAAATTTTCACAGCGAGGTAGGAAAACATTTTAACCCAACGATCTCTAATCTCCACAACTATGACGGGACACTGTCTGAGAATCGTTTTTGACCTAGAGCAGTTCTGCTCGACGACCCTCCATAGATCTTATGTCGTCTAAAATTGTCAATTTTAGAACGAACTTAGCATCACGAAAATGATTCTCTTTGTTTAATTTTTCTTTGTGTACTGTATGTGTGTATGTATGTTTGCGCATGTGGGTGTACATGTACGGATATAGTATGGAGGAAGCATATGGAATGTGATTTGCAAAATAATGCATATGGAGTTCCCGTGAACTACTCTGTAGTGATCGCGCCCTTCCGTCTGCAAACGACGGTAAGGGAATGCAATTTACATTTTTTCAAAATCTTTATCGATGAAGGAGACTGGAAGAACCTGGTACTTGAAGCTCCATAAATTTGGTATCCAAAAAAAAATCTCTACAGAAGTCTTTCTACGATAATTGTTGTTTCTCAGTTGCTCAACCTCTCTTTTTTCCATAGAGAGTTGGAATAGAAAAATAAAACTAGTACAGGACTTGTGGTTCGTTAATTACTCTAAGACTGGTGAATGGGTGAAATTCAAGAAATCACATTCATCCATGCCTTCGAACATAAATTCATAAATCAATTTATAAAACTTTTCGTACTGGGATTCGAGCCCATGACTTCTGCAACTTAAACCAATGACTTGACCGCTCGACCAAGCAGGCGGTATCGAACAGGTCGATAGTTGTGATTAAAAATTAAATGAAATATTTTATATTTTAGGATAAAGCTTCCAGCATAAGTGTTTTATAGTACATCGTTAAATTTAATATCAATTTATAATTAATGAATGCATTAATGTCGATCTGTCAAAAATTAAGAAAAAAATTAACAGGATAAGACAACGAACTGTTTTTATTTCTTCATTAATAAAAATTTCCGATCAACTAAAATTCTATATGATATGACTAACTGCACCAACAGTCTAGAAAAATAATTGATGTCCACGAATTTCATTGTGTACTTAATTCATTACTGACAAATTATTATTTTGACAATTTTTGTCAATACGATATGTTTAATTTAAATATCTTCTCCTTGCTGGCTTTTGTAAGGAGTGATAAGTAACAAAATTGCCAAAAATTATTGGAAGCAACGTTCCCTCGAAGCCGGGCACTCATTCTGGGTTGGTGCACACTACAAGACAGTTATATTCAATTCATATTTGATCGGTCTGCGCAGCCTTTAAAATTTCCGCGCAGCTAACTATTTGTCTTAGAGCAGTGCTTCCCAACCTGGGGTCCGCAGGTTTTTACATTCTTTGTGATAAAGTATGAAAAAAAAATTTTGGGGGTCCGCAGATTATTGTTTTAAAATTTAGGGGTCCGTGACATGAAAAAGGTTGGGAAGCACTGTCTCAGATTAAGAGGGAGCATTGATTGGAAGCCCTAGTATTTACCTATATCAATATAGCAGAACTCACATATTTACTTTGTAAAAACACAATATTCCTTTGTACTTCATTCCACTTTATTTAATATGTCAGTACCGGTTTCGCTGTCATCAGTTGACGATGTTCGTAATGAGCGAAACCGGTCCTGAACTTTTAAATAAAGTGGAATAAAGTACAAAGGAATATTGTGTTTTTACTAATATAATGCCTTTCCACCAAGTATTGACAGTGAACACCCTAAAAGTGATCATATATTTACTATTAAGCTTTTTGTGATAAAACTTCTTCTTAAAAAAAACTTCAAGAAGTGACATAAACGATAACTCAGAAGACTTTTAATAAAAAAATCTGGATAACCATTAACTGTTACGAAGTTGTACACACTCAATTTCTAAATCTATTCAGCATAACAGGCGCTATCAACTTATAACCAGTTCTTGTAATAACATGCATTAATTCTGTCAACTTCTGTAGAGTTGCGGTGAGTTATCTGATAAGCAATCAAGAGGTTCAAGTTTCGAGTTCAGACAAGGTCAATCAATACCATAGATTAAAATTGATAAACTATTTAAGAACGAACTTAGAATCGTAAAAAAGACTCTCTTTGGTTGACTTCCTTGTCTACTGTATAGGTTCGCATATGTATAGAGTATGAGGGGAAGCATATTGAATGAGTCCCCGTGAACTGGCTTCACTAAGGATTTCTCACCTCTGTAACGATCGCACACTTCCACCAGTATCGATGGTAAAGGAATACAATTTTCCAGAATATTAGCGATGAAAGAGACTTGAAGAACTTTGACGTTAACGCTCCTTGGTACTTAAAGCTCCATAAATTTGGTATCCAAAAAAAAGTCAAAGAATAATTTGTTAGTACATATACCATTTTTTTACATGGATGTTTGTGATGTTTTGTCTCATCGTATTGAGTGGATTTTGAAATTTTAAATTCAGAAATATCTATCCAATTGGTGATTTTTTATGAATTCAAGTGTTGTAAAAATAATGTAAGTAATGTATTTTTTTTTAAAGATAACATTTTTATGTGATATCGATATTAAAAAATGATGTTTACATAAGTATGTAATTTAATTTATGATAAGTTTTTTTTCATTGAAAAAAAACGATCTAGTTACTAATGTATTCTTACGTATATGTGTTTTATGTTTCGGTAAATTGACTTACAAATTACATTAAAAAAAATCGTTTGTTCAACATGCATAACGTGTGAATTAATAATGCATATTTGTTGTTTTATATGGCTAAGTCGCTTTTAATTGGTCTTTGTACTCTTTGAAAGCGACCAATAGCAGCGAGCATTAACTTGATTAAAATTCTCAAAAGGGGAGATTTGCCAATAAGTGAGCATTACACAAATAGGGGAGAAGTCTAGAATGCGACAGAGTTGTATATTATTTATGATGTTTACTATGAATTCAGGTAATTTCTATAAAAGTTCATGATATACAAGGTAACTTTTAAACTAAAATGAAATATTGAGAGTATCACTTGCAAACACAGCTTATTCAAAAATGGTTAAAAAATGAAAATTGAATTTCATTTTCAAAAAATATGTACATTTTAAAAGTATTTTTAGTCTTACATTACTTTGAAATGATAATATTGTCAAGAAATGTTTGAATTGATTCCTAAAAATACTTTCGAAATTTATTTTTATCTACTAAATTACATTCATGGTTCATGTTTCAACAACTTTGGAATAAACTGAGTTAGCAAGTAATATCCTCAATATAATGATTTTTACAACAGTCAAACACTCAATTTTTTATCCATGTAAGCTCCCAATGTAGCACATATGGACTCCTAGTGGAGGTATCTTAACAGATTGTTTCTACGAGAAATGTTTGTTACTCATTCGCTCAACCTCTCTTTTTTAAAGAGAGTAAGTAGTAGGAATATAAGGAAAAGGCTGGGATAGGACTAGTGGTTAACTAATCGCTCTCGCTACGCCCGATTGTTAAATAATTAGAAATGGTGAAAGGAACATCACACACAACTATCACACCAAACATTAAAAAAATGCTGTTCGTACTGGGACACAAACCCGTGAAGTCTGAGACGGAAGCCCACAACGCTAACCGCTGCGCCATAGGCTTATATTACCAAATTTGTAAAGATCAGAACCGGATTCTTTTATAACGATAATTTTCAACTTAATGTTAATTGGTTGAAAATGCTCGCGATGAACATAAACAGTCTTAATAATTACATTAAAAGTCGGAAGTTAGAACAAACAAAAAATGTATTCATTTTTATAACCATAATAGCACGGTTCATATACACAAAGTGTAGAAAGAACAATGTCCTAACTGCTTGTACATTTATAATTTCATATGTCTTTCTATATCCTCACCGAGTATAAAAGTAAGCCACTGATTTACATACAATTTTAAAATACTACAGTTTTCAATGATCCATACTGTCGGGTCCGTAGCGTACCGGTCAACTTTGTTAGCTTCCGTGCCGGATCTCACGGGTTCTAGTCCCAGAACGAACATTACTTTTCGCTTGCTTTATCATTAAATTTAAGCATTGGTCTAAAAGCCAATGTACGGAAGTGTTCGTTTGAATATTTGAAATCTTAACCGCGTTATAGAGTAAGACAAGATTTCAAAAACATTAACCACGAAGTTACGGGACTCGGAAAAAATAAAAAAAACTTCCTAGAAATCGGTTGATAATGTTTGTAATGATTTAAACAGGTCCTAATTAAATAAAAAAAAATGTAGAATTAGTACAAACAAGTGTTTTAATATAGTTCTTTCCCACTGAGAATTGACAGAGATCACCATAAAAGTTATTCAAATATTATTTCACACCAAACAAAAATTTCTTAAAAATAAGCGTGTAAAAATTAAAGCGTTGCACAAGACACTATACTATATTTAAATATTGGTAAGTCATACGAATTTCGAAACAAATATTGCTTATTTAATCTTGATTATTGTAAATAAAATAAAAAATAATTTCAAGATTAAGCCTGATAAAAACTCACATGATTAATGATTTGCCAACATGTGTGTATATTTATGGTATCTCATAACTTTTATAAGTAAGTCTGTTTCAATTTATTATTCATGCATTCTTTGAGAGATATTCTAAAGATAGTCACCCTCGTATATTATACGTCACAGTTAAGACACACACTCGCTTACGTATTCAAAAGAAGACACTTAACGATGTTTTAATTGTCGTTTACTAAAACGACTGTTAACTAATTCTATTCATGTCCACGATAAACAAACATACAACAAAATACTTCACGAGAAATCCACTGCTTTATTTTCAATGCTGTGTAAAACTATATTAGCTGTATGCTACCAGATATCAGCGTATAGTTTTTCTTACTAAAAATAATTTCACTTGGGCACAACTGAAAAGGAATCAGATTAAAAAATATGAACAAATACTGTGATAATTTGATAACTTTCTTATAGTTTGATATCTGTTAACAATATATTACAAGAATATTTTTCGGTGATTTTAATAATTTATATTTTCAAAAGCTCAGATAGTTACATGCTTTTATTGTGGGTAAGATATAATTTCGCGTAAAAAAAAAACAATTTTCTTACATTATATTGCTACGGGTCAATGAAATGTTGCGATAAGTATTAAACATTCAAATTAAATTCATATTTTATGAAATATTATGGCATTAAAAATATTATTCCATTTTTAAGTAACATCATATTTTATATTACAATACAATAAATCAAAAAGTATTGTTTATGGATAAATAAGATGCAGATTACTTACGCTAATGTAAAAAAACTTTCATAAAAAGATTCTTTCTTTAAAAAAATATCTAAAATTTGTTCGTAATTCTCTACTTGAAAATATTTATAATAGAGCTATAATTCAAGTATTTTCAATTTATATTTTGTATCTGAAATGTCAAGCTTGAAATGGTATTCTAGCCGCGCTTTTGTTAATGCAACCGTGAAAAGAAAGGAGATAATCAAAAACAGGAGAGGAAAAAATTGTAAGTAATATAATTTTATATCGCTCAACAACCGGCAGTGGCTAATTAGAACATTTTATTGTATGTGAAATCAGTTTATTTTAAATTTTGAAACGATGTGTTATTGTCTTACAAAGCGGTGTGTTATCTTTAATTCATGTAAATTTATTCACCTTATTATTATAGTGGTTTAAGGAGAACGTATAAAATCCGTTAGGCAATTGTATTCATTATTCTTGATTAAACGCTGGTAAGATGTTATTAAAAAATTATTGTACTTATTAAACTCTCTCATAATATAAATTTTGCAACAATACAAAATATGAATAATGGTTTAGGGTATTTTTTTATCAAACAAAGCTTTCTGTACGTTTTGTTTTTTGTACGAACTACTTCGATAACACAATATTAAGTTAATTGCTAAGATTGAGTTCTCAGTAATTGATAATTGAATTGTATTGTAAAGGACATCTGAATATTCCATTTCTTTCCAATTCATATTATATACCCGTTTATCATTGCTTCATTACATTATATGATATTTATTATTTATCTAATATATATTTATTTGAAAAACTTCATGCTTTTCTGTTTAGCAGCGATATAAATAAAAAGGATTTGAGAAGAATGAGACTAGTGATTTTACCAATGTTTCAAAAATAAATACTAACAAAACAAAGCAATTTATCTTTGATTAAATGTGCACACTTTTTATCCAAACGTGTCACCATTTTATACTCACATTTGACTTGCAGAAATACTTCAGTGATTGAGCGAATGTGAAACAGAAGATGGTAATATAAACATGTGACGTTAAAAAGAAACCTATTGTACGTAATATACTGAATTGATTTATATTTAGTACCTACTACCAATTTTAGTATCTTACCTTTTCACTGCGTCTATTAGAAAAGGAAAAAAACTCAAGTTTATTTTGTAATTTATAACTTAAGAATTAGCATTAGTTTATAGTTTACTCGTAAGACTCGCATTATTTTGTCTGATGATGCTTCTTAAAGAAGCAAAGTAAGTTTTATATTTTGTATCACAAGTGAAGTAACAAAATATTCAACTGTAATTTTATGCTTAAAGGGTAGATTGTATGTTAAATATATTGTAGAATAAGTATTATGGTTTCTGTCTGAGGTATATAAATCAAGATAACTACAAGTATTATTAATTCTAACATTGCGTATATGATTGGCGGCTCCATGACCATAGCGCACAGAGATAAACTAGCACTGTGACCATTGCGTATAAATATACACAAACAATTGAAATATATTTGCTTAAATTCAGCTTTTTTGGCATTGTACAAAATCAACTATGAACACGTCCGAAAAACTTCTAATGCTATATTTACTGACATCAAATACCACAACATTTCTATTAGATATAACAAAAACGTTTTTAAAATAGGGTGTATTTATATAAATAAATTTACCACTCAATTTAGTCCCTTCTTTCAAACGCTATCTCCCTGTCGCATCGTCTTACTACAGTATCAGATATAAGTCGCTTGTTATGATGCATCCTTCCCCCGCGGTCGGCGCTGAAATTATTATAAATTATCGACTTGTATTCCCCGTTCGTTTTGTTGTTAAAATTACTAATTATTGGGGTATTTTGATACACCGTCTTTTCATTATGCTACACCAATAAATAGGGTGACGGTATCTTAAACGACATATCGTGTTCGGACCGCCACACTAATAACGTGTCTTGTCGGGGAATACAATTGCCGCCACTTCTGACTATTGTTTACCATCTGTGGCCGTTCTATATAGATATGATGCGGATTAAAAAATGTATTAATTTAATAAGCGGGTATTTTGAAGATTCACCCTCTTTATCATATAATACAAAAAATCCGTTTAGTGCAAGGAAAATAATTTTAGAAGTCGTTGAACTCAATGTGACTTTTTTTCTTACGATCGTTTTAAGGTCAATTTGGCTGATAAGTGCATAGTCTATAACAGTGCTCCGGCCACTCGGGGGGCCGTAAGATTTCTCGCGGGGGTCGCAAAATTCAGTAGAAAGTACAAATATCTTTATATTGAAGTCTGTCAAATCGGTGCTTCCCATATTGGGGGCCGCAGAATTTCTTAAGGGGGCCCCCGTGGGAATGCGAGATCGAGAAATTGGATTCCAGGGAAAAAGTAGCAAATCGAGGATTTCGAATTCGTCGGTGAGCTAAAAAAACGGAGTTACGGAGACAATTGAGGAGGGCCGTGGATTATTTTTTTTAGATTTAAGGAGCCGTGGAACGAAAAAGGTTGGGAAGCACTGGTCTAGAATCTAGAGAAGTGGACATTTTCAGCATCAAAATTTGTGAATTGTTTGTCATATTTGTAAGTTAATAAATAAATATTGACGATGAAAATACTGAATTATAAAATATTTCAAACTAGGAAATTATATTATACTACATAATATGTTTAATAAACATTTTATCTAAGCTGCTTGTTAAAATATTTCATATTGTAAGTTTTAAGTAAAGTAAGATTTTTTTAGATCGATTAAATAAAATAATGAAATATTGCAGATTTTTTAGAGCATAGTGAATGTGAAACCATTCACTGGTCTGATTTGGTCATTATGTAGTCAGTAGTGACAAATCGCATCGAATCTATGACTGTTGAGTTTGTCTGCGTACACAATATATTTTTATCACAATGAAGAATTTAAATATATATGCAAACAAATTCTCTCTAAAATCTGTTTGTTTTAGTTATTATCATTTTAAGGAAAAGAAACAGAATCAACTAAAATAAATATTGAATTTTCGTCTAGCATTTTGGCTTGATTAGTAAATAATATATGAATGATATAATTCAGTTCTATTAAAATAGATTTAAATTAAATACTTTCATTCTGAACAGAAAACATGATAGATAAAATACTGTTACCGTTTTTAAAAGATGCTACGAAATTATAAATTATTTCAATCGTCGACGACGTTTTCAAAAAAGGTGTTTGATTTTTTTACCCGAAGTCTTGTGATGTTTGAAAGGTGAGGGTAGTGCTGGATCGCGTGGTGTAAGATGGGGCTAATATGTAATTAGGGACGTGGCTGCCAAGGTGTTTCAATAATACGTAACGCGGTAGACAATTCTTTTTAAAGACGACACAGGTCTTTTACCCGACAATAGAAATTGTTAGAGAATTAAATTTATTAAAAACACGGGTAGCAGAAAAATTACAGGTTTGAGTGATCGGTTTTTTCAATAATTACAACGTTTAAGCGCGTCAATTGTCATTGGTAGCTTTATGTGAATCGATATTATACCACTCGTTGAATTTTAGTTTAAATAATATTCTTCGTTTGACTTATATTTATTGACGTCATCAGTTTCAATTCATGAAAGTGTAGGCTATTTTATTGCTTAAATTTTTCGTATTTCGCTTTATGCTAGCAAATCATAATACCATCGGGTACAATCTGTACATTTAACTAAAAAAATAAGAATTTGGGGCAAATATCGAAGCGAGGAATTAGAAGATTAAAAAATGTGTTTGAAAACTGGTGTTTGTTTTTCTTCTGTAATTTTGGTATACAAAGCAATTTTCAGATATTATCCATTCAATATACTCGGCAAAGAACGATGAAATGTCATTAGAAAAGGCAACGTAATAGGAAGGTAACAAGTAATCCTTAATGGAGCGCTCAAAGCTTTGGCAATGACTGTTTTTCTACCCAGCATACTTCAGTGTAGCGTTGTATAAAACTATTCCATTAAGGTAATGGTAAGGTAAGGTAAAAGACTTACAAAATCCATCTTGATATTCTCAGTTCATCTTTCAGATATCATGAATCTTCAAATCGAGATAAAAGAAAAAGACCCAAGGAGAATGTTTGACCGTAGGAAAATAGGAAGGAAACATTATTATTTAATTAAAATCTATAACGTAAACAATTACTGTCAATACAGGAAATATTGTTATTACCAAAATCACTCGTGATACTTTATGAAAAATACATTACACCGAAAATTTTATTTAGAAAACCGAAAAAAATGCTATCAACTGAATTTTAAATTAAAACCAATAGATTAGATAAATAAAGATTTATTTCAAAAAATTATGTGACAGTATTTATAATACATAATATTATGCTGTGAACTTCAATTTTGACTATGTTAACTGGAGAAAGATTTCAATTAAGTAAATTAATACTTTGTGACGAAATATCTCGAATCGAAGACCAGTACGCTGCATTGGCACAAACAATTCGCTGTGCACGTTAAGATGATTTAAAATGTCATAAGTATAAAAAGAAGATGTTAATAACAAATTAACAATAAACCATCTTGATCACATAATGCAAAATTTGCAACAGTCGACATAGACATCGGCGGTGTTTGAAGTTAAAATTTGTTCATTCATAGATTTGAGTCACTGTGTCCAACATTAGTTCGTTTTGCTTGTTTCAAAATAAATTCTATCGTATTGGAATTGAAAAAAATGTAAAACGTTTATTTTTCTTTCATATACCAATTGAAAAATCTTTACTGAAAAATATAACAATTCCAAAAGAAATCTGTAATTTTAATTTGAATATAAATTAAATCAAGAACACAAATGTAACAACATGTTTTTCATAAAGTGTAATATCGAAGTTGCTTGGAAAAAAACGTGATAACATATTTTTGAAACGTTGTTGCATACATACTTTCAATTATAGATTTTACAATAAATGCTGATGTAATTCTAAAAAACTGATATAAATTACTTACAAATAGCAATAATTTATAATGTAATGATGATATTTTTGTTTTAACCATTTTTGAAAGAATCATTGATTGAATGAGAATTTATGGTCTTTATAAAGTTAACATAAGTCAAAAAAAAATTTTTTTTTTAGAGTAAGATTTAAAAAGAAATGATTAATACTAACGCGATTTTGGAAAACAATTAAATGAAACTCAATGCCACTCATAACATTAATTTTTTGTTTAAAATTAATTTTTACTTTTTGTGTTTGATGATATTACTCATTGTAATGTAACTGTTAGGTTTTATTTACTCATTGTATAATTTACAAGATCAAACGTTCAAATATAGCCGTTCGTGAGAAATATGTCTTAGCAGGTAGCTCATCACTGCAATAGAGAAAATATTTAATTGAATAAAGTCAATTATCTGTTATTATAGTAGCTTTCTCAATAAGCAAAAAAATCTTTCATTATGTAAATTTCTGCATGCATATTTGGAAATATATGGTTGTTAAATTTGAAAGTAACGTGTCATTTTTGTCTTGAGATTTCTGTTATGTTATTCTTCTATGTTAATAAATTGAAAGGACAGTACAAATAATGTAAATGATACAGTGTCTCTCAGCCGAATGACAAAAATTACAGACTAAAATTAAAATAATGATAAGTCGCCAGACCGGAAGCTAAAAAAACCTCCGTTCGTTAAACGATTTCGACATTTGGCAAATCATTTTTTGTTATTTTCGGCTTTGTAAATTGTACATTTAAACAATGTTTACTTAATTCAATGGGAATACGCTGTGTGAATTTCACTGTAGGCGTATTTTTGGGCGATTGTAAAAATTCTAAATTGCTTCACATTAAAAGTTAGTACAGCAAGTAGTTGTACTTTCCTACAACACCCAACCAATTTAATAGTGTCGTAATTTTTAATTGGCGTAAGTAATATTAAAACGAAAATCCATTAATTTTATTTTATTTGATTGATTACCGTTAAATATATACAGAAAATTCAATTATAAAATATGCATCAACGAAAAAAACAGCTTTTGTAAAACTTTTTTTCGCTCATTTTTTGATGAAAGAGCACTTTATTTTATTATTTAAACTAACATAATTTAAAAGTTCTATTACTATAATTATTAAAATTACAAATTAATTGTTTTTCATAGTGAACGTGTGATATATATGTATATTGAATCATTAATTTTAAAAATAATCAACTCGAACGTAGACAAATCGTTTTAATCGCATTTTTATTAATAAAGATCAGAACAGATTTCGCTCATGACGAGCATTATCAACTGAATTAGTACAAATGTATATATATATATTTTTAAATATATAATACCTTTCCACCAAAAATTGACTGTGAAACCCTAAAAGTGTTATATCAAATAAAACGTAAACGCTTCAATACATTTACTATTCATTATAAAAACTCAGAAACCTGAAGAAAGAAAATTATAGCAAGACAATTTCTTTCAAATATTAAAATGTAGTATTTGCCAAAAACATAATTGATCAGACTGTTTTTCCCAATTACTATTACAACTAAAAATACTATAGTTAAAAAAACGAATGAATACTTTTAATAATAACATCAGATATAATTTTTTAAAAATAATTTATAACTAATATAGTTATTGTTTACCGTAACGGTCAACAATCGGTTTTCAGCTGTTTTTGTATCAAAGTTATGTTATCAAATTTTTATAATAACTATTATATATACGATGAGCTATAAACTTTAAAATTTATGTAATAAATATCACTCGACGTTACCAATATGAAAAGAATTAAATAAATTAAGAAAGAAGATTATATATTAGTTGGTTCTCTATCAAATAATTAATTTTGTTTTTACCCAAAGCAAATATTTGATAGTATTAAGGTTTAATCTATAGTACGCCACCGTCGTAATCGTTAAAACATTTTTGCATGGGTGGATGTTCCAGTAATTTTATATTTAAATAAACCATTCCATGGGGTGGACAATTTCAATAGAAGTAAAAGTGTTAGTTGATTATTGGTTTATGTCAATTGCTACCCTAGCTTATGTAATATGCAACTACCATTACAATGGAAACGTTTACTAGTTACATACATGAAAAACTAATAATTTAAAATTTAAGTTATACTGCATAATACACACTCCGTATGACGATCGTAATGAAATGTAACTGTTCGTTCTAAGTCAAATTTATCTTATGATATGCTTTGATAAATTAAAAATGTATTGTATATTGATTATTAAAAATATTATAAATTACGTCGATTAAATACATTTTGAAATTCAAACCATTGAGAATTTACCCTCATACAAACTAGTTTAAATTAGTAGAGGAGAAAAAACAAACAGTTGAAATTTTGATCTGAAATAATAAACTGAAAATCAAATGTAATTTAAACAGAGTAATCTTGCTTAATACAAAGATCATCTGTTGTATTGTTATTATAAATTTATTAATATTTATAGATTGCATAATGCTTTGAATACTACTATTATTATTGTAATATTATAAATAACTTTAAGCCTGATAAAAAAAATGTTCGCATAGCAATAATGAGGTTTGCATTAACCTGTTTTATCGACCATTTATACAAAAGCATTTTGAACATTAGTTGCATGTTCAAAGTAAGTACAATAAAGCTAATGATAATCGTGGACGTGTGATTAAATATGAACATTGCCAGGAAAAAAACATTCATACTTATTCTTTGATAAGCGTGACGATCTGCGATATGTTTTACTTTACTAACAACATTTTCCCTACTTTTTCGGAGTAAATGTATTATAGATCAGTTCTCAAAGCATTTGAGATTAATTTTCAATTATTTTTAACTAGCAATGTTTTGGCCCATATCTCCTATTATACCCTATTCAACACAGTTGCATCCGATCTAACAAACGCAATCTTTCAATATTTATCGATTCAACTATTCAACTGTCATTTTTCTGTGATCTATTTATCAATATTCTAAAATTTAGTGAATAAAAATCGTTCGATATAATTCACATGCATTAAGAAAAGCACATTTTTATATTTCTAAAGTGTACGTGAATTCTGCGGTGGTTGATGTCTTTCCATCGTATTCTGAGGAAGTGAAGCCATGTTTTAATTTCCCTTCTGTAGTAGGGTGATGCTGTTATATCCCGGGTTTGCCAAAGCATAGGTGGGAGCGTGTCTTCAGATTTTGAACGTGAGCTCTGGTTTATATGGGTCTTGCAAAGGGAACGTGCTGAGAGCAGATGCTGCTTAACATGTTTATAGATTGCAATAAAGCAAATGTCAATTTGTTCGCTGACATTGTTATTTCGTTGGTTTGTTTCCCAATGATCGCATTATATTTGTCTACAAAAGAATCAAAATAAACGGACCAACCTTCTAAGTATTCAATAAATTAAATACTCTTTTTTTATAATTTCATAAATATTTTGACTAGGACTGGCATCGCTCATTACGAGCATTTTCAACTGAATACATATAAATACACTGTTATTTGTACTGAACCAAATAAAACTATCGATCTACTAAAGTATATCATTTATCATAACATACTAACAGTCAAATAATCAATATTACTTTAATGAATAAATTAAATTGAATATTAATTGCCGGACCAAGGGTGTCGTGAGGTAGGTATGCTCGTATGAAAAGGCGTTTATTTGCAGTCATGTTTGCGTATACCTACACAAGTAAGCATTCTACGATAGTAATAAGCTATCTGTTCCATCTATCTATTAGACATAATGACTAGTGGTGGCGATACTTGTATGATAGAAAGTGCATGCGCAGTGTTACACTGAATAAATTCATAAGGCAGTACGAAATTATTTAATGCTATAAAATTTAACAATATTAATACTCAGTGGTAGGTTGCCAATACGTTAATAAGGGGCTCGCCTAACCTCAAAGCGATTCTCGGTGTTCTGGAGAAGGAGTGATTTTTTTTACCACTTCTATGTAATTATATTCAATACTTAAATAAGCAATCGATTGTTACTTAATATACTTATAATATGTAACAATATGCAATTTACCGTGAACTAATCAATGTAAATGGTTAAAAATATACTACTTGTCAGAAATTGCAGTTATGTACTAATTTGATCTGAGAATATTGTTTTATCTTCAATTAACAAGGGGCTCACTAACCTTAGTAAAATTAAGCAAGGGGCTCACGCAAGCCCCTCCAGCCTACCTATACTGCTATCGCTTTCCTAACTGGTCCTCAACAATAATTTAAAAAAACTAAGGATATGCAACATGAACGACTCCCTTGATGGACATATTCCGTAACAAAGCAGCGTTAAGCAAATTCAAATGATACCAAGAGTGTCACATGAAATATCACGACACATTTCGTTTATTAGTGTTTTTTATCAGAAAGATTTATTTAATTCAATATAATTGACCATACTTGTAACAAAACCAATGTGGCTGATTTTAAAAGATTATTTCATTTACAATTTTATGTATGTTAAAAAAACAGAAAAACGTTTTGTACCAATTCCACATTATTTGTCGTTACAAGACCGCTTTTATTAGCATATTCAGTAACTGGTCATGGTCATCGAAACCGGTTTTGATGAGAAAAACTGAAATTAATACAAAAAGAGAATATCTCTCTACCATAATTTACAGTAGGAAATCTTAGAAGTAATAATTTTACAATTATTCGTTTGAGTTATGGAACACAATAATATGATGCAAAACTAATTTTTAAATTTCAAAATGTTAATAAAGCGTTTTATTATTTGTCACCTTTATTGTCAGGTCTCTATGGCGCAGCGGTTAGCGTTGTTGGCTTCCGTGCCGGATCTCACGGGTTCGAGTCCCAGTATAAACAGCACTTTTTCAAACAATTTATCGATTTCTGTTTGAAGGCATTGGTGTTTGTGATGTCTGAAAATTCCATCCTAATCTTCTGGTCATTAAAATATTGGGTGTAGTGAGCAACGTTTCCTCTATTTTTTCTATTGTGTGTGCGGACCATCAACTTCTGAAGTGAGTAGTAAATTTTCAGCGCAAAAGTGTGCGCAAATGCAAAAATTTGGTGTAACAAACTTATTTTTACAATATTACTTGTGCGGGGATAGAAAAATGTGTGCGGGCACATTTTGGGAAATATGTGCGCGCACCCGCGCACACTTTAGCGGGAAAATTGGTAGTGAAAGCAATTCGTTAAAAACTAGTCTTGTCCTAGCCTTATTCCTCTACCCTTACTACTTACTCTTTATGATAAAGAGAGGTTGACCAACCTAACAAGTAAAAAACAGTTAACTAGGAAACCATATGCTCCACATTGGGAGTGGATTTTTTTTTTTTTATTAAATGATATGTAATATGTATTTATTATATAATTAATAACGTTATAAAAATAATAAAACTTTTTAATAATCAAATATTGAAATAATTAGGTTAAAGAAAATAAAAATTATGTCTGTCGTGGCTTTTTCAAAGACCTATCCGACAGTGATGTACAAGTCCATTTTCAAAGGAACTATTCTCAGTTTCACTATTGACCCAGTTAGGAATATCATTTGAATATCTTTACGAAATGATATCTCATGGTTCTGTAGAGAGAAGTACCATAGAAATTGTAATATAATTTAACTTATATTTAACCATGCTACGTATGTGAAGCGAGATTTACCCTATGCGCACAATCATATATTTATGCGAAAAAATGTAGGCATAAAGTTTCATAATTACAATGCAAACTGTGTAGAACGCTTATCGTGATGTAAAAGTGAACTGTCGAAGCGACAGTGGTTTTATTTATTCATTGTTCGATACATTTTTCACAACCGCGTCTCTAAAATCATATTTGCTTATTAATAGTTCTTTTTGAAAGGTTTAATAATAAAATTAAATATGAAAATAGTTTGTTTTTCACACACTTTCAATAATATTATATATAATATAACAGCTCGTTTTTTATACGTTACAAGCATGAAAATATGCTTTTTTTATTATTTTCTAGGTTTATTAACTTTGTATCCACCATCAACCGGTAAGGTATCACACTCTTCAAAGTACACTCTTCAAACTCTGTGTTCAAAGTTTTACCAACAGCGATGGGCTGCCAATACGTTAACGAGGGGCTCGCTTAATCTCGTAGCAATTTTTAGTATTCTGAAGAAGTGAATTTTCTTACAGCTCCTATGCATTTATATGCAATACTTAAATAAGCAATCGATTGTTACTTAACACACGTAAAATGTGTAAAAATATGCAATTTACAGTAAACTTATCAATGTAAATAGCTAAAAATATATTAATGTGTATACTAACGTCGTAGATAATATTAATATAAATTAGAAAATGCAGCTGTATACTAATTTGATCTGAGAATATTGTTTTCTCATAAGTTAACAAGGGGCTCGCCGGCCTCAGTAAAATCTAACAAGGGGCTCGCGCGAGCCCCTTCGAGCCCCCTCCACCCCACCCCTGTTTACCAAGGATGTCCCGAGAAGAAATTTCCTAAGACTTAGTTCCATGCACAGTGTGCAGAATGATAAATAAAATAATGATGTGAAAAATAAAAACTTGTATGTATTTTTATGAGTGTATTCCATAACGTAACAACGTTAGTCGTGTTCAAATTTTTGCCAGGGATGTCCCGAGAAGAAATTCTTCAATATTTTTTACTGAGGGTTTGAACCCGTTAACACCATTACCGAAATAGACTAACGACCAAGTGTATTGACTACTCAACTATTGGCCTGGATATAAAAAAAAGTATTTTAAAAATGCTTGTAGTAAATAAGTTGATATAAGTTTACAAGCTTACCTGCTGCGTTGGTGAACGTGAGTATTCATATAATAAGTATTATCATGTTATGTTTTTGAAATGGCGTGCTGTACCTAAGTGCATTTGAACATCGTGCAATGATACATTGAAATTAGCCATATCAACTTGCAATTATCTAAATGCATCGGTGCACTGGTAGCCATGTTATACCGGACAAAGGCGACATTATAATCAATATTATTTACCCATGTATGCATATACAATACTATCATGCCATCTAAATATTAACTATCAAACAATGGAGTTTTGGCCTTAGATAAAATATAGTTTTTTTTTTAATAAATTTTGTTTTGTCTTACAAGCGATTAGCCAATACCCTTTGCGCTTTCGTTCTGCATAATTCTAAAATTATCCTTTTTTATTTACTTAACTAAAGTAATATGTCAGTTTCGTTAGCATCAGTGAAAAATCGAACGGGCTAAATCCCTGATACAAACACTTGGGTGTTTATAATGTTTAAAAAAAACCCTCTCAATTTATAGTTTACGGGCGTAGCGAAATCGATAATAAATTATATTATTATCTTAATCTTTCTATCCATACTGTCCAGAGATGGGCTAGAGGGGGCTTGGGGGGACTCGCACGAGCCCCTTGTTAAATTTCGGCGCGACCAGTGAGCCCCTTGTTAAAATAAGAAAATCATTCGTCTTAGATCAAATCTTCACATAACTGCAATTTCTGTAGATGGATAAATTAGAAAAATAATTCATTTTTTCATTCAGCGTTGTGGGCTTCTGTGTTGGACCTCACGGGTTCGAGTCCCACTACGGAAAAGCATTTTTTCGATCGATTTATCTACTTTTTGTTTGAAGGCATGGGTGTTTGTGATGTCTTAAGATTGCCTCCCACTCTTCCGATCCTTCAATTCAACTGGGCGCTACTATTAGTTAATCACTAGTCGTGTCTTATGCTTACCATTTTATCCCTACTACCCTCTTTGGAAAAGAGAGGTTGAGCGACTAAGTAACAAGCAGTTCTCGTAGAAAAATAACTTTTGTTGAGATACCTTCATTAGGAGGCCATATGCTCGACATAGAGAGCGGACATGGATAAAAAAATGAATGACATTTAGCGAGCCCGTTGTTAAGATATTGGCAGCCCACCGCTGATACTGTCTTCAAAAAAGAAAGTTTGAAAAACTGAGTAACAAGAAGTATTATTGTAAAATAATTTTGATAGGAGAAAATAAAAAAAATAACACTTATATAAAATAACTTAGATTATTACACGTATTGTGCTATAAACTGTGACACGTGTTTCGCCTCTTTCAGATGCATCCTCAAACGATCTTACTTTCACAAATGTAAGGAGGAATGATTTTAATAATTCTGATATTTTATAAAAATAAAAATCAAATGGTTTAACCCCTACCTAATTGATGAAACTCATAAGTTAATTATTTCTTTTTTGGTTAGTTTTTCTATCATCTCCTCATTGCTTCCGTTTTATTATTAATAATTAACTACTACACTATTTTTCTTCCTAAGTCTTCTCTGAATGTTGATTGAGTTATTTATTTAAATGTAAACTTATTTAAATTAAAATATTAATAAATATACACATCTTGCAGCGTTACTTGCCATTTCCGGAGGATTTACTTAAAAAAAAGGGTCTAGAAACCGAGTTTATACCTTGTTTTGATTTTTTACTGGTTCGCCTCGGTTGCGCATATATTCGATGAATAAAACAATAGTGGATTGATGTCGATAAAACAGCTACTTATCTCTGCATCTTTTTCAATATTTTAATTTCTTTGGTAAGCTGAATATTTTTTGAAACCACCTGCCTAGCACGCGCCAGAGAAAAGACAACATGAATATATTTGTGAATGACGTACACATATTTGAATAATGTTTTATTTTACTAATACTATAAATAAACTAATGCAGTTACTCCCGTTCGTACATTTTATTCATTCGATAATTTATCATATTAAATGATTCTACTGCAGTATGCATGTATAATAATTTATCCAAAATTCGCCGTCTGTAGTCTTATTGCTAAGAGTTTTGCCTTAACCAGCGGTCACCAAACTTTTTGAGAAACGGGCCGGATTGACGTTTTTAAAAACGTACCGGGCCGGACGACAAATAAATTCTTATTGGAACCCAATCAGAATTTTAATTAATATGAGGTTACGTGTATTTATATGTAGGCAATAGGCATACTTTATAACAAATTAAAAAGGAATAAAGTACCAATAAAGGCATTCTAATTTTTGAATTAATTTATTTTTATAGTTCTACAGTTTTATATTAATGTTTTTCATTTATTGATTGAAAAAAATGAGGGAGATATGAACGTTTATATACACATTAAATTACATACATAATATATATTTAAATATGATACTACCACGTGTAAATTTTTATTAGTACGAAGTGTACAATTGTTTGGATGAAATTGTAAATTTTATATTTATTATTTGAATAATTTAAATACTAAAAATGGGAACTTTTGCAGGGCCGGATGAAAATCTTTGGCGGGCCGTAGTTTGGTGAACGCTGGCCTAAGCGATCAGGCGGGTCTAACTTTTAGTTCAAGAACAGCTCTGCTCAACGACCCTCCATAGATTTGGTTTTTCATCTAAAAATAAATACAACATACATCATGAAAGTGACTCTCTTCGGTTTACTTATTTATCTATTGTATGCGTATACGTATTTATGTGTGTGTATATGTATGTTTATAGTATATAGGGAAGGGAATATAATATGATTTTCATATGAATGTCCAAGTGAACTCACTTCACTCAGGATTGCTCATATTTGTAACGATCACACCCTTCCGTCGGCAGCGATTAAAATAAAATGCAAACGACTAAAATATCAACGATGAAGGAGATTCAAATAACGCTAACGCGCCAGAGGACTTAGAGCTTCATGACTTTGATATGCAAAAAAAAAGATAGGTCTGGATTAAAGTCCCAATCAGGCAAATATCAAATTAAGATTTTTTTTAAATTTGAACTTTAGTTCTAAGACAAATGGGCATTTGTGATGTCTCTTCTCCTCGAGTATTTTTTTTTATTTTTTATAAATTACGCAAGATCACTTGCGTAATTTATAAAAAATATTCTCATCGAATTTATTCCAAATGTATCAATATAAAATGTTTTGGATAGTGAAATTAGTTATGTATTTTTTTTTTACTCAATTTAAAAAAAAGCGATCAGAGTATCATGCGATTTAGTCCTTCAGTGTGCTTTGCAGGGCTGTGAAGTCGTGTAAAAAAAAGACGACTCCGACTCCGAGGAAATTTTTCAATAATTTCATTTTAACTTATATATATGTATACCATCAGATCATCTTTAGTCAACCAAGCATGAAATGCCAACACTTTGGACTATTTTATTTGAATACATATCATTAAATATATTTTTCATAAAAAAAAATAGCCGCTCATTTTCCATGACTCCGACACCGACTCCACAGCTCTGGTGTTTTGTCAAGTAGATGCCAACTTCATTCAATACTATTTATGCTCATCAGTATTAAAATTTTGAATAATAAACTTTAACAGTCAAAAATAAATATAATTTTAACATTAAAAAGAAATACACTGAGGCAGCGGTGGGCTGCCAATATCTTAACAAGGGGCTCGGTAAATCGTATTCATTTATTTTTATTTATCCCTGTCCGCTCCAAATGTCGATCATATGGCCTCCTAACGAAGGTATCTCAACCAAAGTTTTTTTTCAAAGGATCGGAAGAGTAGGGGGGGGGGAATTTTTAGACATCACAAACACCCATACCTTCGAACATAAAATCGATCGAAAAGATGCTGCTTCGTACTGGGACTCAAACCCATGAGGCCTGGCACGAAAGCCCACAATGCTGAATGAAAAAATTAAGGGGTAACTAATTCTTGTTTCATAATAAAATTTAACCATCCACATAAATTGCAGTTATATGTTGATTTGATCTAAGACGAATGATTTTCTTATCTTAACAAGGGGCTCGCCGGCCGCGCCGAAATTTAACAAGGGGCTCGCGCGAGCCCCTCCGAGCCCCCTCCAGCCCACCCCTGCACTGAGGCAATAAAAAAATTTAACGATCTGATAGTCCATTGTTATTTTGACATGTTTTTGTGTGAATTAATAGGCGAAAGATTTATCCTCAGTTTTTTTCACCTGTCCAAATCTGTTCAATGGTCCAATTAAGTACCGTTAAATTACCTCATTGACCCTGCGTGCTTAGGTAACTAGCACAATACCAGACCATTTAGCTCGTCAAAGTTCTTACAACAGAACACAAGAACAGACGTGCTTATTAACGAAAGAGCCCATTCGTTTTTACTTAAATGATTGTGCTTTTGTAAAGGAGTACGCCAAAGGATCTTGGCATTGATGTCCTTTGTAAACATATTGATTGCGGTTTTAGGCAATTTCAAATCCTCTTAACAATACATCCCGTGTTGGTGTCGTGTGAAGCTAAGTCAAACACGTCACACCCTGTTATGATAATAATGATATGATAACATATCCTTCAAAGGATTGCTAAATGGTACAAGAAAAAGCTTTAGAAATTGTATGTACATATTTAAACCGATATGATAGCGTGAAATAAAATAAAAGATAGTCAATTTTCATTTCTTTTATCAAAGTATTTTTTTTAAGAGAAGTCACCGATAAGATACATTATATTTATTGCATTTTTATTTACTTTTTATGATTTTAATACTATAAGGTGGAAAAATATCAGTTTATGTTTGTTCTACAATTATTATTTTATATATAGTTGATTAATATTAACATATATTACATTAATTTAAATATATATATATATATATATATATATTGGCATAGATAAAATACACAATACATCTTTTCATATATTTTAACATTGTAACTTATATTGAACGTGCATTATTCAATGTAATAAATTGGTAACTTTGTGTAAGTTCATTTTTTATTAGGGTAAAATATCAAGGTATTTCAGTTCTACAGTTTTTAAAAAAGTTAAAGGTTGATAGCTATTTCGGCTTACGCCATCGTCAGAACTATAACTAGATAGTTCTGACGATGGCGTAAGCCGAAATAGCTATCAACCTTTAACTTTTTTAAAAACTGTAGAACTGAAATACCTTGATATTTTACCCTATTAAAATGGAGTTCTACCAAGTAAATGCCAAATCAATAAATAAATTCATTTTTTATATAAAATTAAATTTGATAACTAAAATTATTTTAGATTGACTTAATGTGTTTCCAGGAACGATAGTAAATATGGGATTATTAAGTAGTCTTCACACTATAATGTGTTAAAATCTAATAAATTTTTTGTTTATTATTATCGTAATGTGTTTTTGTACTTCTTGTTATTAGAAAATCTGTTATAGAACAAATTATTCGTGTGAAAATTTTTTATTCGTTTTTTTTAACGAACCGCGTATATAAAAATATTTTGGAAAAAAGGATCGGATGAATTCAGCATGTCATTATTGATGGACTGGTTATAGAAGATAAATGAGGTCAGATTTTTTCAAAATCTTTGTAAAAAGAAAGTCGATTAATGATACAAGTAAAACCACAATTTATCCTTACGTTTAAAAGGATCAAATGTATATGATTATTATTGTATGTTATGCATTGTTGAGTTATTCATACATTAAAAATCTCTGCTAACAAGACTGACCACAATTCAAGAAAATGGGTTTTGCGCACAGCTTGTTAGCGCCGAAATTATTTTCTTACATGCAAAGCTTTGAGCACGATAATGGTGAGATTTTTTAAAAAATGATGTCCAATAACATTTTATAAACGAATATTTGATTGAGATATATATGTGGGTACTTAATTTTTTAAAAATACAATGTCAACCTCCAATGTAGAGCTTATGGAATCCTAATGGAGTTTACTTAGAATAAATGTTTCTAGGAGAGTTTCTAAAGAGAGTATGAACATAATGATAGGGTTAGAACAAGACAAGTGGTCAGCTAATCGCTCTCGTAACGCTACGTTTTTAGAATGGGATAGGTGGGACAGAGGGGGTATTTAAGGGTTCCCGGTAAATTGCTCGAATGGAAATTGCTCGAATAACAAGATAATCAATTTGTTTCCGTTTGTTCTGTCTTAGCCCTAGTCTTCCATGTGTTCTGGAAATATATAGAAACAGTTTGAGTAACTAATTAATAAGCAGTTCTCGTAGAAACACTTCTGTTGAGATAAACTCCATTAAAAGATCATATGTTCCGCATTTGGAGCGAACACGGTTAAAATAAATACTTACGAAAATAATTTTAATATTTCACTCTCTAAACAAGTGTCGCACAAGATAAAAATGAAATTCGTAGAAAAAGTCGTAAAAAATCGTTTAAATAACCAAGCAATTCGAATAATTTGCAATTCGAGCAATTTACCGGCTTCCGTATTTAAGACATCATCACATATATCCATACATTATGAACTTTTCAATCGCTGGTTGCATCCTGGAAAAACTAAATAACTAGATAGACTCGTTGAACATAGTTTATATTTAGTAAATGATATGCAAACGTAGGTACTTCAATTTTTGCCTATTTTGGTTCTGAACAAATATATTGTGGAGTCAAATAGAATCTAAGATCAATTAATTGCACATAACTTTATTTATTTATACCCTCAAAACTTTACTACTTAGTTTAAGATCAAGAGGTTTCTTAAAATTACGTATTCTATATATTATATATATAAACATCGGTGGGCTGCCAATGCGTTAACAAGGGGCTCGCTTAACATCAAAGTCATTTATCAGTCATATGCAATTATATGCAATACTTTTAAATAAGCAAACGATTGTTATATAATACACTTAAAATATGCAACAAATGCAGTTTACCATCAAATAATCAATGTAAATGGCTAAAAATGTACTACTGTGTATACTGGAAGCTGTCGTAGATAGTATATGTCAGAAATTGCAGTTATGTACTAATTTGAACTGAGAATATTGTTTTCTTTTAATTAAACAAGGGGCTCGTTAGCCGTGGTCAAATCTAACAAGGGGCTTGCGCGAGCCCCGCCGTGCTCCCTCCAGCCCACCCCTGTATATATATGAATATAACGGAAAGCTAAAATTTGGTTTGTCAAGCGGTAAACGATGGGGCTACAAAATGCGACTCATCTCAATATGCTTAGACGATCATGATGAATTCATCTATTTTCAGTTCACTAAGCTGTTCTCGAAGCATATGCTATATAACAGTGTAAAATCAAAATCTATATTATGAGCAAAGGCGAGTAGTAAGGTTATTTTATTTTAATTTATAAATTATTTCTACTATCAATATCTTAATAAGCAGTCTTTATTAAGCAATGCTTACAGAGATTATTTTTTTAATTATTTATGATGATATTCTTAAAAACTATGTATTTAATAATTAAAAGTTAAAAAAAAAACAATTCTAGTAATTAATAATCTTAAATTAATTTATTTTTCTAAAAATGCTTATGTGGAAAGATGGTATTTTATTATACCTATGAAAACATGTTTTGTCGTTGAACGAACCTTACTTTAAGTTGAATCCCATATTTCAGATCAAAGAAAAGATAAATGAAACATTAACGTCGTGTTCGAATTGTTTCCAAATAAGTCACACGGCAAGTAAATAAAATCAGAATACATTTGGGTGATACTCTAAAATGAGCTTTATATGGTTACGCGATGCAGTTGGTAATGGCTTGGACGTGTATCCGAAAAAATAGTGCCAATTAGGGAGTAAAATTTTAATAGTGATAACCGAAAGTTGCAGCAATACCAAACAATGGTCGACAACATAAGTTCAAATAAAGTTTCTGCCAAAAAATTTTTTTTTTATTTCCCTACAATACTCAATAAGAATTAATAGAAAACGTTTGGGTGATAAATCAATTGACTAACAACTTGTCCATTTAAAAGCTCATATCTCACATCATTACCTTTATTCTCTCTTAGTACAAGAGTATGGAGACGAATATTGCATAATATTGAAAAGTAAGTAGAATCAATATGCAATTTTGATTGTTTTCCATATAAATTTCAAATACATGACTGAGTTTATTTTACATTAGTTACTGGCCCTGTTCATAAGGTCACGATGGAAAATTTGAACTTGTTTAAAATAAATGTGTTTAGTTTTTATACATATAATACCTTTCTACCAAAAATTTATCAAGAAAATATGCGATAGAAACATCGTTTTTGAAATGTTATCTTAAAGTTGTCAAATTTAGATAAAAAAAAATAATTTGAAAGTCTAAAAAAATTGTAAGCATACAGAAATTTGATGACTAAACTAGATACCAATTGATATTTACAATGTTAAATAACTTTAAAAAGCTCAATGAAGATATTTGCTTTATCGTCCTAAAATTGATAAAATCAAGAAAAAACAGTTTTTCCATAACGTTCTATTAAAAATTTTAATTGATAATAATTATGTTCAAAAAATGTTTGCAATTTATGGTGATATTACCTTGACTAATACTTCATTCATTTGAACTCTAAATCAATTGCACGTGACCACTATGGTTGTGCAGGACATTTGATACAGATAATATATAGAATGCATTATATCTGACATTTATTTTCCTTTCAAGTACATTCGTAGCAGTAATTACTATGTTTAACGAACAAGTTTGGCATTTCAATCATTGAAACCTTGAGACAATTGTAATAAATTCTTGCTCCATACTTCAATTTTTCATAACATTAATTCGTTGTTAGACAGATTATTCAAAATTCAAGTATCAAGTTTGGGTGGAATTGTTTTTTTCAGACGTTTACGCATGTATATCTCAAAATATTTTTAGTATTTTTTTTTATAAAATCTATTTTTTTCTCAAATTTACCGCCAACCAATTTTCAATAACTTTTTTTATAAGCTTCCTACACATTTTCCCTTGTAAATATTAAATTATAAAAACGCTTGTCAACCAATAAGTATAAGATACAAATTAAATGGTCAGAATAAAAATATTATACGGTCAGAATATTTAATAACAATTTCGGTCAGTAAGTTGGGTTAGGCTAGGTTAGGTTTTTTTTTAATTTCATTTAAATTATTACTATTCATTCTGACCGATATATTATGACCATTTAAAATATTTATTTATTTATTTTCTGACCAGAAAAATACGAGCCATAAGTATATGAATCTTTTAACCTGAAATTTTAGTATAGACTTTAAGTTCTAATTTTATTTTCGTGATTCAAAGTTTGTGAAGGGAAAATCAATTAGCTATAATAAAAATAGTATACTATTCATCCGGGTTTGTCAAGCTACGTTTCATACGACACGGTCCCAAGAAGTAAAATTAAATAACTTCTGTAATGTATCTACTTTTTTATATAATTTGATAGTACGTGCCAAAAGTGGACACGGATGTCACGTCATTTGATTGTTAAAATGTACAATTACGTAAAAATAATAAGATGCTGTGTCACTACAATATAAGTATAAAAAAATATAAAACGATATTAGACATTTTATTTCATACGTATTATAATAGCAATTATTTTCCATTCGTTTCTTATAGTTCTCGTTTTGTTTTAATTCTTATTGTTGAATGGAAAAGGCATCGATAAAAAACCCACTAAGTGAGACTAATCCACTGTTGAATATGATACACTCTTGTTGGAATTTTATTTCGGAACAAATGGGACGACTCTGAAACAAACACCCGTGAGATCTTGTAATATTACGTCTAAAATTTAATAATTGGAAAGGGCTTTTTTATTTGAGATTATTAATTTTATCTATTCAGAAAAAAACTACCTTTTATTAGTAAAATTGAATACATTTACAATCATCGGCAGGAATACTTAGCTGCGTAAAAAGCCACTAATTTTAGTATTTTTTCCATGACACAATAACGATTGATAAATATGTAGTATGAATATCAACTGCCCACTGTTGATCCGACTAAGAGCTGCATGTTAATGATCGTTTAATATCTTCATATCGTGATTAGACAGTTTAACAGGTTGTGTAACAAAACTCACACTCAGCAACATCTTAGTTTCAATATAATATTTCTTTGAATCCTTAAAAACACTGAGAAGTGATCCCTAGTTAAATTAAATATATTTATCGTTGATTAAAGAGAAGGATTAAGAATATATCACTTTTAATTTCTTATTAACAATCATTAGTTCAAATAAAGTTACCAGATTGAAGTTTGCGTATAAAATATTATAATAAACATATGCGGAAATTGCGTATACAATAATGGTAAAAAAAACTTGGCACTGAAATAGGATACAATATAATATTGAAATAGTACATATTTTTAATACATTTAATAAAAAAATTAAATGTCATTATTTATTTATCTTGGAAATTTGTTAAATATTAGTATAAAAAATCAGGAGTAATAATTATTACAAAAAAAACTATTAGCGACATTATTTAATTTGCAGAGAAATTAAATATGAAAAATGCCACACGAGAACGGCATTAATATCCTTTAATAACATACATCAAAGAGTAATTTCAAGAAATTTACATTTAAAGTATCATTTAACAAGCGCAACGCTTCTAGCTGATATCAATAGTGCAGAGTTATTGCAGCTTTTGTTCCAGAATTAATTCACTAGCGAAGTATGAAAAGCAGAAAATTGCTGCACGAAAATAGTCAAGTAGGTAACCAAAGTTATTTTACGCTATTAATTTTGATTTTTATTTTTATGCTATAATTTATAGCTGGGCTTTTTAAATGTGTTCTCGTGCTACGTTTCCAATCTGAAATTTTGGTGGTTTTTTTAATTGCCTTCAAGTATTCAAAAAAAATATGAAATATTAGGTTTTATTGTGTAATAAAATGCGTGGAATAGGTTAATAAAATTATGTTATTAAAAGCTGTTAAATGTACGTAAAAACGAAAGATTTACTGGTCAAAACGTTGAAATATAATAACAAATTTATGCGCAACTGGAATTTCAACATTATTTTTATAGTTTTAGTAGCTTATCTATGAAGGTTGAGTATTTTCGTGATTCAAAGTTATCAAAAAAAGAAAACGACGTTTTTAAGGCCTAAATACTTTGAGTATGACCTTTTGATAAACAATTTTAAGCTGTTTTTCCATATTGAGCTACTGAAAAAGTTACTTAATAAAACCCGTCTAGTACTGAAAACAATGTCGGCAATTTTAATATGATTTTGATTAAATATGTTTATTTTTATCTTATATTAAAAATAATTGATCGTAAAAATCTGTGATTTTAATAATATGATTGAGTAATATTTTTCTAATTTACAATTTCAATTAAAGTTGCTTGATGCAATTTCAATCAAAATTGTAAATAATAAAAAAAAATGAAACTTTTTATTTTTGTGCATTTCCATGCGTTTTGTCTCTAACGACAAAGTTTTTATTTTTCGGCATCTTCAACCACTCGAGTATAGGGATGGACTTGTACTGACGTTAAGTAAGTAGTTTTAATCTTGTATTTACAATAATTTTGCCTCCTGCGTGGTCGAGTGGTCAACGTCGTTGGCTTCGGTTACGGAGGTCACGGGTTAGAATCCCATATTCTATTCATATTTTAATATATATTTTTTTTCAATCGATTTTTGAATTTCTGTTCGAAGGCATGGATGTATGTAATGTCTTGTATTACCCCTTTCTACTCATCATATCCTATGAACGAGGCGTATCGAGAGCGATAAGCTAACCATTAGTCCTGTCCTAGCCCTATCCTTATATTTCTATTCTCTTTGGAAAAGAGAGGTTAAGCAACTGAGTAACTAGCAGTTCTCTTAGAAACACTTCTGTTGAAATAAACTCATTTAGGAGGCCATATGCTCCACATTGAGAGTGGACATGGTAAAAAAATATTTATAATAATTTAAATGTAATCATTAAGTTTAAAAGTTTTTGGCGGTCATTTGGATTTATTTTAAACAAATTTTAGTGACTGGCGTCGGGAAATAGAATACTTTGATTAAGGCAAGCCAGCAAAATTCCATAAAACCAGCCCATAGAGTCTAGGGCAGTGGTTCTTAGCCGGTGCACTGCGGTGCACCAGTGCACCGCGAAAAAATGGTAAAAACGAAAAAGTCCGCAAAATATAAAAACCGAAAAATCCGCAAAATAGTGAAAACCGAAAAAGTCGAAAAAAATTATGTCCACATATTTTTTTGATCTCTTAATTCTGGTGCACCGTCACTTATTCCCATGATCAAAAGTGCACCATGAATTCGAAAAGGTTAAGAGCCACTGGTCTAGGGGCTTAGCTCTTAGGACTCTCAGAAGCTAAATAATCTCTATGGTGAGCCAGACTATCAAATGCGTTAAAACTTGACTCCTACGATGGGCTGGACATTCATACCTATATCACGCATACATATATGCAAACCAAGAAAATATCTCTGGGGGAAGACGGAGTGTTCGAAGACTGCGACACCGATGGCTGAATAGTGTGCCACAGAACCTGCAATTGGCATAGGGGGTGAAAGATCGAATGAAGGGGAGGAGATTGGTTGAGGCATCCAAGGTTCAGCCCGGACTATAGCGCTAGAAAAGATGAATATATTTTGACAAAATATTCATTTCTACACAGTAAACTACCCATATGAAATAGTTACGAGGCGGGTTTTGAAAACAGTGTCCTCAATTACAAAATATAATAGTACCAACAATAATATATTACCTACATAAAGCCATGGAAAATGAAGAAAAATAATTATTATAAAATACCTTAGTCACCGAGGGAAAAAACTACCATTGGGTTTGAAACAATGTGTTCCTGAGAATTAGCATAAATGACCGTGATAAGGGCATATGTACTGCTCGAGTTATCTACGGCCACAATAAGAAAATTTGCATAATAATATAAATCGGGGTTAATTTGTATGCGTGGTCATGCTATTGGACGGTAAAGTGAGCTGGATAAAGGCTATCAAACATCTACAAGAATTTAAATATGAAACTATTGCCAATGTATTAAATTAGAAAAGAAATTATGAGTTTAAGGTAAAACACTGCTGTGTATATATTTACATATTATATACTCTGTGCGTCATTATATTAGTATTATATATACTTGTATAGCAACAAAATTTTATCACTTTTCTCAATTAAATGAAAGATTAGTTGATAATGCTTGTGATAGGTGACACCGTTCATACTCCTAATAAAAATGTAGTTATAGTAGAAAATAAAAGAAATGTATTTTAAATTAACGTTTTTACTAGGAATTTACAGTAAAACCGTCTTGAATGAGATGTAAGTTTGGTTGTTTAAAGTAGTCGCAAATATTTTAACTAAAAAAATTAACAAAGATATCTAAAAACGACATTTTAATGAACTTAAATTATCAGAATTTAATATGAAATCTATTAACTAATTTCGATTTAACTTTGTTCTTTTACTTATTGAAAATTATAACATCACTTGAGTGACGTCATTTTGTAGTTTATTATAGTATTGCATATGTCTGGTGAATAACACTTTTATCGAGAAACCTAAGCGAAATAGTTTTGATTGAATGAGCATTTATTTCATAGTTTTTTTTTGTAAAAAAATGAACAATATTTATCACTTTAAGTATAAGAAAGCTCATTTGACAAAAAAAAGAGTAGATTTTTATTACAACATACTAATAGAAAATCATCAATTATTACGATAAGAATTCTTCTTAAAGAGGCGAAATATGTTACTAGATCAGGGGTGGGGAACCTCTAAGGCAACATAATGGGAACATAAGGCCGCATCCATCTTTGAAACAATTTCATGCCAATTTTTAAAACCCAGAAATTTGCTGATTTCCCAAAATTTCCAGCGTGGGACCTTTTTGGTTAAGGTCTTCCAGGAATTTTCAAACCCAAAATCTCAGGAATTTACGAACTACAGGATTGGTCAGAAGGCCGCACCAGAGTAGCCAAAAGGCCGCAAGTTTCCCACGCCTATACTAGATACTCCAATAGTGGAATGAAAAAAGTAATTATTTTGTATCGAAAATGAATTTATCCCAATCTACCACCAAATCCATTGAGAATATTAAAAAATGAAACAAATTAAATGGTAAGAATTTAAATCAATTTTTGGTCAGAATAAAAATATGAACGGTCAGAATAAAAATATTATACGGTCAGAATATTCAATAACAATTTTGGTTAGTAGGTTAGGTTAGGTTTTTTTTTAATTTCATTTAAATTATGACTATTTGTTCCGACCGATATATTATGACCATTTAATATAAATTCTGACCAGAAAAATACGAATCATTAAAATAATTTGGAAGACAAAAAATACTGATTGAAACAAATTATGTAATTGAAAACTACTCTGCATCTCTGTCTGAAGATTATATGCAACAATATTATTTTGATCATTCTCATTAATTAAAAATATACATACATCATCTTGTTGAACAAAGACAAAACATTTTATGAAGGTTTTAATTTTTTATTAGTCATTTAATTAATTTTGTATATGTGTATAAATAAATTTCGCTAATAGAAGCTGTTTTGTTGGTGTCATTTATGATTATTTCTGAGTGATAAGTCCGTACGCAGACACAACCCTCTTTAGTTACAAAGAAAAGCTCCGGCCAATTATCAAGCGTATTCTGTGAACTTGCTTCCATATAAATATTCATAATTCAAATTTATTGACTTAATCTCTTTTGAATATCCAGCCGTGTTACACACCGACCGGAACAAAAATAAGTGAGGCCATTAAAAAATCATACAAAGTTACCAAGTAGAGCAGTGCTTATAATTACACCTTTGTATGGAGAATGGATTTCAGAAATATGTACATGAGGGATAGTCAAACCCACCAAAATAGTCTGTTCAGCGGTGTATTAGAACATAAACATCATTAATTTTTACAAAAGTTCATAGTCAATTTAAAAAAAAAAAAAAAATCCTGAAAGGTAATTAATGAAATGTGAAATTCTGGTCTGTCTGATATGAAATTTGGGTGTTTATCAATTGATTTATTATTTTATACAAGTTAATATTTCTTTCAAGGTTCTTGGATGAATATTCCATAGCTAGTATATTTCACCAATTTTTTAATATTGATCAAATCGATTTTGATTTTACACCGATCTATTGAAAAGTATTTGAATAACCAAAATCTTTGTTAATTTATTTATAGTTTCGAGATTTTTGTCTACGTTTAAATGTCGGAGGTCAAATTATAACGAATATTTTTTACTATTAAAAAATATATTTACTACGCATATTATTGTATTGTTTATTAAAATAATATTATTGTGGTATATTTTGTTTACAATCCAGTTGATTTTTATGTTACAATAGTAGCACTTCAATTTACCATTTTATTTTTTCAAATTTTTCCATAATGAGACGATATAATTTTAAAGATATCGTTAAGAAAAACCAACCTTATTTCAATGTACTTTTAAAAAAAATTAAATAAAAATCTGTAATTTCAATTTTTCATTTTTGAATTTCTAAATGTCTAGGCTATTTTTCATATTGTTATAACATTCGCATTTCCTTAGTCGAGCATCAAGAGCTTTACACTATCGGTTGTGGAAAAAAGTCCTGTTAATATCAATGCAAATTTTGTTGATTATTATTCAAAATTATAACAATATATTGAGCATTGGTGCTCGTAATATTTTTGCTTCTTCGATGATAACGCGAGTGAGCGACTTGGTATAAGAGATTATTGAATATCTAGAGTATTCTCGATTAGTTTGAATGATAATGTCTTATTTATCTTTCAACATAACCGCTTAAAGATTTACCCTATGCATTAATTAAAGCAAAAAAAAGTAACGGCGAAAACATACTTTAATGTAGCGAGCATATTGTTAACATAAGTAAACTGAAATGTACTTCATTTCACGAAAATAATAAAACACGGGCATCGATTTCATTCGTACATTTTTTTTGCGTAATCGCCGTCATTTATCAAAACGTGACATTGAATAACTAACATTTCGTGCAAATTCTTAATCCCATATTGCGCGATATGGAAACGAACGTAGTCCAACCGGTGTGTGCTTTTTACCTGTATGTCTGAAGCCAGTTCAAGTGAATAAATTAAGGTGCAGCCACTCACCGTATGCGACCAAAGCGATGTGAACAATAAAATCACAATCCGCGCATAGCACATTCAGAATTTTGTTGTATACCAAAGATGATATGAAAAAATTAAGAAATATCTTTTCATTATGTTTTATAACAAGTATATAATGCATTTTTTTTCAACCATACCCGCTAAAAATAAAACGCATACTGGCTCCTATGGCAGAAATGTTGTTTTACAAAAATTGGTTGTAATTCAGTCACTGTACACTAACAATCAACAACAAAAACGACTTTACTCCTTATATTTACTCCGAGTTTAATCTACTCAGCGTTGAATTTTTAAAAGAATCAAAAAAAATAGTGTTGCGCATTCGTCTAATACCTCAATGATGACTATGTTTGAGTTTAGGTTAGCGTGCCCTATTGGGCTTGTGTGAGGAAGGACCACAGCAAAAAGCTCTAGATTGGTGAGTGAAAAAGTAAAGTATACATTCATTCATGCATGGGAAAAATCCATTAACCACAAATTGACATTTGTCTATCGTCTGTGAAAATAAAAACTTTGTCGAAGTACACTGGTGGAAGTTGAAATGTTCCACATCGAGTTTTGATATTTATACTGATTTTTTTTCATTCACATTTGCGTAGTACGTTCTTTAATCTTAGGCTAGTTTCATGGGCCAGTAAAAACGACTTTTTATACAAATTAAACTTAAATTTCTAAGCTTTTATTTTATTTACGCATTGTGATTATTTTTTTATATGACATATCATTTGATAATGAAAAATCACAATGACAATATTCCATCTCATTCACAATATTTCCTATTTTCATAATGGCCAGTGTTAGGCAGTCTTAATGCAGAGCGTCCACATCCATGAGTCCAAAGTCAATGTGAGCCGCCATTTACTTTCCGTTCCGCCACTATTTAAAATTCAAATTATTATTCCGAAACTCATTGTTGTGTTTTACAAGTCTCCCAGTAACTAAGGTAAAAAAAAACCTTGCCTATTCATACACACGTAGATATGTTCTCACAGTCCAAACGCTCAATTTTACATCGGGACTACTTTATTCAAAAAGTTTTGATAAATAATGATTATCGCGGCATTAAATTACCCCTATTCCAAACCTTATATCGAACAAAACTATAGTGAACTTAAATTTGGACTGTGAGTTGGTTTAAAATAAAGTATATTACTGGTTAAGAACACTTGCGTGATTTTTCGTAGGTATATTTCACGTACCTATATTGTAATAGTACATAATATACGGACTCTAGTACAGAGCTGACGGTATGGCATGAAATAATTTCACATGAATATTTATTAAGGAATAGGGGATTGCCCTTTGTAATCGAAAGAGCAGGGAATTAAGCAAATCGCGAGCCTGTTCGTAGCGCTCGCCGCTGTCCGGTTGTAAGGAAGCAGGAAATCGTAGAGCCACTGTGGGCGAGCTACGGCGTAGACCCCGGATATCTACAGACACACCCGACGGCGAAACGTATACAAAGGCGATGCATAAAAGATGAGTTTTGTGCTTTGTCAGGAAATAAGGTTTCTTTATCGTTATTAGGTACCGGAGAGCTTTTGTTTTGAATCATTGAATTTGAAACGGCTGCTTTGAGTGCTTTTCTTTTTAAATCCAGTTACCTCCTACTTTTAAATAAATCAAAAAGCTTAGACTTTTACGATACAGGCTTTTTGCTTCAAACCATCTTATAATGGAGTTAACGTACTGGGTAATTACCAAATTCATATGTACTTTTGAATGGATAGGGCACAGGGAAGGTTTGATAGTTACCTACTATAAAAATATTATTAATTAATTAATACTATACAAATATAACTATAAAATATTATTAAAATAACCTATTTAAAAATATGATGAGGCCGCTTTTTTTTTTAAAAAAAGTTTATTTTAAAAAGTTAAATATAAACTTTGGTTTTTATTGCCAATTCTTGATGAAAAAGCTATACGCTTTAATAGTTAGAAAATAAATAGTTTTCACTATTAATATCAGAATTGGTTTTGCGTGAAATAAAATAATCAATGATATAATTGTAAAATGTTAATAAAAAACATTTTCTTTAAAGTTATTTCATAACGATGGAAGCAAATCGTTTACCAATTTTAATGTATAAATAAATGATTATTTTAGGGTATTTCTTTTATATTCAAAATTTTATTTTTTCGTTTTTTATGAATTTATTTTATAATTGATAAGTTATTAATAATCACGGTATTTAAGTTATACTACAGAAGAACATAAGGGTAATTCATAATTTTATCATTGAAAATGAATTAAATATTTCGGTCAAATAATATACAAAAAGCTTCTTTATAATCAATATACGTTGAAAATGTGACGAGTGGATAATTGAAAACATGAGTTGCCAAAATGTACATTGATTTTGTCACGAACACGTATATAAGAGAGCTGACTACCAAGCCCTTTATAAAGTTAAAAAAAAAAAAAAAAAAACATGGACATGTGCTGTGGATATCTCAAAAGAGTCTGAAACCTGACTATATCCTTTAATAACTAGATGGATCCCGACGTCAAGGAAGGTCACTGATTACCATCCGTTGGATGTACTCAGCGGAGCTACTCGACGCTCCGTTGACCTGGAAGGAAGTAAAGTGACTGGATAGAGAATCTTGGAGGAAACATGTGGTGCCCATATTCTCCGTATAGGAAGCGGATATGAAAATAATTTGTTTATACGTCCTATGGAATATCTTATATATGCACTATTTACTTTAAGCTGCAAGATTTAAAAATGTTGAAGTCATATTTTTCCTGTTGCATAAAAGCGTCACAATATTTCGTGTAAAACAAAAATTAACATCAAAAACCAAATTAAAAATAGATAGTTTGTTTAATATCTACGCACCATGAGTTGTTTTTGGGGGCCTTCAAATTCAGAGACCCATAGCCCGCGCCTCATGCACTTACGGGGTAATCCGTCACTGCTTACACATGCCAATACGAAACCTAAGTTGAATGTTAGCATATTTTATTATTTTCTTGATATCAATGAAGATTTAAAATAACTTTTTCTTTATGTTTCCGTTTGTGTTAAGATTTGGGAGAACAGCGACAATTTTGACACTTTTTCATGGTATACTTATATTCTTTGTCTTACGTTCTAGTCATAAACTGTTATAAAACGGAATTATGTAATTGAAATGATTCCATAAAACAAAAAAAAAGTTGAATACTCAACGTAAGTGGTGCAGTTTTGTTTTGATTTAGTCATTTAGTTTTTTCAACTAGATTATTTTATTGTCGTTTTCTTAAAAATGGTTTAGTTAAGATGCAATAACTGTGATGAACATCTCTCTACTACAATAATTTATATTTAAAAAGTTGATCGAACAAAAAAAATATTGTATTCAATATATTTTTTTCCATGTCTGCTCCCAATGTGTAGCATATGGACTCCTAATGAAATTTATCTCAACAGATGTGTTTCTACGAAAACTGCTTGTTACTCAGTTGCTCAACCTCTTTTTTTCTTAAGAGAGTAGGAATAGAAGGATAAGGCTAGGACAGGACTAGTGGTTAGCTAATCGCTCTTGACACCGTTCATAGGATAGGATAAGTGGGAGGGGGAATTCCAGACATCACATACATCCATGCCTACGAACAGAAATTCATAAATCGATTGAAAAATCCATTGATAAAACTGTCCGTACTGGGATTCGAACTCGTAACATCCGTAATCGAAGCCAATGACGTTGACCACTCGACCACACAGGCGGCTAAAGTATTAGTACCACATTAAAAACAGACAATTGAATAAGAAATAAATAATTCCCACTAAAAAACATTTTTTTTATGAATGTTTTATCATTATCATATAATATAACTAATCGATTTCTCGTGTAAATAATAAGTAATAATACCAAAAGATTGTCCCCAAAGCAATAAGATTTGAATAATCGATTTTCCACGCTGGGATAATCCACAGTGGCTACTCGCGTAGCAGGTAGCTTTCGGTCAACCAATAGCAGACAGTCACAGACCCCGCACCTCTCCACTGGACACGCCTACCAAAGCTCCAGCCAATGGGAGGGGGGAGGCACAAGGCAGCGCGTGAAAATGGTTAGTCACACTTGAACCATGCGGCCGTATTTACAGCTCGAGTGTGAATGGGTATTGTAATGTAAATTTGCTTTGAGAAATATTGTTGTGGTTTTCATAAGACGATGTCGACGTGGGTGGGCACCGGCTTTTATGAAATTATACAAGCCGATTTTTGAACCCGCTCATTCAAGTAAATGTACATATAAAACTGAATGTTTGAAAATGTAACACTATGGGCACAGCCGTGAAAAACTCTAATCGAGAAGGATAGTGGAATTGCAGCCATCACAAGGGTTAAAAAATATAATTATGAAATTTGAAACATACATGAAAATTATGTTGCGCATTGAGTATTATTTATTTTTTATACACAATACGTTACTCAAAGTTGTAGACATTTCTACACTTCACCATTCACCACTATTAACAGATTTATTATTTATTTAAAAAGTTTTTTATTCAAAGGTAGGTATTGAAATTTAAGTAAAGTAAAAAATGCATATTTGGTAGTATTACTATGGATTGCATACAACAATTTCTGGCCAAGGCTTTAATCTTTTCTTCACTTCTATTGTTGAAAAGCATTTATTGTTATTTTTTATTTATATAAATTTAAGCAAAAAATAATTCGTTCCGGATTAATTAAGAAACAAAATATGAAAAGGTCACTTGAACAAGTGCTGTTATTACAATTATTAATATAGCTACTTACTTATTATTGAATTATTATGTTTGAAATAGTAAGTGGTAATTACTTTTTCGTTATAAATAATATGGTATCCATGTAGGTATTCACAAAATATAGATAATAATAGAGTCAGTATTCCGAAATAAAAGTAAGTTTATTTAAATAATATTTAATACGTTTTTAAATAATTTATTGACAATAAGAAATAATTGTTCGATAAGCTGTGTAAATTTTGTGTTTTCTTTGTATTAATATAAATGATTCAATATACTAATACACTTAAACTAAGTCAACTTCCAAAATTTAGGACATAAAAAAGATTTTGCAGTTCTAACATATATTTACAAAAATTAGAATGAATTTGGATTTAAAACAAGGTAGTACAAAACCAAATTAGTACCTTTTACTAAAAAATATAGGAGAAAACACAGGAAACCTAGTTATGGTTTGAAGCACCGAAATGAGAAACTCAATAACGTCAGTAAAATTAGACGAAATCAACTTGTTAAATAAATTGTGTTTTATTTGAAGACGTACCAAATACCTACCATAATACTTAATTATTCATTGATTTATTTAATTTTTAAAGCTAAGATTAAAGAGGAGCAATCTGATTATAAATAAATAACCTTTTTTTATTTTAATGACCATAGAGTCTGTAAGGGACCGTCACGAAATAGAAGTAGTAAGAAGCTAATAAAATACGATGATTTGTGACAAAGGATTTCTAGAAATTGTTAACGAACCAATACAACATTATTCTAAACTTTTGTTAGTGTAAAATAATAAGAAAAAGAGTGCTATAATCAGAGAGGGGTAAAGATTTTGTAATGATATATATATATATATAACAGCTGAGGAGGGGTCTTAAAATACCTAAAACGTGTGACAACCCTTTTATAACATAAATGACAGAAAACCAAGTATTTAAGTATTGGTCTAAAATACTCGCCTAAGATCCGCAAAACTTCAAGCCTTTATTATAATAATTACATTTCATTAATATAGTTCATTGAAAGTTGAAACTTGTTTTACCATATTCTACTCGAAGCATTTAACCATCACACGTTGAATCCAAAAATATCTGTTCCCGCCATCGTCTTTGCTTTCTTTAAGGTCACCCCAGAGTCAACGTTCCCTCTTATTTTTCTATTGTGTGTGCGGACCATCAACTTCTGTGAGCAGTAAATTTTCAGTAAAATAAAAAATGTGCGCAAATCTAAAATTTTAGTGAAACACACTTATTTTTACAATATTTCTGTGTGCGGATTTGAGTGCGGAAAAAATGTGTGCAGGCACATTTTGGGAGGACATTGCCCAGAGTGCCATAGCTCGTCTGAGTAATTACCTACACCCTGGATAGGGTGACAAAATCCACCCAGTATGTAGGAAAACAGACAGAAGTCAGACTTATCTAGAAAGGACATCCGCAGCAAATTCGTAAAGTCATCGTCGCTTGATATTTGACGTAATAGGTGACTGGCTGGTGCGCTCTTTTACCTTCAAGATCGTAACAAAGTCAAACCACCGTACATGTATAATTTGTCGCAAATTTCTGAGTTTCCGTAAATTAGCACTGTCAGTATGCACGAGTTGAATAGGTGACATGGTCTTGAGTGTCTTGACCGAGTTCAACCGTGAATCGTGACTTTTGAAGCTATCTTAATTTTAGTTGAATTTATACTAATTATAAATGATCTTTAAATAAAGTATGTATTGTTTTATTTTATTCGTATTCTACAAACAGTCCACTGAATAAAAAACCAGGATGTTTCAAAATTATTATTATTTTTCAAAGGTAAGGTAAGTAAACCAGTTTTCGCCCGAGGCTGTCAGTGGCGTGCGGTCAAAGCAATTAGTGGACTATCCGGATATCTCATTGTTTGAAGTTCAAATATTTTCGACCACATCTCCATTATAATTTTTCTTGTTATATCAGCTAAACCATTTCACAGGTTTTTTGTTGTCCTCACTTTTTTGTTGTTTGCTATTTGAATATTTCTTGTTTTATTACGGAGAAAATTAAGTGAATCATTAATATTAAAATTATACTTATTCATACGTTTAGTTTTAATAAGCCCAGAAAATACCATGTCTACAAAAACATCGATAAAATCAAACTATCTCAAGCCTAAAAATACAAAGTGTCTAAAAATCCATGTTTTAAGTTTTGTTTGTTTTCAATAATGGTATCGTATTATTAATGTCGAAATGCGCAATCTCACAAAAAAAGTTGGCTTACAAGATATGGTAGGATTTATTAAATATAAAACTAGAATCACAGAGGTATATTATCTGCTTGTATTTTTGATTTCTTTTTAAAATGAATTTTAGTATTTTTAAAATATCATAAATAGTCATAAAATATGAGCGTTTGCAATAATGAAATTCTATTTCTATGAACGATATAACATTAAAAAAGAATAAATTGTGCTTTTTTCGTCAAATACAATGGTACCCTTTATCTTTGTTTGTGTTTATTCAGAAGTCAGAAATATGTTTTTTTGTTAAATATGGTCCTGTTATCTTTTGTATACCTTGGATTAATACCCATATCTAAAAAAATATCTAATGATGATTTCATTTGAAAAGTTTAACAAAAGAAAACATGAATCTTTTAAAAATACAATATTAATTTAGTCTAGATAATAACCCTAGTTCAATATATTCTCAGCTTTTTATTAATTAAAAGAGAAAAGATAAAATCAATAGTAATTCAAAAAAATACTAGCTCCTTAGTTATAAAAAAATGATAACTTGAGTGTAGTTTTTAAATTCGAATTTCTAATATAAATGATTTGAAAAACCGCATTGTTGCCTTTGTCACAAGCAAGCCATTCGGGATACCCGTCATATAAAATTGATTGTCGATCTCTGTTTCATTCCATTCTTATTTTTGGTTTTCAAGAGGTTAAAAGAACTTTAATTCAATGTCAACGATATGTCATGAAAATATGGATAAACAATCACCAGTACTGTCCAGCTATAAAATATTCTCACAGTCTGAAATGTTTATAATATTTGTCAAAATACATATTATAAATATGTGTCGATAATCATTGAAAATCAACTTTAAAATAAATAACCGCAAAAAAATAAATAAATGAAAAATATTATATTAATTTATGAGTTTTTATTATGTAAAAAATCGTTTATGTTTGTATACATTAATAAATAATATAGTCTCTTCACGTGAAATAAATACATACACGCTTGTGTAAGTGAAAACGGTTCTGATCTTAATAAATCAATTTAGACTTGGTACAAAAGAGTGTTATATTTAATATTATTAACAGTATTCAAATTAATAAATTATTAGCTTTTTAGATTGATAAGTTTACGGTTAGTGTATTAAGTAACAATCGATTAGTTATTTAAGTATTGCATTAAAATAAAATAGGATTGATAAAAATCAATCCTTTCCTAGAATACCGAGAATTGCTTTGATATTAAGCGAGCCCCTTGTTAACGCACTAGCAGCCCACCGCTGCATGAAGCATACTCATTTTATTGTTGAATGGGAAAAAGTGATAAAATTTTCGAATATTGAAACAGTAAACAAAACCTTTAAATAAACAAAAGGCTGAAATTTATTATTGTGAAGGTATATTTCAGTTAGTTATCATTGTCATTTCAAAGCTATTACGCAAGTAACCGATTAATTGTGTGAAGTCTTATTATATTGTTTTATTAAGTATTTATTTATCTCCGTCAAATGTTTATTTTTATCTCATATACATATTCAGTTATTTATGAAATCAAGTTATAGTCCACCGAGTGAGTAAGCACTTAGTAGAGGGAAATCAATTTTTACTTTTAGACTCGAAAGATAAAGGATGCATGCTAACAATAAATTTGTAGTTGAGGCAGCTGGATAAGAAATCAATACTGCAATATAAACTAAAATATTAAATGTTTCGTATCGATTTAGAATAAGAGTGGGAAAATTTTACAGGAAATTGGATAGTTTCTTCAGTCTTAATGTATTGCACTGGTGAAAATAGATACATAGTAAACAAAAACCCGCTACTTTAATTCATAGTAGTTTTGTATATAATCAAAAAAACATTATATATTTTTGATTAAAAATGTGTTGTTTATCTAATAGATTTTTCTCAATAATTTACTTGCATGATTTATACCAGGGGCGGCCACACTTTTTCTTCTACGAGTAACTTCTATGAGAGATCAATAAAAACCATTTTGTTTGTCCGCAATCGACGCACTGGGCATTTTTAATCTGTACCCTTATTTTAAAATTATATATTATAATATTTTATCACAGCCAGTGCCGGCGCAAGGTTATTTGGCGCCCTAGAAAACGGTTATTTGTGCGCCCCTTTTTGACAAATCGTCCCATGTTTAAAAATAATGAAAAAAAAACAATTCAGGATCATTATATATTTTTTATATACATCCATGTCCGCTCAAAATGTGGAGAATATGGCCTCTTAATGGAGGTATCTCAACTGAAGTTTTTCTACGTGAACTGTTCGTTACTCAGTCGCTCATTCTCTGTTTTACGAATCATATATAATACGATACATAATTACAATGAATAAATACAAACATCACAATAAAATAAAATGTAAATGTTAGAGTATATAAAAATAAGTTGAATACTCCATTTATTCGCCCCACATTGGTTTGCGCCCTAGGCGGTTGCCTATTTCGCCTGTATGGTGGCGCCGGTCCTGATCACAGCTAATGAACTGCTTACCTAAGATATGAATAAACTGTATTTTAAGCATTCTGAAAACAATAATATAAATAAATATAAACGGTATGTTGATATGAAAGAAGTGTTCAAATATTAAGAAGGTAATGTTTGTCTTAAGCTTTGAGTAATTGAATAGGAACTTGCAATATCATAGTATTATTTAATTGTTGATTGTATTTTTTGTCTAGTTAGTTAATTAGGCAATTAGAAAAAATAATTAATAATTCTTTAGTTTACCTTCTACCTACTGATTGAAATTAGAAAATATTATTTTGTTCGTAAAATGCATTTATAAGTATTTAATATACACAAAATTATTAATTAAAAATTGTTTGTAATAAATAACTGAGTTTATAAATGGGTAAGCTTTTAATAATGAATATGATTTTTTTTTCAATACTTAAAATGAAACAAAATATTATTAATATCTACATTTATGGTGTAACATCAATAGTCATGTACTAGAACTGAAATTATATTCCCATTCTTCGAAAAAAAAGAGTAAAGGACATCTAAAGCTAATTGTCGCAAGAAAAACATCTGTTGAGAAACACTCAATTAAGAGTCTTTATCAGTGGTTCTTAACCGGTGTACAGTGGAACACTGGTGCACCGTGAGCTTGTTACAAGTGAATTACGAAAAAAATATATAATATGAGTCGTATATGTAGTATCAAAAGTAGAACTATCCATTTTTCGAAGTTGCGTGAAAAACACGAAACACGTATTGTTGGCTTTTTGAGTTTTATTAATTTAAACTCAATTTTAAACATAGCTCATCAACGAGTGCAACTTAAAATTTGTATGGGACATCACTTATAGTAACTCTGTGATTGGTCGAAATCCTGATTTACCAAACTGTTCTACTTTTGTTTCCAACGTCGTGGACAGTTCTGCTTTTAATACCAAGCATCATTTTCTTTTGCGTTTTTGTACCACATTTATTTGATTTTTAAACATTATTTTAATTTTTAGCCATACACTATAACCAGCAGAATAATGTGACAGCATTAGTTTAATTTCGACACATATGGGATAGTTCTGTTTTTGATACCAGACGACTCATCAAAAAAGCGAAAAAACTATTCGCAAAATTATGAAAGCCGACGAAAGATCAAAGCTTTTTTGTTCTCGTTTCGGCATTCGTAGTTTGACATGAACGCAAAATATGCTGTCGTACTGTTTGATCGTTTTCATTTTTATTTTGTTTTATGACTGTTTGATTTTGGTGCTCCGTTATTGGATCAATCAATATAAATTCTTCAAGATTAATATCCAAACGTATAATATAATATATGAAAACTGACATAAATAAACTTTCCAGTATTTTACCGTAAGTAATTGGTTCTAAATAAGATGATCTTTTAAATATTATACTTAAACGCAGGTATGCAGAGAAAACATTTTTATAGGTATATTTAATTATTATCTTTGTACGGAGTTAGTTGGTAAGATTAGACAGATTTTTTTACCGAGCTGATATCAGCTGATAGTGGTTACTTCTTATACCAAGTGGCTTGGAGTGATTTTTTTATCAATTGATTTACAACTTACTTTAAATAATGCCTCATTACAACTGACCGAAAAATAAGCGCGGGTATTTATTAAGTCAAAAATATCACGATAAACATTTAATGGCTCACCATAAACCATTTTTTCCGTGCCTTATAAAATGCATTAGAAACAAATTACTATCTATGCTCGATATCAAGAGCAATAAACAGAGTCGGGCTGTTGCGGCTACCAGGTGCTAGGACCGCTTCCAACGCGTGAAATAATACCATATCGATTCTTATATCAAATGACTCCTAGATTACCAGCATGGTACTTGTATTAGATATGGAATCGCCGGTCAAGTAAGAAGAGCTAGGTTTCTATAACCGAAACGGCTTCAGGAGCCAACCAAACTTAGGCTAACTAGTTCTCACGTTTACGTTTAACAATAGTGCAATGAACACAGTACTCTTTCTTGCCGCACTTTTAATTGACCGCTAGAAAGAGAAAAAAGTATTTTGATAAGCTTCTGCGCTCAGTGTAAAAGATCACCTGTGCTTACTACCGGAACCCCGCAGCTGGTAAAGCACCTGTCCTTTTCAGAAGTCCGATGCTTACCTGGGTGCGAACGAGAGCGCCCGCAATGCTTTTTTTGCAGACACTTAACGGTGTCTCACTCTGTTGCATTGAATATTATAATGAAAGAAGAGATGTTTTTAGGTGTGTAAAAGAAGTAGCACTTTAAAATCGAATTAAGCCCACCATACCGTTGCTCTGAATGGAGCGAGTAGAAGAGAGAAGAAAGATCGCGTTACGGGTTTTTTAATATACAAGTTACCTGCCTCTGTTCAAATGAAAGGTGAGCTTCTGGTACATTTGTCCCGTTCTATCTTGCGGTGGTGAAGTCGCACGCGAAGGAGATGGGTGTTGGTGATTGATGAGTTCGCACGCGGGCAGGCCCAGTCGGAGGCTGTGTATCCAAAGTCTCAGGTTCGAGTATCACTTGGCCTGTGAGGCAGACCAGGAAGTGGACGCGAAACAAAACACGATCGGACTCTCGAATCATCGATTACGTTTTCATAAAATCATTGTTAACAATCAAGCGACCCGCGTGTTACGCTTTCAAACTTTGACTTACGCATAACTGGGTACGAACCTTTCGTGTCAAACAAACAATTACAATATCTATCACAGTGAAAGACTTATGTGAATATATGTACAAGTGAAAAATAAAGTGTCAAAAAAGTGGTTAACGGTATTGAACTAAGAACTATAATAACATTTGTTACTTCGCAAATTTAATCATAAATGACAATTAATAAAAAATCTGCCGGAAATGATAACATAAGAACATTTTGTTATTGTGTATTAAGTGATGAATTGACATTAAACACCTGTGACATTAATGTGCGCACACGGCTCGCGAATAAACAAGAAATGAGGAAAATTGTACAATTTGGTTGCACCAAATAAGATCAAATGTTTACTCACATGACAGCTTAAACTATGTAACCACCTGAATCAATGTATAACTATTTAAATATTGCCAATTGAAAATATAGCAGTTAAAACGGCCAAGATTTCATTAAAAAATAAACTGTTATCATCTGATCAAATTTGAAATAGGATTGCCAAAAATGCTTTGTGATTTTTAAAAATTTCAGCCATTAAAAAAAACAGTAAAGTTTATACTATAAATAATTATTTGACAGTACAATGTTTGTATCAGTAAATATTGTACAGTTTCATAAAAGTGTTATATGAAATATGATTAAAAAGAATTAACTGAAATAAAAACCAAGTGTCAACAAACGTTTCATAATTTTCATTTTTTGAATAATGGTGCTTCTTGATGAAAAGACAGTTTAGACATCTTGGTTCAGTGGAACCCTTATTAGAGACGAATATAGGGTTAATGCCCGGTGGAGAGTTTTCCACGTAACATGTTAATATCGTCGAACGTCGGCGCAGTTAGCGAGTTTTCTCCCGCTTCCTGCTGCGCTCCCTGGAAAATGGAGCCCGGAGCAGGTGCACCCGCCCCGCCCAGTGGTTTGTCACTATCTCCATCAGGTAACCATCTTGTAGAATTTTCAAAACATCAAATAAACGTTTATCAAAAAGCCAAGTAAATGGTTGTAAGAATATTCATATTTTATACTACAACGTAGATGATGAGCTCGTGAGGCCTAAATTTGTTTCATTATTAAATCAATGTTTTATGGATCGATTAATGAAAGTTTTGTAACTGTCCTTATTGTAGAATCAATTCGCTCAAGTTTGATAGGATTTTCTTATTTTGGTGGTCAAAATATTTGCTGATTATAATGTACATACCTATTTGTCACAAATAGGTAGTACATGTAAAAGATTTATTTATTTTCTTGGCTATTTGCATATATGTAGGTATATAATGATCTTCCAATACTTTTTCTCAATTCATGAATAATATTCTCATTAGAAGAACATTTTAAACATATTTTTCTAAGAAACTATTTTTGATTGTTTATATCCGCACAGATATTAATTTGATTGTGATAAAACATGTGTAAACTTTTACATAGATGAATTTTTTTGTGGCTTTACCGAAACCGACCTTAACTTATCATGCCTTTTTCGTTTAGCCCCTGTGATTATAACCCTACAAAAACGAAAAATGTTTACTTTTGGGCTCATCACGCACTCAAGTCACCATTATAGTTACGCTACTGCTACATAATTAGATAGTTGGATAACTGAATTAGGGAAGTATCATCATAGATATTAAAATAAATTTTATAAATATCCAAATGTGAATAGGTAATAATACTAATACTTATATCAATATCATATTAATTGAAAATCAAAACATCTAAAGAATAATTATGGATTGGTAAAATTATATTGCATTGATAAAAGAGAAGATACCTTATTCATAATTAACGAAAAAAAATATTTTGATTGAAATACAATTTGCTAGGTAAAAATGCATGGCATAATTTAAGCCTACCAATATAGCATTTTGCACAGCTGACAAAAAAGTTATAAATAAGGCCTATCTATGAAGCTTTATAAAACATGACTTATGTTATAAACAAATGCTTAGATTGATTCATTTTTGTGTAATAAACATTAAAATTTTGCTAATAGGTTGAAATTTTTAAATTACAAATTTATATGTTCAAAATAACTAAGCATAATAATTATTTATTTTTAATTCTTATACGTTTTAAGCAATATCATTCACTCGAAAACAAATAAATGAGAAATGGTTTCTTTTATAATTATTGAATATTTTTTTATATAAAATTTACCACAAAGATTTAGGAAACCATCCATATATTTATCTAAATTAACATAGCATTCAATAATGTGTCAGAAAATTGATAGTAGATCATTGATTGCAAACAATTTATAATATAGTCAACTTAATGGAGTTTTAAATAATTTACTTCATAGAATAGCTAAACTGATCCCTGCTTCAAATATTTTTGATGTGATAAGACTGTCGCAGAGGGAGGCTTGAAGTAAAAAAGTGTTCTTCTAATATATAAAATTTAAGAACTGGTGAAGACTAAAAAAAATATTATAAGAGCGTGATAGAAGTTTACTTTTAAGGGTCTCCTAATTATATTCTTTATATTTAATTTCTCCAAAATATAGACATATTCTTTCTGAAAAAGAAAAAGTTCTCGTTAAAACTGTTTAAAAAGTCTACATGTTTTACGTTTAGGATGGAAATATTTGACCATAAAATAAATAATATGTAATACATAATTTGGAGCTTATCTCCTTCAAATCTGCAATCAACGTTCTAAGAGCAGTTTTCTGGAAACCTTTACCGAGATACATTAATCCAATAGATACCTAAATTAAATATGATAAAAAGGAATTTTGGAATGAATTTCCAATACCGTCATTGGTTACTTTAAACTTAAAAGAAATACTATTCTTATTGTAAATATTTTTCAAGTATGCATATATACCCAATGACATCATGAGATGTTGATATTCTTATCTTATAAATAATGCTTTTATTTATTTTTGAAACTCCTATTGAAAAATTAGTTTTAAGCTTGAAAGGGTTTTATGTAAGGGAAAATATAAGTTAAATTTAAAGTAATGTTAGAAATAAATGAAATATTCTTCTTTATTTAAAATTAAAGATGATTAATTGTAACTCCTCATTCCTCAACCATTTTCATTAATTTCAAATGTAGTTAAATAATTAAAACAGTAATTAAGTACTTGTAACGGAATCATTATAATTTTTCGATAGGAGCTTTCGATTTTTCAAAGCTTATTTCTTTATTTGGAATTTAAAAAAAATGTATTATTTTCATATATGGAAAAAGTCAGTGGTGTTATCAAAAGACGAGATGGTTGGGAGTAAAAAATTAAATCGATTTCCCTGGAATAAAGAAAATGTGAGCGGTTTGTATTTTTGTAAAACTTTTTTTTTGATAAATATTAAAATACTCATGATCCTTCTATAAAGGTTTACATAATTTGAATGTAAAAAAATAAACGTTTTCCTAGATTCGATAGTGATTTTTTTAGGAGGCAATATGGCCTTATGTTTAATTATATATTAAGTCGTGCTATGACATTGTTTTATTTTTTAAAATCAAATTGATATGAAACATTTATCATGACAACAACTCGCGACCCGAGTACTACAAGTTCTATGTAAAAAAAATTAACGAAACAAAAATAACAATGTATACCAATAATGGTACTTCGAAGAATGCTACATTGCTACTTCTGTTTCGCTAAAAAAAATACACTTATAACCTTGTATTACTCGGGTCGCGAACTGTCAGAATATATTCATAGTTTTAATTTATTTTAATTCAACGTAGAAAAATATTTTATTACCTTTTAAAAAGATAATAAGTGTTGTCTTTTTTATAATAAAAACAACATTTAACAGCTCGATATTGGAGTACATATTTAAAAAAAAAAAAAATCATTAGCACATAAGTAAGTGTGGTTTAATTATTTTCTCTTGCGTCCCTTGTGTATTTCTTAGTTACGCAGCTGAATGAATACGTGCAAGAAAAACACCCATATCAAATTATCATATTCAAATTCAAGCTTCACATGTAATCTTTTATATATCTGTCATTTACGTTTTCATTTTTATTCGGATCCCAGCGGGGTAAAAAAGCTCGCGTTTTGTTACACATACACTAGCGCTATAATGTCAATCAAAAAGCTTGCCACGCGGCGTGAAGTTAGGACCCTAATCTCTCGCCAACATCTTCAACGTCCGAATGTCAAACAATAGTTCATTTTTGCACCGCATGAGGCCGACACTATCTCGCTACCGTAACCATGGTCCGGCATTACCGAAAAGGCTTATGTACACCTGTAAAAAACAATGCCCTGACTGTTTAACCCATTGTACTACGTACGTAATGATCAAATTAATCAGCATTTTCTTGTGTAAACGAATCGCTGTGTGTTCATTTTTGAATATTAACTCAGGTTGGATTTAGATTAAGGTATGTACTAGTTATGAAATTCACTAGAAGCAGGCATCTGATATGAAGTTCAAATGTATTTTTGATTATGACGAATCACATTCGTACTTCCTTTGTAAGATTATGTTTTTCATTAATTCAATTCAGAATTCGCTTTTATTTATAAAATGTGTGTGTGTTTTTTTTATATATATTATTTTCCTCTGAATATGACTTTATGTAGGGGAAAGTAGGAATGAATGGGCCACTTCTTCAAAATTTGGTAAACAATTTCTCAAAAGCATTACAAAGAACATATGTCAATTGAGAATATCATGCATTTAGTAATATGTAGTGAACTGTAGATAATTGGAATAAAGATCTTATAATATTGAAAAAAAATCTACTTCTTTATTCATAAATAAAAAACTTTTTCAAAACAAACAATTTCTCAATAGTAGTATAATGAAACCAATCATGCTAATGAAAAAAAATCATGAATTAAGTAATCAGTTGTTTCACTTTTGATATGTTAACTGTAGATTTTAGGCGAAAATTACAATATTAAAAAAAAATAATTCTATGATACTTTCACATATTTTTTATTTATTACGATCATAATAAACTGATGAAAAATAAAATTTTACCTAGTTTTTAAACTGGAATAATTATACGAAATTGGGTTTGAAACCATTTGTTCTGATCTGCTACGGCACTTTAGTTTCTACCATTAAAAATCATAGCTCTAGATACAACTTTTTACTTAATCTTAAATGTGCGAAACATTTTTATTTTTTTGATCATCTGAATGGCTTTAGTTTATTTGATGTTTACAATAATGAAAAAATAAACCGTCCAGTGCAAAGTCGTCAATACTATCGGGAGAACAGTGTTGTCACCGAACATTTATATTAGGCCGCTACAGCATACTCTGAAGATTAGTTAAATAATTGTCTCATTTACACCCACTTTCCCTAATATGTTATTAAAATGCGTTACCCGTTTAATCTTAAAAAAATAAATTTTACAATTATTTAAAGTCTATTTAATTTAAATATTTAATTATGCAATTTATTGTAATTGGCATTAACTCAGTAGAACTCTATCATATTAAGGTGAAAAAATGTAATTTATTTTTAACCGTTTTACCGTTTAACCATCAGGAAAAAAAAATTTGGGGAAATATATTTTTCCATTTTGAACGTTTGTACCTGTATTAAAAGTATTTATATATTATTGATTTTTAATTAATCAGAAAGGCTAAGACGTGTTTTTGTAACATTGGTATACAATTGTTTTTGACTAATCGTGATGAAAGATAAATACAATGGAGAGCAAAAAACTTAAAACTAGCATATTGTACCATTACTGTATGTAGTAAGGCAATAATTTCAAATGTAGTTGTTTGTATACATATTATAATAGCTTTGTCTTAATAATAAATAACCAAGTGTTACAGACAAGCAATAATATTACACTTGTTTTAAAAAAGTTCAAAAGCTGCATTATTACACAAGACGAGCAATCATAACCGATCATCGAGGCATAAAAGCTCTGATCCAGAAAGTTATCTTTGGTATGGTGGTCAATTTAAAGTATCGTCACATATAGCGACAAGAAATTATATCTGAGGAATTTGAAGCATTGTAATGTGCGTGCTGGCAAAAAGTGAGGTAATTTTGTGCTGAGCACGGCCGTTTATTTTCATACACGCACTTCCAGCGCGAAAGACAAGCTTTTATACGAAGAAGAAGCCTTAAAGATACTTAATTTATATACAACCACAGAAAAATATCATCGGACTCTTTTAAATAAGCAACGCTTTAAAAATCACTCAAAACTTACAATTTTAAAAATATGAACATGGGATTATTTCGCCTCATAGTTGTTTTTTTTTTAATTAATAGTACTTGCTTTTGATCATCGCAGTTTTTCACAACTTAGTATTGATCACACACGGAAAGTTGGCATTTTGAATTGAAATGTTTAAAGTTTTATCGCAAAAACAGTTTATGACTTTTAATTATAAGTTTGCATAATTATTGCATGGCTTATATAATTATAATTTAAACATCGATACGTGGTATTTTAAATTTACGAGTCAAAGCGAGATTTAATAAAAATTATATATAATCTAATAGAGCTGGTTAAAGAAAAGCGTGTATTTATTTATACAAAAATGGTTATACATTTTTAATTAAAAAAAAATGTTTAGTGTCTGAAAAAAATATTTTATTTCATAAATTATTTAGAAAATAAAACATTTGAAAAATAACACAAGACTTGCTTTATTTTAACTCTCGCGGCTCGGAGACTAGAAAAATACTTCTCTGCCGATGGAGGTCGTTTAGGGACCCCAGTGGTTTCCTCATTATTGGCCTTATTCTTATGAATTTCAAAAAAAAAAATAGTCTTTAGGCTTTAAAATATCTCTCTGCATCATTCCTCATACATTTTTATATAAAAATCCGTGGTTTTTTAATAAATAATCATATTTAAGTTGCGCGTAAAAAATACGTCATTCCAGTACAAATATTAATTTGCAACTGACGCGTTCAGCGGCGTTCAGCCTAGTTATCTTACGAACGATCGCTGATAAGCGGGCGCTTATCTCGCTATCGCATTATCGTATTTATATAAACTACAAAAGGTCCAAAAAACTATGATATAAGAATACCTTAATTATAAACATTGTATCACCCATATTAAAATAGATATTTAAGGAAATGTGGGTATTGGGGTCGCATTTCTTGAGCTTAGAACCGGAAAAGTTAAATTGAAATGTTTATAGTTTTATCGCAAAAGCAACAGTTTATGAATTTTAATATAAGTTTCTATAATTATTGCATGGCTATCTATATATAATTATAAGTTAAACATCGATACGTGGTTTTTTAAATTTACGAGTCAATGCGAGATTTAATAAAAATATGTATAATCAAACCGAGTTAGCTTAAGAAACATGTGTATTTATCGGCTTACAAAAATGCTTATTCGTTTTTAATTTAAAAAAAATGTTTAATGTCAGAAAAAAATATTTTATTTCATAAATCATTTAGAAAATAAGACATTTGAAAAATATCACAAGACTTGCTTTATTTTAACACGATCTATAGATTTTTTTATAAATTAAAATGAAAAATTCGGATTTTTACTATTTTTATTATAAGATGTTTCTGGATTAAAATAAATACTTCCGAGAGTTTTGTTTTGTAAAATTCATTCTTTTGTTAATTCGTTACTCATTTTAATAAAAATGCAGTTTCATATATGGAAGAACCGGTAGTTATTTTACAAGTAAGTGGATATATCTTTAGTATGCGTTCACTTAACAAAAATAGGCAAAGCTAATGTCACATGTCGACAAGTCAACTTATGTCACTTTATGGAAGACCATTCTCGTCATGAGTTTTAAATCGACCATTCTTATATAATATTTATAATCTGAGAAATTTAATAAATTAGCTTGTACTTGAAAAATACGAATTTACAATAATATTGTTTTTCATAAATTAGGGATAAGTTATGTTTTAAATGACTTAGATCAGTGTCAGCCAAACTTTTTTACTTCACGACACACTGGTAAATAGGGTTTGGTCCACGGCACACCAACATTATGCAGAAAAGAGTTTTTATATCCTCTGAACTACTGGCAATTTTTAAAATTTTGTTTGAAGAAGCGTCGACACCTGGGAAGCAATTAAGCTGTGAGATTTTAACTTTTTTGGTCAACAGGTCTTACTTGTCAGCCAAAGATTAATTGGCTCTTTTTCTTTTGCGGCACACCTGAGACTTCTCACGGCACACAGTTTGGCAGACACTGATTTAGATAAAGGAATAAAAACGTAGCTGTTTCAACAGTCGTTATTTGGATTATGTTTCTTTGCTTAATTTACTGCATAAATAATGCTTTTTATTATGCAGAGATTGCAGAGTTGTAAGTGGGCATAACATTTGCTTGAGTATTTCATCCTTGTTTATAAATACATTATTTATGTATCACAACTTCCCATAAAATGTGACATTTTTAATAGTGACTTGAAGTGGTAGGTTTTGTAAATATATAAATTTTTTCTATGTATTTATTTAAGACAGTGTATCGTGGGGTGCCAAAATCTGTTTTCATTCAATTTCAAGATAATTTTCGTCAATGGCTACTTAAATTTCCATTTCACATTTTTATCAAAGTATAACTGTTTATGTTGAAGTTTTACATAACTCTTCTTTGGATACAAAAATGTTTTATTATCAATACCATTTACCAAGCCATCAAATGTTTTATTAAAATTACTTTTTTCGAAAGCATTTTCCAATTTACAAAAAAAGAGAATTTATTATAACTGGTATACATAAAGTAAAAAAAAAGCAGACAAATATACATAAATATTTTTTTCTCTAATATGTTGTCTAGAAATAAACTATTATTAAGTAAATATTCAATATATACGAAAAAATATTTATTAATTATTTGTCAACAAAAAGTGTTTAAATACTGTCAATAACGTGATTTTAAAAGCTGCAGAATGAGAATCGTCAGAAACATGATTGGTCAAAAAAAAAGCGTAGATAGATTTTTTTGTATGCTTATTATTTTGTAATCAGGTATATTGTGTAAAATCGCAAAATGATATGACAATTTGCTGTTGATAAAGCCTGAAACTTGATTATATCAATTACCGACAGTCACAAGTTGAATGCACATTTCTTACGTGGTAGTATGTGCGCCATCTTACTTATAAGTATATTGATTCAGTGGCGTTGCAATTTAAATTATCAATCAATAGCGATTAAGTTCATTGTAAATATTTGCCTACGAAATATAATATAATACGAATGGCAGTCACTGTAGCTTATCTACAAAAGCATATGCTGTCAAAGCTTTGAATCTCATATGGAAATATTCATGTATCGATTTTTAATCAATTTTTTTCTTCACCCCCGTGAAGTTTTTTACTAACGGTTTCTTTCATTGTAAAATCCTGAAAACAAATAACGAAGTGTAATAGTTATTTTTTTGACCAGTAGTGCGTTCTTCACTTTATTTATACACCTCTCTGAATACAAAGAATTACTTGGCTAGTTAAGCCAATAAGTAATTCGCTTTATTTGGTGTTATTTTTTCGTGCTATCAAAACACACAAAGACAACAGTGGCTTCAATTTTTTTTTAAATCGATTAAAAAGTGTTTTTGTATTTATGCTTTTGAAACATCTTATAACAGATGTTCTATACTTGAATGGTGAACATTTTATAATGCATTAATGAGCTTATATTTAATTGAATCGTTCAAATTATGTACATTCACACATGTTTTGTCACTAACGGCCCGGGTTTCGCCTTTCGGCATCTCCTTTTTTCTTACCTAATTTACTCAAACTTAATTTTTGTTGGTTATTTTGCAAATAAATGAAAAAATATATCCAGTCAAAAAGTCGCACTTGAGGACCTAAAATACCGTATGTTCGTTCACCAGTTTACCACCTCTTCCCTTTAATTTCGAAAAGACACGTGTTCAATCAGGAAGAAGGGATAAAAATGTTGCATCCGAATACAGACGCTCATAAGCTCTTTTTCCAGGAAATTCTAGAAATAAGCAGAGCGCAACTGAACAGTCTAACGATTTTAAATTAAATATTAAACATGCCTTGGTTGCCGCTTTTATACCCTATATAAATATAATCATATGCCAACTAATTTAGACTAAATAGTTTTTTTATTTTTCTTTTGACGCAGGCAGGTACTTGATTCTTTTCAACGACTTTACACGTTTTAATTTTATTTGGCACGTTACTGACCGCAAATCAGCAATATTAACGACCTCATATATGATATTTTCTGTCTCACAATTTAATAGCCTAATCCATTATGTATGACGCGATGTCATTTTCGTGATCGCAAAGCTTGCTCGAGTAAAAACTCGACACTGCGTTTTGACAAATTGTCGTTGCATTTTTGATGCGATTGTTCATCGGAGATGCACTTTCCGCTGCGTGCAATGAAAAGTTTGATGAGAATGCATTAATTACTATACGCTGACGGATTTAACGTAAGCTTTCAAGGATTTTTAACAAACATTACAATTACTATCATACAAGAAAGCTAAATATAAAATCCATTATTATAGATACTAGGAATATTTTTCGTTTTAACAAGGAAGTTATTTCAAGTATGTTTAAAAAATATTTGATTTTATACAATTATCATTTCTCTGGTTTGATTCCTGATGACATTGTGGATATATCTCAAATTATTAATTAGATAATACAGAATTAAGTTTATTTTATTATATTGAAATTAGAACCTTTTTCAAAAATAAATCGGTTAATGCATTTATTGTGCCAGTTTAACAAAAACAGCATTTGTTTAAATTTGTCATTATTTATACAGATTTAAAGGCAGGCAACTATCGCTGCTCAATAATTCCATACTTAATTTGTGTCAGTTATAAATTCATGTATATATTAAGATTTTACGTATAAATCATAACATAATGAATCTAGAATGTTTATAATATTTAAAACCTCATCTTAAGCTTCACTCTCAATACTATTTGTATTATATTCATAAATTAAACTCTCTTTTGTACTAAATTCACATTTATTTATTAGGATAAAAACAAGCTTAGCTCTTCACAAGCATTTTTTACTGATATGAATATATATATATATATCAATAGAAGATTATAACTGCATTAACTTAGAACTATAAATTTGTAGCTTACCAACTTTTGCCAGTACGTTGACAATATATGTAGAAATAGAGTGACACATACTTTCCTACTAAGTTACTTGATACATCTGTAAATATAACTTAATAAATTTGTTCAAAAAAATTATTGAGAAGTATGAGATGGCATATTACAGGAAATAAAAAAGGTACTGATTACAAAGAAGATAGAAAGTATGCAGATATGGTATATGTTTCACTTAAAAAAATCTGCAGAATCGTGCATATACATACGTGTATTATTTTATTTAATGTAAAAAAATAATTGAATATAAACGTAAAATATAATACGTAATTGTGTATCAATAGTATTAACAGTTAAGATAAAATGTTGAACAACAGCACTGTGACTACAATAATTGCAGTGTGACTGACTCCAAGGTAAAAAGATTGAGAAAGTTTTAATAAAATCAACGCTTTAAGACATCTCTTTAATGAATAATGCATCACGATGTTTCGGAAGCTTTATTGATTTGGTATAATTATACCATATTCGTAATGAAACCGACAAATATAGAATTATTCGAAAATTCTTTATTACGAATTTTGGTTGTATTACAGTAAATTTATTTGGAGCTACTACACTTTTTTATTGTTCAATTACGAGACGTATTTCAATGACGATACACAAAATTAACCATTTTTAAGCCCACTTCTCTCTTTTGGAGTGTTTCAATACAAAATCTTTGAACCTCCTGCATAAATTAAAGTAAATATATTTTTATTATATTCGTTTAATGACGTCACATATCTTACCAATCCACCATATTTCAAGAACGTTTTGCAAACGGACGACCTCTTTAAATATGACATACGTATATTTATGTATTTTTTTCATGATTTTTGACTATTTTATAACAAAGTTACATACAACTTCTTTCAAGAGCAAACAAATAGATTAAAAACAACTAAGAAATAATCACTGCTTATTTTTCACAAACAGTCAATTATTTAATTTTCTCAATGCGTTATTATTTTTTTATAATGGTGTTTGACAGTATATTTTTTTAATTCTAATAGTCACATATTTTTTTTTAAACATTCTGCTTCGATTGCTTATAGTATGGTAATTTTTTTATAATAAATATATTGATATAAACAATCAAGATATGGTTTTAAAAAACTGTTGCTTGTCATAACTGATAATTATGAACTTATTCGAATTGGTTTCTCAAATTTAGTTGGAAATGTGTTATACCGATCATTTTAGTATTATAGTATCTAGGGGTGTATTCTGGGAAGAGTCATGTTACAATATATTGGTCTATTTGTGCTATCTTATTATCGTATGGATAGGTACGTGAACTAAGATTAAAGCAATATTAAAAAGATACGCACTTACTAGAAAATTAACAAAAATTAATGTTTATATTGGTAATTTTTTAATATGTTAAATCGCTGTTTTGCTTATTTATTCAATAAAGTATTAACAAATACAATGAATGTTATTAGTAACATACAAAATATCACTGCAAGAGCTTTTTAATATTCTTCAAATTTGTTAGGAGACTATTAATTATGTTTTGTTTAAAGGAAATAAGTTTGCTTCGGAGATGTAAAGATTATTTTGAATGAATTTGAAAAAAAGCAATCTTCCTTAAGTCAAATCAAAAATCTTCAATAATAAGTTGTATTTATGTTTTACCATCATACTTACTTGTGTCACACAAGGGTGGTCGGCCGTATAGTCTCTTCACCTGCCGCTTGACATTTTTTCCTTATCGCCATTTAATAAGTGTATCAAAAATGTCTCCTGTTGACATGTGAGATTTATGATAATACATCATGCCGTAGACTGTAGGGGTTGATTTAGTTGGGAAAGGAATAATAGATGCGCATCACGAATGGGGATTTTGATGATTGAGGATATAAAAATGATTGAGTCATTTTTTAAGGTGCTCTTCAAATTACTTGGTACCAATCTTTATAGAATACTAATTTTTACGATAAAAATGTCATGAGTTATTTAATATTCTTATAAAATTTTATTTCAAACATAAGATATATCAAATACTTTTTATTATAGTTTATCTCATAAATAAATAATAAACATAAGTAATCGTTTGAGCAAATTTAATTTTATATCGAATTTATTAAATATTTATAAACTTTCATAACAATATTACTCAATATAACTACATCGTAGCTGAAATTCTCACGAAGAAGTAAAGTCGAGTTGGCTTTAATTTTTATCTTATAATTCGTGTCTAAATACTAAGCTATAAATACAATATTTGAATATTTACTTAAAAATGAAAACAAGCAAAATATACATTATTGCATAAATGCTAACTGTTTACTTATTTAAAATATCGTTACAAATTAATGGTCTTCAAATGCGTCCTGAAATGGAAAATATTTTTTTTTTCTTTTATAAAATAATTTATGCTGTATTTTTAAAAGCGCTGTATACGATTAAAATTCTGATCACCGTAAACGTAGATTTTTAAATATTGAATTTAAATGGAAGCACAGTAGAACATCCGTGCTAAATAATTATTACAATGAATGTGAGAGCCTCCTATGGAAATACTATTTTTTTACATTTTAAATGTTATAAATCTAAAACATCGAATGTAAAAAATATATTTCTTAATTCTCTGTATTAAATTTTATGATACCATTTTGAAATTAAATGAAAATATTTTGCACAGATTATTCGAAGGTATTAACTTAATAAAAAAAACTTTATTGAACGAGGTAGAGATTGGCATAATTTATATAAAAATGTATCAACCAACGCGTTCTGCAGTGTCTGATGTTTTCTCAGACAGAACAAAAACGTTGTTTTATTCATATGCAATTTCACACAAAACGGCAATGCATCACTCCTGCTGACCCACTCCGTAGGCAGTCACTTACCGGAGAAATCGGCGTTGCTTTTTTTGACCGCCCGGTGTTTTGAAACCTTACTAAACTGCCTGTTATTTTGACAATCGAGTTGGAATATGAAAAAGAGACAGGTGTACTGCTTTTGTAAGCGATTTTTAATTTTGTGTTTTGGATTATTTGAAAGAGGGTGCAAGATACAATGATAGCTTTCTGTATTAAACATAGCTTTCGGGTGAATTAATTATTAAGTGTATAAACTTTAATTCAACCATTTAGTTTCACAGTTGTTTTAAATTTGATCATAAACACGTGTTTTTCTTTAGTTAAGTACAAAAAAAACGTGTGGTTCGATTTGTAATAAAATATACATTTTTTGCTACTTTAAGTATAAGTGTATTGCTTGGTTTTTGATTGATAATTCAGTAGAAAGCTTTCGACAATTTTGTGAGAAAAGATAATTTATTAATGAATTATAGATCGAGTTTTCATTTTTTAAATTTAATTGTAAGGATAATAATAGAACACAAAAACAATCGTAAAAAAAATTTATAAAAATCAATTAATTATCTGAATTACCTATGAACAAATATTGAAGAAACAATTTTATTTTGAAACTATAAGATAGCACAGCTCTTAATACTAACTTAAGACTCCTAAAAAGACATGATTATTGAAGTGTTAGTAATAAAATGATGCCTACAATAAATTTTCTACACTTCACCATTCTTGCAACAATTGATATGCATATTGCTGATATCTTGAGATCTGATTGTTCTCTTAATATAATTAATCGCTCGATAATGATCTACAGATACCCTTTTATTACCGCTTATCGCAAAAAAACACGCAAAGAAAATTAGAGCTTATTTTAAAATGTGTGCATATTTCTATCGGAAGTGAACATTTGTATTCGTAATTTGCAGGTGGGGTGCGATGGCGACGTACAAAAAAGCCACAGTGTCGTAAATTTCCGCTTTTAGTCGTGTTCAATCACTTTTTGTGACTAAGACATCTGTCGTGACACCCGCTGAAGCTACCAATGTTTCAATTGGATAATATTAATTGACACTTGAAGAAAAATTCAACTTGTTATTTACGTTATTGGGCAAGTCCAAGGTCGTAAACAAAAGTTTTCTTTCGAAAATAAAAAGTCTATGTTCGTAAATAAACGTCATGCCTGTAATAATACAAAGTTTTATTCATTATTTTTTTCTACACTTTATGTATTGTATAATAAATTATTTAATGTAAAAAAAAATGGCAATAAGAAAAATCAATACGATTATTTGAGGACTCTGGAAACAGACTCTTCCATATTTTATTGAAAATGAGTTAGATTCGTCATTAATCTCGCACATAGTAATAAATTTTTAATAAGGCTTGATAAGCATGTAATTTTCGGAGAATTAAAATCAAGTTTGTAACAAGCTCGGCAGTTATAAAATGGATTTCACAAAATATTGTAAATTTTATTAAAGTAGTAAGATAATACTACAAATATAAATATATATATCATAAATATTTTCAGAAGCTTAATCTATAAAAGAAAATATACGTTTTTATTGATTTGCCATCATTTTGGAACAGCGAAAACTGTCGTCCTTGTTTTTCAAGCTCTTATTCAAATATTTATTGGAGTTTTCTATATCCATGAGTAAGCTGGAGGGTCTAGGAGCAATTCCTGACATTTATTTTATTTTCAGATGTTTCAGTATAACGTTTGATACGTGGATTTGTAATGAAAATAATAGTACATATTTCTGTGTCATTATTGGAACTTTTCACACCTGAGGTAGTTATGTACATTTTTCAGCTTTTAACTATTCTATGATATCCTGTGTAATTTTAAATTATATAAGTACCTAAATAAAATAACGTTTTACTGTTTAATATTTCTTTCATATAATTATGATTTAAAAAATCGGCTGCTTTTCCAGGGTACCATGAGCCACATGTTAAGGTATTGGCAGCCCTTCAATGTCTATATTTATTTATTCTAAACAAACACTTATTATTCAGTTGTCATTAGCCATCGCATTGATTTATATTTGTTTACTTCTAAGAGTGTAACAGCATATCATATAAAAGACTCTTACATACTTATTTTTTAAAATAAATTAACGCGCGCAAAAATCAAGTTTTTACTGCAACATTTTAATACAAACTTAATGATATTGACGCTAAAGTTCTTAATAATTAAGCATGGTATCACTTAATGCACAAATTTCCCTAATGGTAACGATGCTCACGTAGATAAACGTCGTATTCATCGCCCTTCTCGCGGCATCCACAACAAGTTAACACTTAATCAATTACCACGCGCCGGTTAAGGAGGTGAGGACTGCCCAAGTACACTTTTTTATATGAATTGTACCGGTCCCCCCATGAAGCCTTGAAATTATCATCCGCGATCGGCCGATCAAAGCTTAGTGAGTGTAAACACGGAGGGAGAATTGGTGTTAATTTACTGCCTTATAAATGGCCATTAAGGATACGAGAAAAAAAAACAAAAACAAATTCGACGAACGTATAATTTTAATGCTCGATGAGCAACCATCAAGCAACCCTACGATTATAATTTGTTGTACAAACTTACGTTATTATAATATTAAGTAACTCTGTAAATTATAATATGTCGTTCAGATATTCACCAAATTAAAATTGAACAACTAATATATTTATCAAGTTAATAGTGATAACTATTGATCTATATTACAATTTCGTAATAAGAATTTTTTAATTACTGATTATTTTAAAATATTTAAATTGTAAGTATGCTCATGATTTCGACTACGTGAAAAAATGATAGTTTATTTCTGCCATTTTCATATGTTACCATAGTAATCATATTTTTTTACCGGTTTTATGAGTTCGAAATACTATTACAATTTTTAAAAAATATTACATGTGACTGTATTTTATTGATTTTTATGGCACTTCACGTGTCGACGTTAAATTGTTTTTCTCTTTATCTAAATTTTTAATTTCAGTAAAAACGTATGCGGTTTGAAGCTACATAAAACTTAAAAAGTCTGCGATTCAATATCACATTGAAATATGCAGATGTATTATTTTTAATTGGTAATTGTATTATTTATTAATAATCTCTATAAGAAGAGTTTTACTAACTAAAAACAATGCAGGAAAAATTACATTATATCTCAAATAATTGATTTGAAATAATCAGTTCTAGCACAGACATTATTTTTGAAATTAATTAACATATCAATATTTTTTTGCACTAGTCATATAATATTCAATATGAACATAAACATAATTTTGGTTTTCGGCTTAAATTGTAATAGCTGTCTTCGACCTCTTGCTGTATATATTTATACATATATTTTTAACATTTCATTGAAATAATAAAAAATCTAGATTATATATACATATGTAGGCAGGGGTGGGCTGGAGGAGGCTTGCAGGGGCTCGCGCGAGCCCCTTGTTTAATTAAGAAAAACAATATTCTCAGATCTTTCCATTATGTAATGAATAAATATGCAATATATTTAAATTTTAAAAAAATAGTAATGTACATTTGGTATTCCTGACGTACATTTTTAGCAATTGATATTGATTAAATTACTATATTTTGCGTACTGTTACAAAATATACGTGTATTTATTTATTAACATTCGATAGCTTTAATAATGATTGCGTATAATTGTATGAGTGATTAAAAAATTCACACCTTTCCCAGAACATCACGAATAGCCATAAGATTAAGCGTGCCCCTTGTTACCTTATTGGAAGCCCACCGCTGTATGTAGGCTTATATTATAATATGTTGCACTAATGCGAAAACAGTCATCATCATCACCACAATGATAGGCAATAATCACAGATAAAAAATACAACACGACAAATTCTGCGAATGCAGTTAAGTAAATCAAAAGTCGCTAAGTGAAAACTATAAAGTAAAAGAAAAATGATAATAATAACCTTTCTATCCTGGACAGACCCGATGCGACTGCATTCAAGTCGGAAACACTTCAATATCATAAGCCTTACGTCTGTCATTAGACCCGCAGTAGCAAAACCAAGTCTTCAATTAAGCGATTTAGAATGTAGAATGGCCAGTTTGAATGTGATCATGATTTTTTTAATGCACCGGAATGTACAGAAATGCATCAATGCGCATGAGTCTTATGAGGTTTTAATGATAGCTTTATATAGTACATCAAAGGATATTGCTACGGAACGTATGAACATCCTTTTGTATGTCGCGGAATTTTATCGGGCTAACTGATTATTACGGTGGGCAATTTTTATGAATACAAAGCAATTTTTCTCTTCAATAATATCCACTTTTTTGTACTACGAGATATAAGTTGTCATGAACTGAGTTATATTATCGAATCAATAATTGAAAAAGTATTGTTTTATCCATGAGCAGTCACGGATTTTTCAACGGTTTTATTTTGTAATATAAGAATAGTTAACGATTATAATATTGGCGCATTTGTTTTAATATTGGTTGGCGATTTATAAAATAGGTTTTTAATTTACGTTGACGGTAATTAAAAACAACAAGAATTGGTAAAAATATTCTTCATAAATAATATATTATGATACAAGTTCCAATACTAATACGCAAGCAACTACTGCCAAGCTATGTTTCAAGTCATTTCTTTGAGGGCACTTATTCATATTTTATTGACTTGTATTTTTCTGGTCAGAATTTAAATAACATTGGTCAGAATTTATATTAAATATTATAATATATCTGTCAGAATAAATAGTCATAATTTAAATGAAATTGAAAAAAACCTAACCTAACCTAACCTACTAACCAAAATTGTTATTAAATATTCTGACCGTTCATATTCTTTTTCTGACCAAAAATTGATTTAAATTTCTCACTATTTAATTTGTTTTCTATTTTATTTTGGTTGATTTATTGGCATTCATTAAAATCAACAACCGACGAAACTTGTATCATATTTTGACTGTCTATTTTAAGATAAAATAGTTTTCTATGTGTATTCTGCAGATTCCGTAGACGAATGCATCTTTACCCTACTCGGTTACATTACAAGTAAAAAAATAAACTTTTGCGTAATTAAAAATAAGCTTATTTCAATTCATCTACAAATTTAAATCAATGTAACAGAGTTGATCGATTGATGATCATTATAATTATTTTCTTTTAATTATGTGACAAATTTCGATCTGTATTACCAAATATCTCGACTAATTTCAGTGGCCGTGTCTTCTTCGTCCTCAGTGGGTGGCGGTGGAAACGGAGGAGGTCTGTTTGCTGGGGGCCCTCATTCACTCCCGCCTCTGGCTGGACTCCTGTCTCACCACAGACTTTTGGAGCTGTCCAGGTTTGGACTGCGGCACTATGACCTTGCTCAGCACATGCTGACCCAGCAGGGTGCTGTTACGAAGCTTTTGGGTGAGTAAATTTTTGTACATACATTTTTACTTTTACATTATTTTAAATATAGATATTATGTTTTCAAAATAAAAACACTTAAGATCCATTAAAATTAATGTTAATAAATACCTAAACTCGTTTTACGCTTTTGTGAAGTATAAGGGATAAAATAATTGCCAGTCCATTTTTAGAAATACTTTAACTAAAATATGATTTTTCGGGTCCGTGGCGCAACGATCAGAATCTTTGGTATCCATGACGGATGTCACGAGTTTGAGCCGTTAATGATTTACGTTTTCATCATTAAATAACAGAACGTAGCTGAAAGTGATAAGTTTATCACTAGTTCTGTCGTAGACCTATTATTTTATCCCTACAACTCTTTTCGAAAATGAGAGATTGAGAAACTGAGTAACAAGCAGTTCTCGAAGAAAAAACTTTTGTTGAGATACCTTCATTGGGACTTGGTATATGCTCCACATTGAGAGCATACATGGATTAAATATATTACTTAAATTAATTGCGCTCATTGCAACACAAACAAATACTTATCACTTCAATAGTGTTATCCCATATTGATAAAATAATAAACACTTTTTGTAGTAAGATTTCTAAACTGATAATATTTTCGACCTAGGAATTTTTCACTAAAAATCGTAATAATTTTCAAATGAATATTGTTATTTCAGTAAATTAGGGATATATTTATATTGAAATTGGGATTGTATTTTCAAAAACAATTTCTATTTCAAGACTGAGTAGTTTGCTAAATTTAACTGACAAGCGGTAGCGATTTAGAATTATAAACTAAATAATCTATACAAAGAGCTATTCGAGAAATTCCCTCCAAGAAATTTCTGTAGAGGAAATATTATTGGCTTACTTGCTAAATAATTTTTAAGTATAAAGTTACTTTTAATGGAAATTGGTTTATAAATACGTCTCGAATTGAGAACGGTTTGAAGTTTAAACCTATTTTATAAACGTATTTTGAACATTGTCCATGAAGTGTATGTTATAATTAACCGTAAATAAATTAAAACCGGGGTTTATCGCCGCTAGTTTCAACGCCTATCGATTTCGAAGAGTGTTTCAGAAACAGCATGTAACAAAAAAACAGTACAGTCAAAAGTTCTCTGACAGCCTGTGGCCATTTCCTAAGCATTTGAATTTGTAATTCTTCGATAACAAATGAGGCGACGAGTCTTTAGATAATAATCATGGATTCGGCTACTTAAAAATAATATTAATTACCACCTTCATCTTATTCCCATACAACAAAACAATACTTTCACCTCGGGGCAAACTTTAAACTGGCCGATCAGTTGTGATTTATGGGCAAAATGTTTATATGCTTCACGAAATTATGCACGAGAACGACGCCTTAAGATGGTTCAACAGATATTACTCAAAAAATAATGACCCGATAATTGCTGCATGACTTTTCTCGAATTATAATTAGAGGCAATGATTTCAGTGCTACCAACGTTTTAAACACTTATCGCTAGTAGCCTATCAGTGGTTGGTTATTGGAACTGTTTTTATTTCGAATCGCTTGTGGGCAATTTTTTAATTCGATTATATTCAAACTGTTTTCTATCAACTAACATTATTCGATACGAAATGTTTCCCGTGTGAAGTTTTCTATGAATATTTTGCTTAGATGTTAATCGTTTGTAATTTACGTATTGTATCTTTTTATCTTGATGCTTATTGTTGATAAAAAAACATTTAATTGTACACATTTGTATCTGGTTTTATTAACAAGAATTGAATCGATTCATTATTATTTATTAGCTACTGTAAAAAAGTGAGTGGGTATATTTTATTATTGTAATCAAAATCAATCGTTCAATGTCTTAAATTTTAAATTTTGCATGTACATTATACCTAGATATAAATGTAAAAAAATATCAAATAAATATTTTTATTTATCGGAGATAACACTGAGTAAGTATGTACGTACTGATATTCAAACCCTTGTATACCGCTGTCAAAAAACACAGTGTTGACCACTTGGCTACAGTTATATATTTTTTGAAACTTATGTATCTTATAAAAAGTAGTATGAATGAAAACGTATATGATTGAATAAAAAAAATAATTACGTACGTACAAAGTTTTGTAAAATGTGTGTAACTACCGTATTTGATTTGTCTTTAATCATCATGCATAAATAATGAATGAGAGAAACAATATTCACTCGAATACGAAGTAAATTAACATAAAGTAACCCAAGCGTGATATTTTGACGTATTATTAGGAACAGTTAAACTACTTTCTTTTCGCCCAAATATTCGTATCCAAGAAGCATACATGTGATTAAAATCAAATACAAATTATACCAATACAAAACGTCAAATTAGTGAAATTATTTTTCATAATCATTTGAGTTAAGTAACCTTTGTATTAAAACGATTTTATTACTGAAAAAATTGTCAAAATATTAGATATTAGAGTAACTAGAAGTAATAATAGTCAATTTAGTGTCGCTATATTTCTATCAAAAATTGTTTGTTATAAAAGGGTCCGGCAATCTAACATTTTTTTTTTAAACTAGTGCTTTTTTCGTGAATGGTAAACTGAGCTCATGTCTGATTTGACAGATAATTACGTTTTTATCTTCCGCTGAACGAATATGTTGTGTATACGCTTGACAACGATGGGAAATATTGCGAACATTACTTTGAAAATCATTGGTAATTGTTGCAGTATGTTGTGCGAAAATGGTACGATTTTTGGAAGAAAAGAAGCACCGTCAGCTCAGTATGTTCGTTATCTTGTGAAGAAAGTGAAGAAACTGGCATCCTCATTGATAAAACCAAAGGCGTGAAAAGCCATAAAACAGTGCGTTAAACCGAAGAATATGCTGCTGTGGCAGAAAGTGTGCGTGAAGCGCCTCAACATCAATTCACCGTCGTCTCAAGAATTGACGTTTCGGAGACTTCATTGAGGACGAATTTTGCATAAAGACCTTGGTATGACGCATACCAAAGTCCAATTGGCTCAGGAGTGGAAGCCAACTGACATCCAATGCGTTTTGCTGTGCTAGTGGGCCTGCGATCGACTTACCAGAAGATGCGATTATGCCAAAAAATTCTTTTCAGGTGAAGCTCATTTTGATCGTGGCGGAGTATGTAAACAAGCAAAATGGTCGCATTTTGGGGCACAGAAAACCCGCACGATACATTGAAAAAGCCGATACCCAAAACGAGTCATGTTTGGTGGATTTGGTCCAGAGGCATAATGGGCCATTTTTCTCAGAAAATGGCAAGGAGTGGCCGTTCAGTCATGGCGATTCGGTATCGAGGCCATGTTGATCGAAGTTTTGTTCACAAAAAATTGAAGAGGAGGATATTGGCACTTTTGGTTTCAACAGGACGGCGCTACGTGCCACACAGCCGAAGTACACTCGTTGTTTTTGCGCCCTGTTTGTTGAAGATCGCATTTCAGCCGCAGAGTGATGTCGTTTGGCCACCACGGAGCTGTGATTGAACACCGCTGGACTATTATTTGTGGGGTGCCGTCAAAGATAAGTGTTACGCGACAAGCCAGAGACAATTTGACGCTTTAAAGGACAATATTCGTGTAGCCTTGGTGAAAATACAGCTGACACAATCGATATGTGCTTAAAAATTGGACCGCTCGTGTGTAGGCTATGCATGGCCAGTGAGGCAGCCATTTGAATGATAATTATTTTCCTTATTAACCGGAAGGTTTGTACTTCAATAAAAAAAGAAATTTGAGAAAATATTCAGTAGTATTTTTTTATTGCAATTTTGTAAAAATAAAAGTTATTTTGGGCGGACCCTATATAATAGTTTTACGTGGCTTAGTATAAATAGCTCTGAAAAAGTTTGAAAACTCTAGTGATGAGTTAAACTGGTCTTGATCACATTAAATAAGTGTGGAATTGGTACAAAAAATGATTTATTGTTGAAGATATTAAAGTATTATGATTTTTTATTGCCGTTGTTTTGATTGGTTTTTAGAGACGTGCAGGATATATAATTAGATTAAGTATTATTGATCTGATCAATCTACTTGCTAGAATCTCATTTTGTGACATCTAATGAGATTAATTGCAAATTATTTCATTTAAATAAAAACTTTCAATGAGTGTTTTTTATCGGATGGACAGTTTTCCCTTATTTTTTAAATCAATAAATTATTTGCCTTTTTATTTTCTAATAATGGTAACAACAAGGACTGTGTTTTTTTTTTTTTCAATAATTTCATTTTAACTTATACATATGTATGTATACCATAAGACCATCTTTAGTCAGATAAACATGCAGTTGTAACGCTATATTCTATTGTGATCTAAATACGCATCATTAAATATTTATAGAAGTCGTAAGACTTTTATGACTCCGACTCTGACTCCACAGCCCTGGCAACAAATATAATTATTTAAATATCTAAGCATGCTTTGTAGTTTTTCGTGTCTCTCGAATTTCAAATAAAACATAATTGACGTACCTTTCAATAAACAGTGTTAATCCTGACAAAATATAAAATATCGATTTCTTTTACTAATATTCATATCGATTATTTAAAAATGTTAATAAACTTTTCAAAAAAGTAGCATATTGAATGAAATAGCAACCAAATAATTTTATTATTTCGTACTGTCCGAATATCATCAAAAGACGAAAGATAAACGAAAGCCGTAATTATTTTTACTGGTATCCATTGCATATCTACACGTGTTTCCGCACTGTCGACCCTCCTGCATTTATTTCGCTCTTTCAAGGGCTACCACCTGTCAAAGTATTTAGATGTCGTCACTTTCAAAGAATTTTGAATGAGGTGATTGAGCTATAGCAAAAAAAGGTTAAAGCAAATTATTTTCTTTCCACATTAAGTACAGTTCTTAAATTACAAAATTAAATTATGACAATTGATAAAGTAATATGATAAGATAGATAATCCAATGAATTAAAGAACATTTTAGATATAAAATACTAATTATATATCATATCAACTATTTATTAACTGCTCGTCACAAATGGCAAGCTCTAACATGAGGACAATAATTCTCTTCCCGAGCTATTTATATTTATTGTTTTTTTTTAAGTTAGTAATACGTAGATTACTGAAAAATTTCAATTTAAGTTATGTATTTTGATAATCAACGGATTATGTTTCAATTTAAAACACGTAGCGGAATAACAAAGTTGTCAAATTTGATTTTATATTATAAATGAATTTACTCAAAATTACCGATAAACCTATCAAAAATATTTATCTATAATGACTCCCAATGTGGAGAATATGTATTCCTCACGGAGTTTATCTCAACAGAAGTGTTTCTACGAGTACTAATAGTTAGCCAGTTGCTGAACCTCTGGAATATATTTATTATCAAAACCCAAATCCATCTCGAACGGTCTGAAATTTTTTCAAATAAATATTGACATATTATGTAAATATAATTTTATAAAAATATAAAAAAAAATGTAATGATAAAAATAATGTTGTTTCATATTACTATTTTTCAAAAAAATAGTCTAATAGTGTAATTATTTAATTTTTCAAATGAAAAAAATCATATTTATCTATCTTTGTCTTGATTTATGTTGAATATTAATAACGTTAATGTGAATAACTATTTTACTGTTGATATTTTTATGTAAGCTGGTGTGTAGGGGCGGCGTCAATTAAACTAAAAAAATAAATACATACTTTACAATAATTTATTTGGCTTTGAATAAAAATGTTATTTTGACTTTAAACCTTGACAACCCTCAGTGCGTTTAATTAATTCACTGAGAGACTTTTGCGGCAGGCGGTATAAATTTACCACTCCATTGTTCTTTCGCATTCATAAAAAAGTAAGAAAATAAATATTTAACTACCGTTCTTCAGCTATCAAGCTTCGATTGAGCCGTCCTAAGATTGTTCAGATCAGGTGAAATTTTTCTCCTCGCTAAAGAATTGTTCGCAATTCCCTTCCTGCTGATTTGAATAATGTAATACTTACACATGTTCTGCGTACTACTTACGTTGGTTAGTTACCCAATATGTTCTGTGGTTTAATATGCAAATATTATACTCAGATTTATGATGGGATTTACGCCAGTTCTATTGTGTGTGTATTCTGCGGGGAATTAATATTAATATTCATCGCTCTCAATTGGTTTAGCTAGACGACATTATGTCTGAAAGTATCATTATAAAAATATGTTGAAAAAATCATGTTTTAACTTTTTTTTGTCTTCATGTGTAATCTTTATTAATTTAATAAAAATGCAGTAAAACTTATATGTGGTGGATTTCAGTTTTTCTTACGATGTTCTATTATTGGTATTCGAGAACGAGGTCACACATTTTTTTTTGAAAGAAAATAATAAAATTTTGTCATTACAGCGAATATCATCCCGCAAATATTAGCTTATTAACGGTTATACGAAATGAAGTCAGTTAGACCCTTTTAAAGTTACTTGAGATTAATTCAAGTAGAAGAGACACCAAAAACTCCCATATCTAATAAAAAGAAAAAATAAAAAATATTTATTGACCCAACAGGTATTCGAATCAAAACCAGCTGGTTTGCCACGGCAAAGCTTTTATCAACTTACCACATATTACAGTTTAAACGCGTACTTATTGATGATTTGACGCGCTTTAGAGACGTGGCGTTTAGGGCATCCAATTCCGGGATCCGGGATCCCATTCAATTTTCTGATTCCGAAATTCCAAAATTGACATGGCCGCGATCCCGGGATTTCAGGATTGAGAAAATTTGAGGAAATCCCAAAAATTGACACGAAATTGGCAAATTGTGGATTTCAAATTCGTCGGTAAGCTAAAAAAAAAACGAGCTTCTGTGACAATCTGGGGAAAAAGTATACCAAATTGAGGATTTCAAATTATTCGGTGAGCTAAAAAAAAAACAAGGTTTGGAGATAACCTGAGGAAAAAGTATAGGCAATTGAGGATTTCAAATTCCTCGGTGAGCTAACCCCAATCCCGGGATCTCGGAATCCTACGATTGAAAATTGATCGATCCCGAAATCCCGGGATTTGAAAAAGGCTCCGGGATTGGATACCCTAGTGGTTTTAAGCTACATCTTATAAACATATTCAAAAAAATCACACATACAATTTTCACGACGTTTTTTCGTATAAAAACATATTTTTGTATAAAAACGTTGATTGAAAACTAACGTTGAAAACTAAGATTCATAAATAATAGAGTCCTCCAGAGGTGAAGTGAGCAAGCTATTATAGAAAAATGATAAACCTTTTTTTTGGACTCTTAAATACAATCACGTTTTTACTTGGTGTTTTGGTTGATTGCATATTTTTATTTTACTAATACAATGGGTATTAACTGAGGTAACTTCGTTGTGACGATACTTTAAGACGTGTAGAATAAATATTACAACGCGTTTAAATTATTCATTTCTTAAAAACTATTCGGATCACTTCACCTCTAATGAGCTGATATGTAACAGACTTGACTGATATGCCTTGACTGATATGTCTTACATATGCCTTGATTGCAAAACATTAAACTTTATTTCCATGTTTAGAGAAATTAACTTTGTGAAGATTATTGATTATTGCTTTTAATATTTCATGAATTTGATATAACATACTTAATCTGATAATATTTAAGGTACACAATTTTTAAAATAAAAAAAAAATAGAACTATACCAAATAAAAACTGACACTGAAAAAAGATCTAAGAACATTCATAAATAATGTAATCATAGTACTATCAAAAAGAAAATAATATATTATTGCAAAAACAGCACAATTTAAATAATTGTGATACATGTTACTATAAAAAACATTTTTACTAAGATATGTATTGGAACAAGTTGAATGGTCTGTAATTTTGCTGAAAATTATTTAAAACATAGATCCATATTATCTGTAATAAATAACCTTTCATTTTTGGACGGGTGTATTCAATTTTTACAATGAGAATGTCAATAGCCACAACAATTGATATTGTGCTTTTTTATAATTCAAGGCTGTATAGGTTTATGTTTTTTTTAAAGTACATATTTCATTAAATACTAACTATTTTTGTTTTATTGCCTTCGTTTTATTTACGTATTTTTTGTTAGTGAATGTTTTACTATAGCTATAGATACTTATTTACTATTTATATATTTTAATTTATGCAAGTATTTTGCGCAATGTTTACAATTTTTAATTAATTCTTTACCCATGAGAAAATTCCTAAATATAAAAAAACACACACCTTTTGTTTTATTGAAACAAAAAAACTGGGCGTTGTCTTATTGTGTTTTATAATTATTCGCATACCGTGTCGAAGTTTAGTAAATCGCTTTTCGAAAACGTGTTTAGATAATGAAAATTTCGTAAACTTTCAAAAATTTAATCAGAATTAAAACGGAGAATATCTTGACGGCCTTTAATTAGCTGTGGCAAGATTGGCAAGCCATCACAAAGCATTTGCATGGGATATGAAACGTAATTATTTATCGCAAAGTACGGTATCACATGCCCAGATTTCGGAGTGAAGCCAACGGTACTTCCAGGTCATTGTTTTTCCGCACCCCGATTACCGTGGTACCAATAATTATCCGTGGATCTGAGATAGCGTCTAATTAAACGTTCGGACACTATTGTTTCAGTATGGGCTACGCAGAGCGCGATGTATCCGTGCCTTCTATTCAATTCCATACTGAATTAATGCGGTTGCCTCAATTTCATTTGCATTTCCCAACTGTTTGTTACATGCTCCGACGTTTTGGATTATTAATTGGAACAGTAAACTGTATTAGCATAACAGGGATAATCAAAAGTAAACATTATTTTAACAGTTGCTATACATTGAACATTTAAGAATGGCTGTCAATAGGAAACTCTACAGTCAAAACATTTTTAAAAAATTGTATTCAATTCCTACAAAATTTAATTATTATTACCATATTGCAACTAGTAGCATTACAACGACGAAAACTTTTGTTATAATATAGAGTTTTAATTTGTATCGATTTTCATCGAAATATTTATTCCTGATGTTTCAATAGTCATTTATATGAAGTCGATCGTTGGTATTTAAAATACACATTCACCCAGGATATGCAGAAATGTTTTTATAAATAATTCTAATTTAAATTTAAATTAAAAATATATCGTTTAAATTTATGCATATTTATATTTATTAAAAAAAAATCCCAATTGAGTTATAAAAAGAAAACAAAAACGGCTAAATTACTTCAAAAGAGGCTTGCTTACATCAAGGAGTGTACAAATATTGCGATTATCAAATAAAAACATCTAAAAACGTCTCATTTAAGCACTCGATATAAAAAAAATACACAAAAAGTATATACGGGAGAACCTTTTAAACTTTTAAAATAAAGCTGAAAAAAAAATTAGAACGAGTTTTCCTTTCATAAGACTCAGGTAGGTGGATATGGTTTAGTAAACTGAAGAGTTTTAATAGTCTAAAATTGGCAAACAAACAAATCATAGATTAATTGGCCAAAGACCATTCGGAGTGGATAACTGTCATTTGGCTGGAGAACAAGGATGACCTTAAACTTGTTTTACAAGAATACTAATAAAAACACAATATTCCTTTGTACTTCATTCCACTTTATTTATTAGGTCAGGACCGGTTTCGCTCATTTCGAGCATTGTCAACTGATTGAAAACAGTTGACAATGCTCACAATGAGCGAAACCGGTCTTGACCTATTAAATAAAGTGGAATGAAGTACAGAGGAATATTGTGTTTTTATTAATATAATGCCTTTCCACCAAGCATTGACAGTGAATACCCTAAAAGTTACAAGAATTCAATTAAATATGGATAATATAATACTTCTAATTAAAAACTGTTATATTTCGTCAAACTTTTGTGAAATGTTTTATATCGGTGCAACCTGTTTCGGTGGAACGACTATAAAGTAATAATTAAAAGCGCTTTGTATTTTATTTTCTTTATAAATTTATGGTTTGTATTTACAACTGTCGGGTACCTGTCAATAGTCCATCTGTCACATGAGACGTCAGACCACAAATTACGATGGGAGCTTTTTGCGAAGCACGATTCTTTTGAGAACAAAGCCTCAATGCTGTTTTAGCGCTTTTGATCGCTTTATATGGATGTTCAATTAAGTCTTGTATTTTTTGTCACTGTAAAAACAGTTTTTTTAAGAAATTATTTTTTCAAGAATTTTTCATTTAATAAACGTTGCATAGTTGTATATATTGTTGTGAAAATCTTAGAACACCTTCATATTATTTGAGAGATAATACCATTTGACATTTTTTATGTTGGGATTTTCAGAGTGACAGTCTCGCTCAAATAAGGACGTCTGGCGACCCTGTTAATTCCATACATATATTTGTTTTTTCACATTTATCGTTCATACTAATCATTATCTTCAATTTCATTCATTTGATTTTGATTTGCATGACCAACTGTCTACAAAATATTTTATAATTAATCAAGGATGCTTGAATAAATTCTTAATATTCGTCGAAAATAATTAAGGTTTCTCTCAAATTTGAATCATTCAAATTATGTACACTCCCACAGATTTTGTCACTAACGACCCGGGTTTCGCCTTTCGGCATCTTCAGGCGTTCAAGCGCACGGATGAACTTGAACTGTTCAGTTCAAGTTCATCCGTGCGCTTGAACGCCTGAAGATGCCGAAAGGCGAAACCCGGGTCGTTAGTGACAAAATCTGTGGGAGTGTACATAATTTGAATGATTCAAATTTAATATTGAAATTCCACCAAGCACCTTCAGTCGAAATCTTAAATTATAAAAAGGTTTCTCTCGGTTAGCAGGTTACAGTAGGAAAATACTAAAATTGATATCATTCTATCACATAAATTTTAATCCGGTACTGTATGTATAACAAAACTTATTGTTCTGTCAAGGGCAGGGATAGCAAACCTTTTTGGGAAGGCGTGCCAAAAATCTAAATATAAAATAGAAAAATTGAGTAAGCTGTCGGAATTTATTTTATCACTAAATATGGTAGTAAATCATGAAGTATTTAGATTTTAAATTTGATTTTTTAGATGGTAAAGTGAATCTTGAAATCTTGGGATCGGTACAAAGACGATCACGCGATTCCGGAATAGTCAAATTGACTGGGATCCCGGGATCGGAAGCCCTAGTTACAACAGCTAGAGCTTTGTGATAAAATAATAAAATACAAAAGCCTCCACCCGAGCACCGACTGCAATCGTTAAATTTACAGAACTGTATCCAAGAATTATTACAAATCGTTTAATTAAAAAATCATGAAATTACGTGAAACCTTAATAATAAAATCTGTGAAAATTTTTATGTAATAGAACGACACAATGAATTAAGATGGTTAATCATTTTGCACTACGACAGAAGCCGTCCAGCATATTGTATTAAAATACCTGGAATTTCTTTTAAATGTGAAATTGATATTTAAAACGACCCAGCAAAATATTTCTAAAGATTTTAGCATAAATATTATGGTGTCGTTTTGAAGATGACTAGTGAAAATAATTTCTTAGAAAATAATTGCTGAGTTGATAAATCGTTTCATATTTTACAAACCATTTATATTGAACACAAGAAACTTTTTGTTGAGTATGCGCATAAAAAGCGTGATAAACTAACCAGTTAAATACGTATAAAAAATCTGAGTATCGTATGGGGGATAAACACGGTGCATTTTGATGATCGAAGCAGTTCTCACGTTACTTTCAATACGCGCAATACAACGCAGCCGGACTCACTGTTTTCAATATCCAATTATTGTAAATAGATGGATTTTTATCATCTAAATGAGATGCGAAGAGAAGAAAAGGTCTAACACAGAAATCAATTTGCCGAATTCTTAGAAACACGACCGTCTTAGACGTTCATAGTCTCTCAAACTAATGTGAACAGTTGCACGTCTCGAGATATGTATAAAAAAACTTGGTAGCATTTCCCAGTGTTACATTATCTCGTTGACCGATCAATAACAGTCATTCTTAGTTACGCTTTAGTTATATAAATGAGTTTGTAAGTATACCGATTCAGTTTGTGTTTAATATTACGATTGTGAAAAAAGATGCATTACTCAAATTTAGGTATGAGGCGCTATGTAATGGTGTGTTAATTTAATACGTGACTTAGGTAACACGATATAAAATTAATTCACCTGCTCATAGTTTAATTAGCGAAACTTTATCATGGCTCTTTCGGTTTTTGTATATGAGTTATTTTGGCTGAGTGTACGATTTTTTTCTTACTGTACGAATAAAGGCACTTAGATTCATATGAATCATAAAATATACAGTCGAAAAAACGACGGCTTCTTTTGTAAACATTAGCTAAGTGAACCATGCTTCATTTTATGGCATTTAACATATTATAAACTGTTTTATAAAATGTATATTTTAAAAATATATATTGATTAATAAAAAATGAAAGATAAGTTTAATAAATTAAGGTCACCACCAAAAATCACTCAAAAACGTTTTTTTGTCACTTGAATCAATTAAATGTTTACCATATTTAAAAAAATCAATAAACTCCACAGTAACTTTGTGGAAATTTGAATGTAAAATAATTGTTGTGCTACAAAATGCGACATGAATTTTGCTTCTCTGAGAAGCATCATCAGACATACTAGCGCAAAAAATACTTTTCAGTGTGGAAACACGTTTCACATTTTGTAACAAATCAATTGGAATAAAAAAGTTATTATGATTAATTTTATAATGAATAAAATGTTTTTACATATACAATCTAGAATCTATTAGGTTACCATGATAATATGTCAATATATGTGATAAATCAATGAATACATACAGCGGTAACTTTGTGGAAGTTTGAGTATAAAATAAATTTAATTATTTTGTTGTGCTACAAAATTTAACACGAATTTTGCTTCTTTGAGAAGCATCATCAGACATACTAGGGCAAAAAAAACTTCTCAAATAGTCGAAACACGTGTCACATTTTGTATCAAATGAATTTGAATAAAAATGTTATTAGAATTAATTTTACTAGTTAATAAAATATTTTTACCTATACAATCTAGAATCTATCGGGTTACCATGATAATATTTTCTTGATCACTTTAAATTGACAATTTTTGGTGGAAAAACATTATAATTAAAAATAAAATAAAGCACGAATTGTTTAAAAAAAATGATGAAGACAATCAAAGTATACTTATAAAATTGAAACCATAGTGAAAATAATATTTTTTTTATTTGAATAAAAAAATCACATGAACAACTTAGGTGTTAAGCATGATCATATTATATTAACTTATTTATAATATTTTTTTTTTCTAAAAGGCACTCGTCAATCTATGAAAACCTTTTTAAGGACGAGCAGTTGAAGGATCGTGGCAACAGAATGTTATTTGAGTAATAATACTCGACAGCAATAATTGCGAATGATCGATGCCCGGGGTCGCGCAGTGGCTGCGGAGCATGGTCACCCTGATCAACACGCAACACAATTATTACAATCATTTTTTTGTTATTATTTTAACACGAAAGTCACTCGTCTCACTCCCCATGCTTGACCACTAATTTTTGGGTTAAATTTTATTTTACCGAGCTGTAAATGTCCGCGTAAAATAAATACTTAAGGGTTGTCAAAAAATACTAATTTATTCAAATAAAATGTAAATGTGAATATTCTTATCATTTGATATTTACATTTGTGTATTTAAATATGGAAAAGCCTCTACTACCAAAAATCAAATATATCAGCCGTAGAATATGTAATTTTGTAATTTTATGTTTTTCTAAAACATATAAAAACAATTATTGTTAAAAATCTCATAAACTGTTTCCCTTATTCTTTTTCATCTATGTCTATTCATGATTTTAATTTGATTGTGATCTCGCTCCTGTTCTTAGCAAATGTCATGGATAATGAATTGAATTAATTAAAGACCAATTCTTTAAAACTTATGATATCGGAGCGGTCACCAGACATACTCAGTATCCAAACATTACAAAAACTCTCAAAATATACGTCCAATACTCCGAATACTCACATAAAGATATTCCTATAGTGTTAATTGCGTTCATGTCTAGATTCGTGCAAAATTATAAAAATCTTTCAACGGTAGATAAATATAGAATATGAATGAAATGATATGAAATCTATTATCACTCATATTGAAATTATATCTTTTTGTTTTCTTTTGTTTTACCTCGAAAATAATTTGTTGTAAAACTGTTTATTACACAGCTGTAACTGTTTAAATTTGTATATTATTATTATGCGTAAATTTGTCGTACAGACAAATCCAACATCCAACATTAAATGTTAAAGTTCTAAAATGTTGTATTCACAAAAAAATGTTGACAAAATGATATCTTAATTACCCTACGTCCAATTGGTCGATCAGAACGAATAGAAATTTCATTTCCTCTAACAGTCTAGCCTTGGAATTCGGCCAAATGCATTTTAAATATAAAATCTATATATTAATAGTCGTTAATGTCCGTCCGTCCGTCCGTCCGTCTGTCTGTCCGTCTGTCTGTAAATTGTCCCCGATTTCCCCTTCCCCTCCTCCGCCCCAGCCACGCTGTCAACATTTTTTTATTCATACTAAAGAGATACTTTTTTCGTTTGTATATTATGGTCGCGATTTCGCCTATTCGATGACGTCAAGAAAGACGGTCCCCCTCCCCCCCATCCTGCCCCGCTGTCGTCATTAATTCATTTCTTCATTTTTCTCTGACGTCATGAGTGAATTTTTGAAATCATGACATTTTTATTTTATTATGTGTAAAAACAATTAATTTTCAAAAAATATTCTCTCAAGCTGTGGGATTCGATACCATGCCCCAATTTTCATGCGCGACGTTCGGACGGCTTACACACTGATCTATGAATCCACTTGAGAAAAGCGATATAAAAACTTTATATAATTTAAATAATACAAAGCAAAAAAAAAGAACGCGTTTTAAGTGAACTAATAATGACATCTGTGGGTGAAATCTTGCACTAAACGACTTTGAATTCCAAGATTTCCACCTGCAGGGTTGTGAACGGCTATATAGGGCTGCTCAATTATATATAATAATTTAATTAACTATTTATTTATATATATACGAAAAATGGTTGTTAGCAAACTTAAACATTATTCCAAAAATTAAATAATTTACGAGGTCTATTTCTGCTAATAGGAAAAATAATTGTTAGCAAACTTAAACATTATTCCAAAAATTAAGTAATTTACAAGGACTATTTTTGCTACTATGAAAAATAATTGTTAGCAAACTTAAAAATTATACCAAAAACAAAATAATTAACGAAATTTCTGCTTCTAAGAAAAATGGTTGTTAGCAAACTTAAACATTATTCCAAATATTAAATAATTTACGAGGTCTATTTCTGCTAATAGGAAAAATAATTGTTAGCAAACTTAAACATTATTCCAAAAATTAAGTAATTTACAAGGACTATTTTTGCTACTATGAAAAATAATTGTTAGCAAACTTAAAAATTATACCAAAAATAAAATAATTAACGAAATTTCTGCTTCTAAGAAAAATGGTTGTTAGCAAACTTAAACATTATTCCAAAAATTAAATAATTTACGAGGTCTATTTCTGCTAATAGGAAAAATAATTGTTAGCAAACTTAAACATTATTCCAAAAATTAAGTAATTTACAAGGACTATTTTTGCTACTATGAAAAATAATTGTTAGCAAACTTAAAAATTATTCCAAAAATTAAGTAATTTACAAGGACTATTTTTGCTACTATGAAAAATAATTGTTAGCAAACTTAAAAATTATACCAAAAACAAAATAACTAACGAAATTTCTGCTTCTAAGAAAAATGGTTGTTAGCAAACTTAAACATTATTCCAAATATTAAATAATTTACGAGGTCTATTTCTGCTAATAGGAAAAATAATTGTTAGCAAACTTAAACATTATTCCAAAAATTAAGTAATTTACAAGGACTATTTTTGCTACTATGAAAAATAATTGTTAGCAAACTTAAAAATTATACCAAAAATAAAATAATTAACGAAATTTCTGCTTCTAAGAAAAATGGTTGTTAGCAAACTTAAACATTATTCCAAAAATTAAATAATTTACGAGGTCTATTTCTGCTAATAGGAAAAATAATTGTTAGCAAACTTAAACATTATTCCAAAAATTAAGTAATTTACAAGGACTATTTTTGCTACTATGAAAAATAATTGTTAGCAAACTTAAAAATTATACCAAAAACAAAATAACTAACGAAATTTCTGCTTCTAAGAAAAATGGTTGTTAGCAAACTTAAACATTATTCCAAAAATTAAGTAATTTACAAGGACTATTTTTGCTACTATGAAAAATAATTGTTAGCAAACTTAAAAATTATACCAAAAACAAAATAACTAACGAAATTTCTGCTTCTAAGAAAAATGGTTGTTAGCAAACTTAAACATTATTCCAAATATTAAATAATTTACGAGGTCTATTTCTGCTAATAGGAAAAATAATTGTTAGCAAACTTAAACATTATTCCAAAAATTAAGTAATTTACAAGGACTATTTTTGCTACTATGAAAAATAATTGTTAGCAAACTTAAAAATTATACCAAAAATAAAATAATTAACGAAATTTCTGCTTCTAAGAAAAATGGTTGTTAGCAAACTTAAACATTATTCCAAAAATTAAATAATTTACGAGGTCTATTTCTGCTAATAGGAAAAATAATTGTTAGCAAACTTAAACATTATTCCAAAAATTAAGTAATTTACAAGGACTATTTTTGCTACTATGAAAAATAATTGTTAGCAAACTTAAAAATTATACCAAAAACAAAATAACTAACGAAATTTCTGCTTCTAAGAAAAATGGTTGTTAGCAAACTTAAACATTATTCCAAATATTAAATAATTTACGAGGTCTATTTCTGCTAATAGGAAAAATAATTGTTAGCAAACTTAAACATTATTCCAAAAATTAAGTAATTTACAAGGACTATTTTTGCTACTATGAAAAATAATTGTTAGCAAACTTAAAAATTATACCAAAAATAAAATAATTAACGAAATTTCTGCTTCTAAGAAAAATGGTTGTTAGCAAACTTAAACATTATTCCAAAAATTAAATAATTTACGAGGTCTATTTCTGCTAATAGGAAAAATAATTGTTAGCAAACTTAAACATTATTCCAAAAATTAAGTAATTTACAAGGACTATTTTTGCTACTATGAAAAATAATTGTTAGCAAACTTAAAAATTATACCAAAAACAAAATAACTAACGAAATTTCTGCTTCTAAGAAAAATGGTTGTTAGCAAACTTAAACATTATTCCAAAAATTAAGTAATTTACAAGGACTATTTTTGCTACTATGAAAAATAATTGTTAGCAAACTTAAAAATTATACCAAAAACAAAATAACTAACGAAATTTCTGCTTCTAAGAAAAATGGTTGTTAGCAAACTTAAACATTATTCCAAATATTAAATAATTTACGAGGTCTATTTCTGCTAATAGGAAAAATAATTGTTAGCAAACTTAAACATTATTCCAAAAATTAAGTAATTTACAAGGACTATTTTTGCTACTATGAAAAATGGTTGTTAGCAAATTTAAACATTATTCCAAAAATTAAATAATTTACGAGGTCTATTTCTGCTAATAGAAAAAATAATTGTTAGCAAACTTAAACATTATTCCAAAAATTAAGTAATTTACAAGGACTATTTTTGCTACTATGAAAAATAATTGTGAGCAAACTTAAAAATTATACCAAAAACAAAATAACTAACGAAATTTCTGCTTCTAAGAAAAATGGTTGTTAGCAAACTTAAACATTATTCCAAATATTAAATAATTTACGAGGTCTATTTCTGCTAATAGGAAAAATAATTGTTAGCAAACTTAAACATTATTCCAAAAATTAAGTAATTTACAAGGACTATTTTTGCTACTATGAAAAATGGTTGTTAGCAAATTTAAACATTATTCCAAAAATTAAATAATTTACGAGGTCTATTTCTGCTAATAGAAAAAATAATTGTTAGCAAACTTAAACATTATTCCAAAAATTAAGTAATTTACAAGGACTATTTTTGCTACTATGAAAAATAATTGTTAGCAAACTTAAAAATTATACCAAAAATAAAATAATTAACGAAATTTCTGCTTCTAAGAAAAATGGTTGTTAGCAAACATAAACATTATTCCAAAAATTAAATAATTTACAAAATTTCTGCTATTACGAAAAATAGTTGTTAGCAAACTAGAACATTATTCCAAAAATAAATAATTTACAATTTAAATACTGCAGGGCAGGGCTGTCGATATACGCCCCGAGATATTTCTTTTACTATCAGAATTTCTGGATTATTCAATAAATAGGTTAGTAATTTATTTTTCACGCCAGTAACTTTTCTGACTACTTAAAAATGCAACAAAAATCTCTCCGTTGAGGTCAACGGGCTTACAGCTAGTAAAGCTCTTAATTTCTGATACGTAATGGTAATTTGTAATAATATTAAATATTTTTCTCAACCAATTGCACAGAACGGTTAATTCTTGAGGAACAGTTTTATTTCGAGCAAATGGAGAAAACTCGTCAAAGTAATATTTTTTTTTGCATACACATTGAGTAAAAATACAAATACATGTCGCATTAAAATATTTTTCTTGGAGCACTTTGCGCAAATTGGCTAAAATTGTTGGGTAATCGGTATCATGTGTATGAAAGACTGGCCACATTTACCGCTGACTGCATTTAGTTGCATGTCATACTAATTATCATTATAAGTTATTCCGCTACGTCGCCTTGCGATTGACGTCAGTTGTATTCATTTAGTTGTTTTCCTAATACACTCAATATTTCAAAAATAAATATATCTATTTTTTTTTATTAAATATTTAGTACTAAAAAAACGATTAGAAATTTTCAATACCTAGACCAGTCAGAAGGAACCTGCGGCCTTTTGATCAAAATATTTACTTTGATCAAAAAAATGCCGCCTGTGTGGTCGAGTGGTCAACATCGTTGGCTACCGCTACGGAGGGCACAGGTTCGAATCCCGGTACGGGCAGTTTTATAAATTGATTTTTCAATCGATTTATGAATTTCTGTTCAAAGGCATGGATGTATGTGATGTCTTGCATTCTCCCCTCCCACCCATCCTATCCTATGAACGGGGCGTATGGAGAGCGATTAGCTAACCACTAGTCCTGTTCTTGCCCTTTCCTTCTATTCCTACTCTCTTTGGAAAAAGAGAGGTTGAGCAACTGAGTAACAAGCAGTTCTCGTAGAAACATTTCTGTTGAGATAAACTCCATTAGGAGTCCATATGCTCCATATTGGGAGCGGACATGGGAAGAAAAAAAAATACGCTAGCGTCAACCCGTTATATGTTCGACAGTCGAAAAAAAAGGAGGGCATTGTCAACGTTTTCTTACTGCGGTCTTTTGAAATTAAGAGGTCCCCACCCTGATCTAGCCTAATCTAAATAATGTAAAATTATCTTGAGTAATGTTTAAAAATTTAAGGCATTCTTGTCAGTATGATTTGTTATAAAATTCTTTTAAAATTTGTGCTATAACGTTACCAAATCATTTCTATATGATTTTAAAAGCTTTCTTTTGGAAAATCGTACACATGATAAATAATTGTAATTGTACTAGAACCGCACATTTAAGTACGTATATTGTTGTGTAATTGTATAATGTTAGTCGAAGAACAATAATTCACTTATAAATAAAATTAAAAGCTGTGATATTAATTCTTAAAAGAAAAAACAACTTATCAAAAATAAAATAGATTTTAGGATACAATTAAATAAGATAACTTTGTTACTTTACATCATGTGTTATTTCTTAAGCAGCATCCTGAGATAGAGTACCGCAAAGATGTGAAACATTGGTCGTTATTTGTAATAAAACATGTGGAGAAAAAAGTTACCAATTTTATATTTATATTCAAAATAAACTTCCAAAAAGTCCATTAAAAATATTAAGAAAGATCTGTTTATAGTTTCAATAAAAAATCATTACGCTTTATAGAAGTACTAACTAAGTATTAATAAACTATCCTAGTTAAAATTGAAAAAAAAGATGTTTCATCACCTACTTTAAATATTCCTGTATTCAAACAATTAATTTAAGAAATATGTCGAAAGATATTCTTAATAATTATAGTCGTAATGTAAAAATAGACAGGAAGGTAATTTTTTTAAGCATCACATTAATTTATTAAGAAATTATCTTTATTTCAAATTAGTAGTTATAGGAGTCGATCGTAAAAATATTCTCATGTACATTGGACATGTTTGTACAATTGTAAAGCAAATTATTCACGTACCATATCATCAGTAGCGTATCACAATAAGGGTTACTTCAAAGAGCTTTATTAATAACATAATTTTATTTAAATCAAGTGATAAAAATTAATCATATTTTCACCTATTCCACTAGGGTGTTTATTCACTGAGTCCTTCAAAAGAAAAAATCTGAGAGATTATTTGATCTCCAAATTATTTATATTTTTATATATAGCCCATATAATATGTTCTGAAATATTGAATTTAATTTTTTTCATATGTTTAAAAATCAAAAATAAATATTATCTAAATAATTAAGCCCGCTATATTTCCATTTACATCTCATATTTTCCTATTTAAAATTCAAATCAGTAGGCCACTGATACTTAAATACTTCTACGTTCTTTCTGATAATAATACTCGCCTTGCAATTACGTGAAGCATCGGTAAGAAGCGCATATAAACTTGGTCATATTGTAAAGTTATGCAACTCAGACAGATGGATATGAAAGGAAAAAGGAAACTGTGTACGGATAATAGTAAGTTCTTTGCTTAGGTGTCAAGTGAGTTCTATTCTTTACTATTACAAAAGATTGTTATGCTCTTGAATATCAGTAGCACCTGAATATACAAGCTCTTCAACTAGAATACGTCCTCATTTATTGAGCAGTTTTGAAACGCTGAAACCTGGAAATATACATATTTTAATCATATGTTATTTTAATCAAATATTGGCAACCATAATTTGATTTAAAAAATGCATTCCTTAACGACAATAATTTATTTATAATTATAAAAATAAATTATAGAAGGCAATATTCAAAAGATGATTGTAGTGCAAGTGTTAAAAACATAAGCCAATTTTTTATCATACAAAAACTTTAGTAGTGTCTCTATGCAATTTCCCACCGCCATCCGACATGACCATAGGGTTTGTTTTACGTGGAGTAACAACGTTATTAGTTTTTTTTAAGTTTGTGTGCTGAGATTATCTCGGGAGCAGTGGCGCTAAGCTCACATGATTGCACTTTAGTGTACTGAAAGACAGAGCTTACTCTGACGTTGTCGCCAGTCAATATTTTCTCTGTATAGTACCTACCCAGATAGAGAGAAAAAGACACAGTGAGAAAGAAAGAAAGTATGCCTGTGTGTGTGCGTGCGTGCGTGCTGAGCTGTGCGTTACAGACAGATATATATATATACATAATCTAGTCACGTTTATTTGACTTTGAATACCTATGAAGTAAAAAGACCATACTGTTGTTATAGCCAAGAAAAAAACACAAATTTACTAGGTCTACTCACTTAATTGCATTCGATAATTTAGTACAAACCATTTATTACGGGTAATTAAAAAAAAGCTTTTTATTATATTCAAAAACATACAATAAATTATAGTTACTATCAATGAAAATAGCCACACACATACTTGGTTTGTTTTTACAATTTAAGACAAATCATGTACTTCAGAGGTTCATTTAACTCTCGCGGCTCGGAGACTAGAAAAATACTTCTCTGCCGATGGGGGTCGTTTTGGGACCCCAGTGGTTTCCTCATTATAGGCCTTATTCTTATGAATTAAAAAAAAAATAGTCTAAGGGCTTTAAAATATCTCTCTGCATCATTCCTCATACTTTTTTTGTTATAAAAATCCATGGTTTTTTAATAAATAATCATATTTTAAGTTGCGCGTAAAAAAGGCGTCATTCCAATACAAATATTAATTTGCAACTGATGGGTTCAACCCAGTTATCTTACGAACGATCGCTGATAAGCGGGCGCTTATCTCGTTATCGCATTATCGTATTTATATAAACTACAAAAGGTCAAAAAATACCTTAATTATAAACATTGTATCACCCATATTAAAATAGATATTTAAGAAAATGTGGGTATTGGGGTCGCATTTCTTGATCTTAGAACCGGAAAAGTTAAATAAAACCATCTATTATAAGCTCTTTTTTATCATATTATATATGTTTACTTTCAATCAATAAAATTATCAAATTAATTTATTTTTATTTTTAACTGATCAAAATCAGAAGTTTGATTTTTATTATAGTAACTTTAATTCGAAAAATATTTGGTTTAATGATTTATCTGTAACTTAATATCATCTTATAATATATTTATGTAGAATGGCAGTAATTCTTAAATATATAAATTTTATTGAGTTGAATTTTGTTTAAAAAAATAGTCTCTTTTCTAGGGAACCACTTATCAGTGAAACATAATTGTTTTGAGATAGCTTTAATTGAACTATTCGTTATAATAATTATTTATTTTAACATGTTAAAATGTTGATCAAAGTTAGGTATAATAATAATCATAAGTTATTCGTATTAATATTTTTCAAATATATTATTTCTTACGGGGTTTTTTAACTATTTGGTTTACGAAGCACTTATATAAAAACACCGGTAGCACGATGCTTCACAGTTTGAGAACAGTTCTGAAGTGTAATGGTTCTGAAATGAAGTGGAATATCTGCAGTTGCCTTCTTTATCTGTTTTGCCGGGGTAATTGCCTGCGAACATGCGATTATTTTTATGTTCAATTTAATTATTGAGAGATGATTACTCTGAGCAATTTAACTATCAATCACAGAGAGCGAGCGACGAGAAACTTGCTCGGCAAAGTCTCGGTTGCCTATCTAATGAGTCAATATTATTGCTTTGTAAGTAGGAAGGTGCTGGAGGTGATCGATATGGAAAAAAATAATTGATTCAATGACACCACGATTACTGATCAAAATAACTCACCGTGTGTACATGGTATTCTTAAACAAATCTTCAATATAGAAAACACCATTTTATATTCAGTATCATCATCAATATATAGTGTTTGTAATCTCTTATCGAATGGTCAACGTTGTTGGTTTCGATTACTGTGTTCACGGGCTCGAATACCAGTATAGATACTTTCATTTTAAAAAAATATACATAAATATATATATTTTTTCGTGTTTAAATTGAAAAAACTATTTCGCATTACAGCTATGCGCCAAATATTTTAAATTAATAAAAACACAATATTTCTTTGTACTTCATTCCACTTTATTTAATAGGCCAGGACCAATGTTCCCTCTGAGGTAAGAGGTTAGTTGCGCAGAAATTTCAAAGGCTGCGCTGATGCTGCGCGGACCGATCAAATATTAATTGAACAACTGTCTTGTAGTGCGCTTCAACCTGGAATGAGTGCGCGGGGGCTTCCCAACTGCTGCGTGGCTGCGCACGCGCGCAGCTCAGAGGGAACGTTGGTCAGGACCGGTTTCGCTCATTGCATTTCGAGCATTGTCAACTGACATTCAGTTGACAATGCTCGCAATTAGCGAAACCGGTCCCTACCTATTAAATAAAGTGGAATGAAGTACACAGGAGTATTGTGTTTTATTATTAGAATGCCTTTCCACCAGTGTTGACAGTGAACATCCAAAAAATATTTTGAAGTTGAAAAATCATTCGAGAAAAACTCGATGAGAATTGCCATTACAAACACGCATGTCTTAAGATCTTAAATGCAAATTTGACATTGAACTTATTAGGAATCCAAAACTAGACCCGACTAAAATTATTTGAAGACATGGATGTCTGGAATGTGTTAAATCCTTAACGAACCACTAGTATTTTCCCAGCTCTACACATCTATTCCTACTCCCTCCGTAAAAGAGGTGTTGATCGGAAAAATAACATACAGTTCTCTAATAACAATTTCTAATGAAATAATCTTCATTGAAAGTCCATATGATTCTCATGGTTACAAAAAAGCATAACAACATATTGCAAGATAAAGTACATTTCCTTCACATGGACGAATTTACGATTTTATCCCATTCCGTTGTTAAAAACGAGTATTTGTTGAAGATATTTAAAAACGTACACGAATGAAAAATAAACCGGTCTTTGATTTTTGGTGATTATTCAAAAACTGTTCAAATTATCTGTTTACAGCCTAGGTACGGACAAAATATTCTAAGCGACATTAGTAAATCAATACTGACCAAATGTATATTTAAACTTAAGACCATCAAAGTTGTTACCCAAAAACATTTCCTGCGTAAAAAACAGATATATTTAGATTTTTATCGTTTATTAAGGTGGCAATAAGTTGAATTTATTGTAACGTTTACTTTTTATCATCGTTCTCACACATTTAAATACAGTTTTATTTTATTCTTGCTTTTTCTGTCACATATGAGTGACGCTATAGAACCGATCCTAACACATGATTTTAAACATTAGATTTTTTAATCAAATACCGGTTAATCACTTTTTGTTGACACTTAATTAAATAGTACAATAATAATTGTTAGCTTCAAAATACTGATTGCAATTCTTACATTATATATCTTTAAAAAAAATAAAGTATAATATGTAAAAAAATCATCTAAGATCAAAAATAAAAAGTAAATTTTTAATTGAGTTAAAACCCCGTTTAATTGTTGCCAAGTTTGTACGCAAAAATTGTTTTTGTCGTTAATATTTTACTTTCTTGATCACATTATCAATTTATAAACATGACATATTATGTTTTTAAAATCTATTGATTTTTAACGATATTTAAATATGTTTCTTTCGTTGTATAGAAAATCTTAAATGATAGATAGGTAATAACAAAATTATCGAAGGAATTTTTGAAACGCAGCTCGATTTGTTGAAGCCAGATGTTTTCGAGGCATTTCGAATTCAAATATTTATTTCACACATTACAGTCCATCAATCTTAGGTGCGCCGATCAATGCAATATCGACGGAGGTTGGCCGAGGCATTACGGAATGATTGTAATTTCATCGCCTGCCCGATCGTTAATAAAAAGCTTCTTTCCGCGCGCAGCTTTATCGGAGGCTTCGATCGAAAGATGCTCGCCGGTGATACATTTTTATTTCCAGCCTGCAAACAACAAGGGCCTATTATCAAATATAGACGGACGGCGCTTTCGGCGTATCACTTTTACGAGTTAACCCTCAAATAACTACATATTCAATACATAATTTCAAAACTTTTAAAAATAATCAATTTAATACTTTCGTTATAAACAGAAGCAACTTTTTATTTTTATTTCGTAACCAGCACAAAATAGTTGTCGAAAACAAATCAAGATATGAGAAGAATCTTGTGTTTTTTCAAATATGCCACTAAGCTTTAAAATTGTGGTACAGTTTAAGGGCTTAGTGTGGTTTATTACTATACATACATACAAGACAATTTTTTATTTGATTTAAACTTACTATTACGAATAATTAAATACTCTTTCTAAAAATGCATTCATTATTTGTTGAGAAAAGACATTAATATTAAAGGCTTTGGATAGAATAAATACGCAGAAAAAAACATCTTTTAAAAATTATCTAAAGAGTGGGAAAGTGGACTATTTATTAAAATTATTTATTGAAAAAAATTTTGAGTAAGATATTTTTGTTAGAATAATTATTTAACAAAATAACGTGTTACGCTTAGATCAAAATTTTAAAATTTATGCGAATGATACCTTAAGAATTATCTGAGCGAAACCATCAGAGTTTTTAATTAAACACGTCAAAATGACACTTGTAACAGATTTTCCTTGATTTAAAAATGGCAATATACGTAGATACAAATTTTTGGTGCTCTAAATCAAGTAATTAATACATAATAAAGGTAGTGTAAAAAGGCATGGTTATGTGAAGGTTAAAAGCAAGCATTTCCGATCAGTTCAACCTTTCCATAAAATGGTAGTTGGTCGTTTAGTTTTTTTTCAATAGCAAACCGTAAACAACATCAGACGAGGTCTCTCTTAGTTCGTAATCCGAACATTAGTAAGACACCTCTGCAACGTACAAAACGAGTTTTTTTTTACGAATTAGTCATTAGGAACTTCTAATGAACCAAGTTTTGGGAGTAAATGACTATTTATTTGATCGTTCATTATACATGTAACATAATTTATAAATATTTTTTTAACTAAAGATAATTAAGTATGTGTCGTTTTGATAAAAGTAAAATTGACGGTTGACCGTATTATTGATAGTAATATTGATATTTTAGTTTTTTTTTTCTCTAAAAAACTCTAATGTCATGATACTAGAGAATTAAAAAAAATGTTAAGGCTAAAAATAAGTTCGTATATACCTTATTAATTTACAATTATTTTGCATTTTAAACAGTGCTATTTAAACAAAATTAAATTGAAATAAAAGGTTAAAGAAACAATTAACAATGAAAAGGATTTACAAATTACATTATAAGAGACTCAACAATTACACGAAATTAAAATGCTTAACACCCATAACATACAATTAAAAAAATATCAAAGATATATAATATAAATTATAAGTGATGAATGATGGCAATTATAAACACAATTAAAATTTAGGACTTTTTTTAACAAAGTTTAATTCTACATTACTGAAGTAAATAACTTAATGATGATTTTGTGTTTTTCCCGTTTCCAAGTAATAAGTCTGTATACTTCGACAACATCGACAGCAATGAAGATTCTGAAAAAGACATTTTTAAAAACCATATCAATTCTTACAAAAGAAATAAAATTTTAAATATATATATGTATAAATATAAAATATAAAAGAGCAGTTTACATAGGCTAATGCAAAGGATACAGTAAAGAGGAACTTGCAAAAATAATTTCTCGCAATGAGCGAAACCGGTCCTGACCTATTAAATAAAGTGGAATGAAGTACAAAGGAATATTGTGTTTTTATTAATATAATGCCTTTCCACTAAGTATTGACAGTGAACACCCTAAAAGTAACTCATTTTTTTTGGAACTTAGCGCCTTTTTATTTCCTATTTTCAAATTTACCAATACGTTAAAAATATTCGCTTTGTTTTTAAAAAGTTAACTTAAAATAAAACTATATTTAAAAATTGTTTCAAAATCAACAAGATAAATACTCAATGTTCTAAATTGTATTTAACATTTTTTTTATATGGATTATTCTCTTTTTGTTTAATGAATTTGAAATATAGAATGGATAAATATATCTCTGCTTAAAACGAAAAAGTATCAAATGTGTTAGCGTCCTTTCGACAAGTTAAAATAACGCCTACAATACCCACATCATTACAAAGGGGTAGGTAGGCTCTTTTTGTTTATATCCGGCGGCGCTACCGCGATACAATGACGGTTTTTCAGACGCTTCTGTGGCGCAGTAACTTTACTGGGCGGGGAGCTTTCGATTTATAGCGCCGTTATGATATTGCCTCCTCACCACGAAAGCTGTTTTGTTTATTTTCTTAATGAATATTAATATTATCGCTTGCACTGTAATTATCAATTCGAAAAAAGAATATGTATTCAGATTGTTGTTTTATTGTCGGCGTTAAAAGCTCGATCTTTCGCTTGGGTTGGATTTTTAAAAATATTCTATTTAAGTTTTTTCTTATGAATCTACATATATGTATTGTGTTTAGTAAAAGATCTTGAAAGTCGTTCATACTTTTATTTACTTATTTGTCAATCTTTTGTTATTGTTTTTTATGTTTTAAATATTATAAGTTTTGTATTATTTAATATGTGCTGTGTTTTGGTGCAATCTCTCGTATCATTTACAAATAATATATCTTAACCATAACGGTTGAATAGATAAAGTGGTTGATGAACTTTCATTTATTTAAACATCCTTTTTTAGGAACTCTTCGTCCACCAGGATTGATCGGAGGAAGTAAACCAAAGGTTGCAACTCCTGCAGTTGTGTCCAAGATAGAGCAATACAAAAGAGAAAACCCAACAATATTCGCTTGGGAGATCCGAGAGAGACTTATATCAGAGGGTGAGTTTTGTTCTGTTTAATAAATCTTTAAATATAATAAAAAAAATCCATCATGAACTACTTTGATTTGTCTACCCAAAAATATTTAAAAAATATATATAATTTGATACAGGGCTTCATAATTGATAACATCAAATAATTCGATTAAAAATAATTTGGCACGTTCCGTATTTTAGATACTAATTTTTTTTTTAAGCAAATAGACTTTTTCAATGTAGATTTGAATCAAAGTATAGTCGTTGCAGTGATACATGATACGTTTATGAAGACCGTCATATTATTTCTTGCACATATAATCTATCATCGGATTTAGAGCTATGTGTAGCGTACTTATTTGTTTTTTTATAATTAAATTTGTGAAAAGAATTGTTATTATTACTGAATTAATATTCGTTGTATATGTCTATAAAGATGCTACATATTAAAACAAATTTAAGACAGATAAAAAATACCAATTGCTTAAAATAACAAATTTATAACTATCTTTCCGTATATATTGCTTATCACTATGAAATTTGTATATATCTTATTATGAGTTCCAAATTTTAGTACTTTATGTAAAAAACATCTCGAAATTTAAAAAAATATTTGAACAAAGTAAAATTTTATGTAACATTATATTAACTATAATTCACAATTTTATATAAAAAAAGATCAGCCAAATAGAGGCAGACTAAAAATATAATTATAAATCACTGGTAGTAAATTTAGTTTTTTGTTTTCTAAGTAAATATCTAATAATTAGTATGGAAGTAAATAAAAGACCCTTGTGTTTGAATACTTTCTTAAAACACTCCTCAATTATCAATTGCTATTCTGTTAACTTATAAAAACTACAGCACACATCATTTTATTGAATTTGAACAAACATAGTAAAACTCCATCCTAAAAAGTAATGTAAGTAGAGTATTTATGTAAGAATTATGAGATATATTATTTAATAGTTATTTGGGTTTAAGGGTAAATAGTTATGACGATTATGCGATTTTGAAATAATTATAATCTGTGATTCGTAAGTCCTGTTAAACAAAATGCTTTGTTTCTTTATTCAAACTCGATTTTTTTATATGTTCACCTGCCTAATTTAATAAATTACCCTCGCTAAAAAATGTGTCGAAATTTCACAAAAAAATCTTTATATTACGAGTGGTAAGAAATATGGTTTACCATGTCTGTTTTATCGTATAAAACAATGCGTAGGTAACTAAGTAACTACTTACAATTTTACTAAGGATGCTTTCAGTCCATTATATTTTCACAGCTCCGTTAATCTCGGCTTACGTAACTCGCAGCTTACTTCCAATGAAAGCCAAAAAATATCCAATGAACATTAGACCTAAAGAGATTTGGAAGTTTAATAGGTCATTGAGCACCTTCACGTGTAAAAAAGGTAACGAGATTAAGTGGCTCGCTTCGACCAAGGCCTGGAATTTTAAGCTGATTTGCCTATATTTTAGGTAAGAAGCCCATAATTGACTTATGTGGTGGTCAACACAAAACTTGATGACGTTAGGAATATTTAAATAGAATTATCTTCGGTTTTTGTAGTCTTTAGATGGGATTATGAATACTAAACTATAATCTAGGATTAATTATAATACAAATAGGTATATATTAAATTCATATTGATTTGTAAATATGAGTAAATATAATAAAACGGTAACAGAAATATAGTTTTATTTATGATCTTACAATTTATTGGGTTGAAAATAAACAAAATAATAACATCTTTGGCCATTTGATTTGGAATTATATTTTATTTGATTATACATTATGAGGCTCAAAAATTTAACGATTTTTTTATTGATATTTCCGAAGCTAAAGATATTTGTCACCGTTGTTTTGAAAAAAGCTCTTGGCTACTTTAATACCAAGAACAATGAAAAGTATTAATTATTAATTCAAATAATGTTATTCTGTAAAGAAGAAATTGGCGTTTCAAATTTTTAACTGATTATTATTAATTAAAAATTTCTTTCTATCGTTTTCTATTGTTAAGTGGTTTTATAAAAGTTGTAATAAAAACAATAAAAAACATTCAGATGTAATTTAAGATAATGTTTGCTATAAAACAATTATCTTTATATAATAGCTTTAAGATTATTTAAATATGAAACGTTCGTGAGTGCGTGTGGCAAATTTACTGATCGGAATCTACCGCAAAGGTGAGAAGGTGCATTTAATTGGTCTAGGTGTACGCTGCACTTTTGTGTTCCGAACCGGCTTCACAATAACAACCGGCTCGAAGAAAATTAATTTTCTATTACCTCAAAGTCATGCGCTTTAGAACAAAGGCGTCAAAACACGTCCCAACAATCGCACGTCAAAGAGTATTGTTACGCCATGTGATGATGATAATGGTATGAGTGTTATTTTTTAAATGGCTGCAGTAAACCAGATCCAATGCACAGCTAGAACATGATCCGTGATAATAGTCATTACTACATTTTGCGTTGTTTCCGTAAACTTATTACCTTCTCATTAATAATCATCTAATAGCTTGCGAAAGTAATTAATCAATATACAATATATAAACGCATTATTTGTTCAGATATTATTTTCTTCGTACTATACAATCAAGCGCTTTATATTATTTTAATACACATAGAAACTCCTCCATTGAATACCATTTTTGATTATTACAATTAGAAATCTTCTGTTTGTTAAATACATTATATATATATATATATATATACGAATATATATTATATGAACAATATTTGATATTAAAGCAAATATTTTATTGTTGAAAGATCATACGAGAAAAACTTGATGAGAATTTATTGTAAGTCACTAAAAATCAATAAGGTAAAATGACATCACAAACACCCACGTCTTAAGTCTCAAATTTAAATTGAAAAATCTTTATTTGACCTTATCGGGAATCGAACCCAGACCCACCTGTTTGGTTGAACAATCTCTGACCATCTAGACCAGCGTTTTTCAACCTGGGAGGCGCCAACAGTCCAAAATATGTATTTACCCTTTTGAAACGTGTCTCTATTGCCATATGAAATAAAGGATGGGGAGGTGCGAAAATATTTTTTTCTTCAAAGGGAGGTGTAGAAACATTAAGGTTGGAATCGACTGATCTTGACCACAATGGGCAATGTAATGTAAAATGTTAATCATTGTAATGATTTCAGTGACAATATAAACACAACATTTGCCTTTACTGTCAGTTACCAATGTATCAGATGTTTTTTTAAGTCACCAGAGGTCGCTGTAAAAAAATCATGCCAAATACCTCAAATCTTATGTTATAAAAAAATATTTTTTCAAAAAAGGATTTGTTATGTAAAAATTACAATCGCCAAGCAGGAGTCTTGTCTGTTTTTTCCAATTACATATATAGGTATATAATATATTTTTTCCAATCGTGTAATTCTACCGAAAACAAAAAGAAGCTGCCGTTACCGAGTGGTTACGCAAGTGAATTTTACTTGATTTTTTATTCCATCCATATTTTTTAAAATAAGCATTATTGTATAGTATTTGATATTTGAAAATTGCATGAAAAAGTATTTGTTGGTACACGCGATTTTTAATTTTATTTCAGTTTCTGCTTATTTTCAACTAACGTATGATTGTGTTTTATATTTGAAATTTTTGACGGCTATTTTCGATTGATGTTCTCAAAATATAGCCAGTTTCATAAAAAGTCTTCTGAATTTCACGAATGTTGTCATTGTTGAAATTTTGCTTTTAATATTATCTCTTTGGACTAGGAAAACTGAATAATATTTCAATAATTCAGAGATCTATTTAAGTAAATATTATTCCAAATTGGGTTTATGTATAATTTTTTGACACAATCTTATTTATGGAACGATTTTGAAATTTTAAATGATGAAAAAGTACACGATTCCCATTTCAACCGAACACTACTTGTGTTCAATTTTGGATGAGTAGTAAATTTGTATTCAGAAAACACGTTCTTAAGTCATATGTAAGCCATTATAACTGGCAGATTTATCTAGTCAAATAAATGTAGCATGATTTATCCATAAAGGTTGTATTCGATTTTACTGCTCTATAGACAATTTCAAAGGCGTAGAAGGATTAAGTTTTGCTTCAAAGCTATATATTAATTCTGAAAGCTGTGATGATTGTACTAAATTGTCAATAATAGGTATCGTATTCATTCTAAAGCTGTAGCTTCACAGAAAAGACAAAAAACTCACCTTTTAATTGAGAATTTATATAAAACGTTTCCTATCAAAATAATATATTTCACAGATTTTTAATTTAAATAAACAAAAAGTGATAGATGCCATACTCAACACATAATCATTTGTAGATTATTTATATAAAAAATATACTTTTTTATAGTCAATCGTTTATCGACACGTAAAATATAAAAAAATATAGGTATACAGCATGAAAAAATGAATATTAAAATTTGAGTTTTAATCTGATGTTTTCCATGTAAAACCAACAATAGAGTTTATAATTCATTAAATATTAACACCACTCAAACCCTAGTTAAGTAATTTTAACAAAGCAAGTAGCGCATTTCAGTGTCATATATTTTTAAGTAATACATTATTTAAAATATTTTAGATAACAAAACTTTACGATGAATATATTTTTTTAAACCATGTTCGCTCCCAATGTGAAGTATTTGGCTTTCTGGACATAACTCAACTGAAGTTTTTCTACGATAACTGCTTGTTCTTAAGTTGATCAACCTCTTTTTTTGAAGCGAGTAGGTATAGAAAGAATAAGGTCAGGACAGGAACAGTGATTAGCTAATAGCTTTCGCTGCGTCACATTATTATAAGATTGGAAAGATGGAGGAAATTTTGAGACGTAACAATTATTCTTGTCTTCGAACAGTTATCGGTAAATCGATTTTGTCCGCAGCGCAGTGGTCAACGTCGTTTCTGTGAAGGATCTCACGGGTTCGACTCCCAGTACAAACAGCATTTTTCAATCGATTAATATACATACTATGTGAAGGTAAAATGGCGATATTATCAAATATTTACTAAATGAAGATGACTGCTCAATCGCTGTATGAAAAGCATACAGCAATTAATTTAGATGGTTATTAATTATTTTTTATAAACTCTCCTAGACAACCATCTGCATCTAAATAGAATTTTTTTGGCAAGAAAATAATCACGTAACTTAAAAAACCAATATTATGAAGTTTACGCATGTTTAAGTATAAAGTAAACTTGTATCGCTTTCAAAACATGTATGCATTAAATATTATATATAGTAAAGCACAAATCATCAGTTTTAGGATTACTGAATTGTTATTGAATCAAAATATATGCAATTATATTAATAAATTGAGTGTTTTTCAATATATTAAACAAGTTCCCTTTCATATGAGCTGCCTTTGCAACTCATTAGGAAATTTGGTATTCATTCAATGGTAGCGGCAGCTTCAATAATAATATTATTACACTCGCCATTCTAGCGGCTTCCCTCCCCATATAACTTCGCCTCGCACCGCTTTCTGTTGCGCGACATGTCGCTCGAGGCGGTGTCATACAAACCGAATCTGTCATGTTCATGCCAGAGTATGGAAATATGGTCAGGTACAGTAGACCGAAGAGGAAAATATTAAATTCATTGGAATAAAATACCTATAAATAAAACCTAAGCTTTTATTTTGTAATTTATAACTGAAGAATTAGAATCAATTTTTAGTTTATTTTGAGAATTTTAAACTTAAAGGATTATTACTTATTATTGATGGGCTTATGTTTGTGAGTGTTACATTCATAAGGTATGGTTTTTTGTAATATTTTCAACCATTCACTACTAATGTCTAACAAAAGCTAACACCGTTTTGTTAACGAAAACAAATTGTATTCCCGGTGTCAAATTTTCACATTATTTATAATTGAAGGAGTTTATTTTGAAGGGTTACGTAAAATTAAGTTCACGGTGATATTCTTAAATTTCATCTTCCAGTTTCCAACATTTTTCTATCATCTACCTCAGGCAATGTTACTTAATGAATACTGGCATAAAAAAGTATCGCGAATTTCATAAATATTACCACACCCACAACAAGGCTAATAAAGAGGCATTGTCTTTAATTTAGACATATTCGTAAATAAAAAAATAATAAAGTAAAGATTCATCAATTTTGTAATTGACTAAGTTGTCGAGTGAATCAAGCTGCGCTGTTACTATCGGAAGTTCTAATTAGATTAGGATACTAATTAGAACCCCTTATTTCCCCGCAGAATATAAATCTATTTCTTAGCGAAATGGTTTTTTGAAGAGGCGGACAATAATGTTAATACGTACCATAATAAAGTAATATTTTACATAAAATTACTAATAGTAAATAATGGATAGATAATTGATACTTTTTACCATTATGGAAAACAATATATATATTTTTTAGAATATAAAATGACTAAATCTTCAGTTCTCACCTTCTCACTGTTATTTTTAATAAATTTATTATTGTGATGCAAATATTTAACATATTTTAAAATCTTGTTTTCGATCTTAAAGCAGTAAATATGAAGCGTATAAATCTTAAAGTTTGTCGATAATCATACTTAAAAATTATAAACATAACATTTCAATCTCTCTCGCGCATCAAGTGTCATTAAAATCAAGTTTAATTTATGAGCATGTTACGCTAAATGCATGATTTTAACTTAATTCGATGTTTTGCAAACGTCTCAGAAGATTAATGATTTTTTAAATAAATTATCCGCTGACTATAGAAAGGTTTTACCAACCTTGACATTTTTTTTTTAAATAATCGCGCATATTTTTTTTCAAATAAAAAACGAATATATATTTAAAATTTTGAACGAACGCTTACCAGTGATAAAAAAAATATAGTTTATAGATTAAAATATTTTTATTATTATACCTATTGATGAGTGAAATAATAAAAGTACAACTCTTTAAAATTAATAAACTTATCGTTGTCGATCACATATATATTTACAAAGCCATTGTGTCTTGTGTGAGGTCGTAGATTCAATTTTGAGATAAAAGTACGATAAACAAAAAATGGCTGCTTCCAAAATATATTATATTAACCAAAACATTAGTTATTTTAAAAACTAAGCAAAGAGCTTTATGATATGAAAAGAGAATATAATTTTATTGAAATATTTTTTAACACCTATGGTGGCAATTGACTGATACTTATATTTGGCGTCCAACAATAGTATTCTCGTATAAATAAACGGAATGGGAAGCAAACAGATCAAGTAATATTATATCTATTTATGTTACATTAGAACCTTGTTAGACAATATTTATCAAACTGAAAAGTTACTAATGTCGTAATTTATTGAATAAATTTGAATATATTCATATAACTCTCGCGGCTCGGAGACTAGAAAAATACTTCTCTGCCGATGGGGGTCGTTTAAGGATTCCAGTGGTTTCCTCATTATTGACCTTATTCTTATGAATTTCAAAAAAAAAGTCTAAGGGCTTTAAAATATCTCTCTGCATCATTCCTCATACATTTTTTTTATAAAAATCCGTGGTTTTTTTAATAAATAATCATATTTTAAGTTGCGCGTAAAAAAGACGTCATTCCAGTGCAAATATTAATTTGCAACTGACGCGTTCAGCCCAGTTATCTTACGAACGATCGCTGATAAGCGGGTGCTTATCTCGTTATCACATTATCGTATTTATATAAACCACAAAAGGTCAAAAAACTATGATATAAGAATACCTTAATTATAAACATTGTATCACCCATATTAAAACAGATATTTAAGAAAATGTGGGTATTGGGGTCGCATTTCTTGAGCTTAGAACCGGAAAAGATAAAACAGACTAACATTAGCTTTTTTAAATACATGTTCTACTTAGCCAAAATAAACTAAAATAATTTTATTACAAACTCAATTCATCTTTTGTGAATTAAATATTTTTTTCTATACTGTAAAATCTGTGGATTGATGCGAATCAGGTACGATATGTCGCTCGTGGCGATTGCAGAACACAATTTACGACACACAAGAAGCTTATCTTTGAACCATTTATTAGGGATAATTTTATTACGATTTAATACCCCAGTTCAGTTTCCAATAGCATGATTAATATGGGAACATGCCTATTTTCATTATCGACGTTTCATGTCGGTGCTTTTATGACGCACCGTATCAATATGGCGGTCACGTAAAAGCCATATCGCGTTATTAGGCAGTTCATGTATGGAAAGTGAGACATGGGTTTATTTTAAATTGTGTGTGAACCATATTGCGATATCTCTTGCCGCAGCACATCAATCCAGTGTGTCGAATCTGCAGTAATTTCATTCGATTTCATATCTGCTGTTATTACAGTTTGCATCTATGTATGTTTCAAAGTTTTACTTGCGTCAAAAGTATATTTGGCCAATTGTCTATCGTATTTTATCTACGTCAAGAAAATGCTTCTAGCAAGGTGATAAAAATATTATAATTTTGCGGAAACCTGAAATGGGCGTATTTTTTATCACTCTTATACTTTTATACAGCGGTGGGCTGCCAATATATTAACAAGGGGCTCGGTAAATCTTATTCATTTTTTTTGTTCATCCATGTCCGCTCCCAATGTCGCGCATATGGCCTCCTAATGAAGGTATCCCAACAAAAGTTTTTTTTTCTACGAGAATTGTTTGTTACTTAGTCGCTCAACCTCTCTTATCTAAAGATAGTAGTAGGGATAGAATGATAAGGCTAAGACAGGATTAGTGATTACCTAATCGCTCACGTAACGCCCAGTTAAATTGAAGGATCGGAAGAGTGGAGGGGAATTTTTAGTCATCACAAAAACCTATGCCTTCGAACAGAAAATCGATAAATCTATCGAAAAGATGCTGTTTCGTACTGGGACTAGCCCACAGCGCTGAATGAAAAATCGAAGGGGGAACTAAGTCTTGTTTCATAATGAAATTTAACCATCGACAGAAATTGCAGTTATGTGCTGATTTGATCTAAGACAAATGATTTTCTTATCTTAACAAGGGGCTCGCGCGAGCCCCCCGAGCCCCTTCCAGCCCACCCCTGCTTTTATACGTAATAATTATGAAAGCAATCGAATTTTACTTAAAAAACTTATTTATATTATGTAACAACGCGTAATATACCGTAAAAAACTAATATTAAGAGTTGAAAAATCTAATTACCTACCTAAAATTGCAAGAATTGACTTCCAATTTCATTTCACTCAAATTTCAGGTTTCAACCGTTATACTTAACAAACTTAGATAATGTATATAAGCCATAAATTATATTTAAGTAGTGATTTCATCTAGGAGTACTGTTTTTCTTAATTTTAATAATAACGGCCTAGCACGAAGCTGTCTGAGCCCCTCCAGCCAGGGGTGAGCTGGAGGGGGCTCGAATGGGCTCGTGCGAGCCTCCTGTTAGATTTAACTACGGCCGGCGAGCCCCTTGTTAAATTTATAGAAAACAATATTCTCAGATAAAATTAGTACATAACTGCAATTTCTGACATATACTATCTACGACAGCTTCCATTATACACAGTAGTACATTTTTATCCATTTACATTGATTAGTTTATCGTAAACTGCATATTGTTGCATATTTTAAGTGTATGAATTAACAATCGCTTGCTAATTTGAAAGTATTGCATATAATTGCACATGACTGATAAATTACTTTGATATTAAGCGAACCTCTTGTTAACGTATTGGCAGCCCACCACTGCCTCCAGCCCACTAGTGCTTTGGTATTATATAAAAGACGGTTGACTATTTTTTAATCTATTTAACCTGTTGTGCATTTTGTACAAACCTGAATTTCTCAATATATAAATAAGTTAACATAAAAAAGTGGTTTTAATGCACCTATCTCGTTTTGTGAGTAAAAATTTTAATGTTTGCAAAATAAATTAAAAATATTTCAGACCATATCGTAAGATAAAAATTACAAATTAATATTATATGGAATAGTTCAGCTGTACAATAAAAAGCGTTACAAAACGGCCATAGCTACCGGAAAATCATCATTTATTTTAAAATAAATGTTTAACATACTGATATTAATATAATTAAAAGATTTGATAAGATAAAAGATAAAGTTTGCATATTGATTTATCACAGCATTTTCCCACACGAAAATACCTAAATATCTATGTATTCTATCAGTGAGCGTAGTGTGTGAACTAAATTTTCTATCCTCACCATTTTAGTTTGCTTACTTAACATTTTACCGGATGTGGCTTCCTTCGCTCCGTGCCTACTGATTCGAATCACTGGTTTGATGGCTCCGAAATTTACTTCAACCAATACGATTATTGGTGAGAGTGCTCCTCCTCTATTTTCGTATGTGAAGTAAATAGAATTACGATCGGTAAACTGATACTCGTACAAAACTCTATCCGTAGATTTTCAAATTGAAATCTACACCTTAGTTTTTTTAAGACTTATTTTGTAATTATCATAAAACTTACTTACTTATACATATTGTTAAATAATATGTACTTATACATTTGAAAATAATTTAAACTACCAATAAGTTCAATATTCTGAATATGAATAAGAAAAATACATGTTTTTACAGCGTGCCTTTTCCCTGTATTTTATTATGATTGAGTGTTTTAATAAAAAATACAACTTGAAAGATGCTTTAAAGGAAATTTCATAGCAAAAACATACAAAACACATATTTTTAAACTCCATAGTAGTAATTTAAGATTTCGACTGAAGGTGCTTGGTGGAATTTCAATATTAAATTTGAATCGTTCAAATTATGTTCACTCCCACAGATTTTGTCACTAACGACCCGGGTTTCGCCTTTCGGCATCTTCAGGCGTTCAAGTGCACGGATGAACTTGAACTGAAACTTTGAACTTGAACTGGCGTCAGTTCAAGTTCATCCGTGCACTTGAACGCCTGAAGATGCCGAAAGGCGAAACCCGGGTCGTTAGTGACAAAATCTGTGGGAGTGTACACAATTTGAATGATTCAAATCCATAGTAGTATATAAAGATTATGGGCGGATTTGCTCATTGCTAGCAATCAAATGATGAAAATTTAGATCCATACAAAATTATTAATACCAATTGAAGAAAGACTTTCAGTAAAATTCAAAATATTGTTATGTATACTGATTGGTATATGTTTATCCAATTGAATAACTTTCCAGGAATGTTGATGAATGTTCAACGCTGTTGTATTTTTTGTGGTGTTCGTGCGCTCAAATCCACAAATTTCCACAGTTTCACAAATTGATTTTTTAATCAATTTATGGATTTCTACTCAAAGGCTTCGATTTATGTAATGACTGAAATTACCTCCCACCGAAACGATTATAAATTTGGTTGAAATAGTCTTGTACTTACCCAATGGTGGATTACCCTATAAGCAAATGAGGCGCGTGCTAGGAGTCTCCGAAGCTTAAGGGCCTCAAATATAGCTTGTATAATAGAACATAAATATTTTTGGTTCCGATCCTTATATTATTATTAGTTTACTTCCGACGTTTTAACTTTATCCGAAAAACAGGGCCTCCACATTTTATTGCTCCTGAGGCCTCCCATTTTTTTATCCGCTACTGTACTTACCTGTCTAATTTGTTTATTCTTACTCTGCCCAAAAAAGTGTGAACTGCTTTGTAACAAACAGATATTGTAAAATAACTTAAATGTTGAGATAAGCTTCATTAGAATTGTACTAATATGTTCCAAATTAAAAGAGAGAATGGTGATTTTATTTTTTTTAACTTGCAACATTCCACTAGTTGTTAACAGGCACCAGTTTTCTAAAATTTCTTCTCATTACAAGATTGGAAACTAATAATATCTTTTTTGATATAATAACTAAGGTGTTTTTTTTTTTTTTGAAATTTCATATTTGACTGTAAATACATAATATTTTTTATACCAATAGTGAATAGAAAGTATCATAATAATATCAATGTGATACTTTACGGTTCTATTAAAAACCCGGCGCTTAACATTTTTATATGACAGTGTTTTAATTCTTTAAATTATTATTATTGAGAAAAAAAAATGAAATGGAATGAAAAGGACGGCACGCAATTAAAAGTTTTTATTGTTCGAATTTCGAAAAAAAGAAATAATCTTTCTCCACACACTTTTGAGATGTATTTTTTGCCATACAAAAAAAGCTAACAATAAAAACGAAATTTTATACACTCACCGTAAACGACTGGATAAATATAATAGAAAATACCTGTTTTCTGACATCGTTAAGGGTTTAACCTTTTTACTACACATCCCTTAATATAAGATTACTAAAGGGAGCTATCCGAAGAAAAGATTTCGGGTCGTTTATCTATACAACATGTTTGATATGTCAACAGTGTATTGTTAGTTGTTGTAAATATCGTGTAAAAATGATAAATATTATACAGCGAACGACAGGTAGTCAACCTGTTCAAAATATAACATTACGTCGGGTCGTAACAAGATATTTTTAAATGATAATTTTTTATTCATTCTACTTTTTATTAGACAAATAAATTAATTTGAAAGCAACAAGTGAATAGCGATTGGGGGTATAAAAAATATGCGATATTTTGGAAAGTATGAAAGGTGTTTGTCTGGTTATTATTTTTATTTATGATAATAATAATGTATAAATACAGCACAGATAACTAAAAAATGGGCATTTTGAAAACACTAAACCAAAACACGTATGTTAAGCCTTGTCCACAGGCATTGAAGGTTGCGAACCTTTGTATATTTTTTATTTGAATCATTAATTTTGAATCGTTCAAATTAGGTACACAAGTTTTGTCATTTATGACCCGGGTTGAATGTATGTATAGTGTTTATAAAAATTAAAAAAAATGGCTTTAAATTTAGTGATTCATTTTATATATATATATATATATATATATATATATATAAACACGATACATTCATTTACTAAGCGTCAGTTCAAGTTCATCCGTGCACTTTAACGCCTGTCGATGCCAAAAAGCGAAACCCGGGTTGTTTGTTACAAAACTTGTGTGAATGTACATAATTTGAACGATTCGAATTTAATATTGAAATTTTACCAAGAACTTTCAATTGAAATCTTAAATTTAAAAAAAAGTTCAATCATTGTTTTTTGCCACTTCTTAATAAGGATTTACTTTAGCTCATATTTTAGTGCTTAACAATGAAAACGTGAGTAAACCTTCAATAGCACTTCTGGATATCATTTAACCTTTTAGCTGCCGTAGATAATTAATTGTAATTACTTAGAACGCCGGCTATAATTTGCAACTATTAATTTAATTAATTATTGACGAGATAACTCGTCTCTGGCGTGTTGAACACGAAATTTTTTACAAGATATCTCATCTGTGGCAGCCATCGAGTTAAAAGCATTTACTGGCGTGTCAAAAAATATTATTGTCAAGAACTATACATAATGTATGAGGAATCTCTTTTATATGGACGTATACTCGTGTCTCTGTTTGTGAAGTGTAACTAAGAAGATTAAATTTAAATTATTAAAAACCCAAATAAAATATGGACCTTTGTGCAGGGGTGGGCTGGAGGGGACTCGGAGGGGCTCGCGCGAGCCGCTTGTTGAATTTCACTAAGGCCGGCGAGCCCCTTATTATCTCAAGAGAAAGCAATATTCTCATATCAAATTAGTATATAACTGCAATTTCTAATTTATATATTATCTACGACAGTTTCAGTATACACAATAGTACATTTTTAGCTATTTACATTGATAAGTTGACGGTAAATTGCATATTATTACATGTTATGAGTGTATTAAGTAGAAATCGATTGCTTATTTAAGTATTGCATTAGAAAATTCACTCCTTCCTCAGAACACTCAGAATTGCTTCGAGATTAAGCGAGCCCCTTGTTAAAATATTGGCAGGCCACCACTGCCATTGTGGTCTAGTTGGTAAGAGATTTGGTCTACCAATAAGGCGGGCCTGGGTTCATGTTTCGGTAAGGTCAACGTTAACTTTATATTTTTCCAATTATAATTTGAAATATCTAAAACGTGAGAGTTTGTTATGCCTCTTCCTCTCGATTTAATCTCAATGGACTTTCCCATTGAATTTATCTGATATGATATTTTGATTTCCAAAATATTTGGTGTATTAGTATAAGCTGTATTTCTAAATAAATAAAAAAGTTATACAGAGTAACCTTAATTTATAAAGGATGGAAAAATTTATTTTATATTTATGGTGTTATGTTAGTTCCTTTAAATATTGTGTGTTTTATCAAAATTGTGAATTTATCATTAGATTAAATCGGTACTATCTAGCCTAGGGCATCCAATCAACTGTCCAAAGCAACTAACCGGTTTTTGTTTTTTTTTTAATAAATAAACCGGCTCACTGGTTTAAACCGTAATTGTTTTCAAATAAACAATTGCAGTACCATACAAACCAATATTCAAAAACCAAAAAATATAGGATATGTTGCTTACTGCAGTTTGACAAACTAGGTGGTCTGCAACCACCAAAGGGCGTCAAACATATCTTTTTTTTCTAGACGTGACTTGGAGGCTCAAGGTGAAGTCACTTGCACCTGGACACTAGGTTTGCAAATTTATAACTGGCCATGGCAAATTCAACGGTAAACTATTTGAGCTGGGCAAGTTGGTTGAACGGCCGGGTTGCACTTGTGGGTACAACCACCAGGACGCCAATCACGTACAGTGGGACTGCCCTGAGATGAATTCCGAACAAGCAGAGCTATTTGCTGAGGTCCGTCCTCATACGGGCCCAAAAGGCCACGCTGACCTGAATTCAACCAAGGTGAATTTTGAGGCATTCGATAAATTTGCAACATCATTTGGGGAACGGGATATTCTTGATTCCTCTTTAAATTTAACAAGGAGTAGATTAAATCCGCCACGGCGGATTCTCAGTATACGGATACACAGGATACTTAATATTACTTAAACTAAATGACTGAGCAAATCACATTCGTTTTTCTTTCTATCTTTATCTTTTAAGCACAACAGTGCATGGTTAAAAGATAGGTCCCGTGCAGCTCTGTATCGGGCTAATAACATGAGGAAAAAATGTTTTCTTTTCTTGATCGCATTGCGTTATGGAAGGCGGCCGTGAAAATGCGGCTGCATACACATAACGGGTGGTGGTGGGATACTCAACGACCAACTTGTACTAAAATATGAACATAGAAGGTGCATAAAAGAATAGATTAACTTTTTTTTCCAACTAAGTCCGCTCTGATTGGAAGCATATGAACTTCAAATGAAGTTTATCAAAACAAACGTTTTTTTGAGATTTGCTTGTTACTCATTTGCTCAATCTATCTTTTTTCAGTGAGAGTTCGGATATTAGAATAGGGCCAGGAAAGAACTAAGCGTTTTCAAATCGCTTTCTTTAAGCCCGTTATTTTATGATTAGAATGGAAGGAGGAAATATTTAAGTTACAAGCACGCATGCCTCCCAATGAAAAAATGCTGCTTGTACTTGCACTTGAATCTGTGACATTTGTCACGGAAGCCAACGACGTTGACCACTGCTCCACTTAACCGATATATGAATATTTGTATAAAAATCCATTGTATTAAAGGCGAAAAGAGGTTTTCAATAAACTCCAACTAACCGTGCAAAATAAACCGGTTTTCGTTTTTTTTTTTATAACAAGCAATAAACCGGTAAACCGGTTTCGGCTTAAACCAGGTTGGAAGCTCTAGTACTATCCCCACTGAAAATATTTTTTATTAATTTAAAATGTTAAATTCAGCAACCTTTGGTCGATATCCATCAATTAAAAAAAACTGAGCTGTTTTTACCAGTGATGATTTGTTATTTTTTATCTTTAAGAGAAAACAGATACACCGTTGATACCTGAAAAAAGACAATGAAGTATTGACAGGTCTTGATGACTTGTGATTGATTGTGTTTTACGGGTGCAATGAAACCGATGATGAAAGATAAACGGCTACCTATTAAAAGAACCCATACTTACTTGAGTGCGAGTTAAGAAGCTTTTCAAAGGCAACACATACCAATCTTAGTTTGTTATAAGGTGTTATTATTAGATAGACCTTATTGTGACTGTGCCAAATTTTAATTACATCACTGACGGTCCACTATTTTGTACAGTTCTATAATGATACGAGTAGCTTGTCTAACAAAAAATATAATCGAGAAAGATATTATTGAAGACTTGAATATAAAATTTCTTATCTTGTTTAAGCTTTTCTTTAGCCGTTAAAATGAATTAATATATCAAATATAAAAATAAAAAGTGTTACACCAAACACTTGTGCGCTAAATTTGATTGTTATCTTATTTAAATTAATACAGTTTGTATAGTGCTTAGGACGCTTAGGTTATTCAAACAACTTTAAGTACACAAATATTACGAAAAATAATTAAGTGAATATGTTGTACTTTATTACGAACTGTTTTTTTTTATAAAAATAAGAAAAATATTTTTGTCGAATTCAAAAACATTTATATCGCAATTGTTTTTAAATTATATTATTATAATGGAAAATTCACAACGATTGATTTAAGTATTTTACGGTGGATTATTGCACCATTTTGCTTCATTTAAAAAACTTAGAGTCTAACAAGATGTACAGACATATTTTTCTCGTGTGATTGGCGAATTATTTAGCTAGTTTGAGTTTTTAACACTTATATATTTACGAAAAAAAAGAGATCAAAATAAATAAAAGTTTTCCTTAAGTTATACTAATTTTCAATTTGATTTTGCATTTAAATTGTTTAAGTTCATCACAAAAATTTAAAAAATACCACAATATTTTCTTAAAATAAATAATACTTTTTGTTTTAAATCTATATGTTATGACATTTGCATTAATATGCGTAAGTTTCGGCATTATAAAGTAAAACTTTGTTTCTTTAATTATTGTTGTATATACTTATATTAAAAGTTTTTAACAGTAAAAAGTATTCTTGCGTTAATCGATGAAGGGTTAAAATATGTATTATCTTTTCATGCAAACGATTTCATATACTGTAAAATTCGATATAATCATAAGAAAAGCCTGCTGTCCTTTGATTCATGTCCTGATAATTTGCCGATTTCTACCACAGAATACCATAATGACTAGTGTTAATAAGATAAAAATTGTCTTAAACTACCTCGGATTGATACTCGAACCTCATTTGAAGTAGTGTCCAATTCATATAATTTTATATAGTAAATTTAAAGATGAAAATTTTGTCTTATTTATATCTGCTGGCTTGAAATAAGTAATCTTAAATTGTTAGAAATATTAATAAAATTAAAACCTACTTTACACTTGATATCCTACAATATTGTATCACGTAAGGGTAAAAATAATATTATTTAATTTAGAGGTTTTTACAAGTGAAACAACAAAACTAAATTATTATGCATATGCATTTAATGAACAAAGATTTCTGACTTATTACTTTATTTACTTTGGACAAAAACAGCTTATTGCTTAAGTTGGTATCGTGTTTTAATAATCTTTTGAAGTTTAGATGTTTTACTTAATTATACTGTGCCAAACATTGAATTACTGAAACTCGTATCGAAATACGATTTTTTTTTTCATTGTGTTTTTACTAATGTCACTGTGCTAGGCATTAATTCGACTTGTAGCTGGTAGTTCACTTAAAATTGTTCTCGCCTTTCAAATGATCAACAGAGCATTCAGAGCCTGTCTATCGTTTGACTTAAATAAAAGAAAGAAAAACAGAAATTATTCTCGGGCGAGCGTTGTGGCCAATGAAAATTATTTGCCTTTCAAGCAAATTGCGCGATCATGACTGGGCATGAAGCCGCTTAGATATGAAAAAAATAAGACCATCTTCTGTTTGTGAGGACAACAATGGCAATGGAGACTCGGCTGGCTGTTACCTGCTGGCGTGAAGCGAATCATCGTATATAAATCCACTTGTTTTGTTTTATCTTGAAAATTTATCAGCGGCTAAAAACAAGTGGCAAATATTTTAATTACCTCTTTTATCAAAATATATGTTTGAATTTTATATCAAGCTAATCTTAAGTACAAAAATTGTGTCATTTCAAACTCTAATTTTGCAAGACAATCTAAAAACCAGGGCTGTGGAGTCGGGTAATTTTTTTTTTAATCATTTCCGTTTAACTTACATATGTATATGTTTGTATACCATCAAATAATTTTAGGTACTAGAATAATTTAAGAAAATAGTATCATTTCAAATCATTTCACCAATCAATATGATTTATAGACAAATATTTTGAAACAAATGAGTCGGAGTCATAAGATTTTTGCCGACATCGAATCCAACTCCGGAAAGAATATTCAACTTTAGGACTTAACAGCTTTGATGAAAACCATTATTATAATATTATAAATTGAACAATTTGATCATTTCCTTTTTCATAAATAAAAAAATATTTTCAAAGAATCAAATATTTTAGCGCTATAATAGTTTTTACCTTAATTAGTTGTAACGTTTGAACTATCAATTATTGCTACATTTGTGGAAATCCTAGCTGGCATTTTTAATCATTGATATATGTCACAATCAAAGAGTTTACAGTGTCCCGATTTAACTTAAGATACAAATTTTGACTAACAGCAGGTAAATTTTTTGTAAAAAGTATTGAAAAATAAACCGAATCAAGCATTTTTTGACTGTGTCTTTACGTTCAATTTTAGTCGCTAATTTGTTTTCGCGGTGTAAAATTTGAGACGCAATTTCAAATCAACCATAATTAAAGTAGTCATAATCGATGTCTAAAAAATTTGATTTGGACATTGCTGATAATGGTCAAGTCTAGCAGTTTTATGGTGACATGTTTATCTGGTGGCCGTTGACCGTAACACCCCAATGGCCGTCAATTAGGAGCCTCTTTCCGCTACTTCCGCAATTTTCGACGATTTTTTTTCTTGCTAGGAGCTATTGTATTTGTTTGACAAAACAAAACACAGACTATCGTCGCAGACACAATGACTTTGCTCCATTGTCGTAGTAATTAATGACGTTTTGCTTCGACTTTTGAGCACTTCGACGCAGTATATTAATGGGAAGAAAAGATTTTCGGCTTTTGGTTGTCGGTGGAAATTCTATTCACACTGATAGTTTTAAGTATTGAAAGTGTGTAGTATTAAAAAAGGAAAAAAAGGCGAGACCAAATAAAGTCAATAAAGAGTAGGTAGTAAATTTTATTTTCTGTCATGAATTATGGTGTATTTTGATCAGGTTATTTTACTGAAATTTAATTTATTAACAGTAACATAATTACTTTAAAAACAAGTGAGTTTAATAGTTGCAATTATAAATGCTAGACTTGTAAGATCCATGACTTAATCAACATTTGTAAAAAATTTAATTTTCGTTACGGATTTCAAAAGACGTCATGAAAATTGTGTATATGCTTACAAGAAATTTTATAAGTCAGCAATGCTTATTAATGCCCAGAGGCGAAACTCGGGTCGTGTTCGACCAAGATTTTTATGGAAACGTACATTATGAAAATAATTCTAATTTGAAGTTAAATTTCCACCAAGCACCTTCAGTCGAAATTCTAAATTATAGCTTATGAATGCTATTGATATTTAAATAAATCAACTTTGAAAAATAAAATAAAAGAGATAAAATGTTCTTATTATAGTGTTTCTATGCTAGTAAACATTAAGAAAAAATCTAACTCTAAACATTCTATCTGATGCAAACAATATATTATTTTATTACTGAAATCATTCTTGTAATCGAAATTGATGCGTTCATTATCTGATTTTCTTAAATATTTGAATTGATTTTGTTTTGATGTTTTAATTTTGATTAAAATCAGCTTGAGGTATTGCATTTCCAGCAAAGCAATTTTCACAACGAATGACTTACAATTTAAAATGTTTTCAGACATAATATTGCAAGATACAAAATTAATGCCGAGCGTTATGGTAGACATTTTTATATTCCATACAATTTTATAATAAGATAAGATCCCAAAAATTAAAAAAAAACTTTGGCGGTCCGATGTCATATTATTCCGCGTGATAGACTGCGGCTTTGTGACCTGCTACCGAGTTGAGCAGGGCCATCTTTTGTTAGGGCATCAAAACTTCTGACTAAATAATGAACAAAATAATTTTTAACCTAAATAAATTTACTTAATAGCTTTACTACCATTTGGCTAGACGTTATAAATGAAAACAATATATTTAATATAAAAAAAATCAATAGCATATTTTTTTACACCTTGCATATGGATGATAGTTTATTTAAAAAAAAAGTTTTTAGGATCCTAAATTATAATTATGTTATCCTAAAAAACATATGAGTGGTTTGGTCATTCAAAAACATCTTATGTATAATATCAAAAATCACACATTTGAAAATATATAGATTCATTATATATGTATAGTTATTAGCTATTAATAATTAAGTTATATTCAACGTTCTTCTTACTTTGCTTTTTTTACTTACCTACATATTTTTTGATCAATGTGTTATATGTAACAGATTGAAAATTGAAATATTTGGAAATCCGCCTTTTGCTATTATGGTATTATGTTACACATTTTTTACTTCAAATGATAAATATTTCGTCTCAATTTGTTTATTGAAAGATGTCAATTTTACTACCCAGATTTTGGATTAGTTTTATTATTATAAATGCGTTAATTAAAAAAAGAATTTATAATAAACTTACTTTCAGCATTTCAATAAAATATTTCAAAACGAAATTCTTTATGTAGGCCAAGCAAAAATAGTTCATTAACAACTCCATATAAGAATTATTGAGCTACAGTAAAGGCAGTTTGTGTCAACCCTATGTCTTCTTGTTAAGTCACCTGTCATTTTAATAAACTCCTTTCCATTGAACAAATTTCTCAGAGTTAATCGAAAAGAAGTAGTTTTTCTACCAACTTTGTTTATAGTCGGCAAGTGTAAAACACTGCTAAAGCTGTTTTATTAATATAGTCACCGACTTGAGTTTTATTTTACTTGTATTTTTTTTTCAAATTATATTAAAATTATCGTAACCAACAAATTCATATTTAATAAAGAAACATAGTTTTTAATTTAGCTACATATGAAAAGCACTTAAAATATGAATTCAATTGATCAATTTAAAATAGACGTATAGTTGTATTATTTATTATCTGTTGTAGAAGATACTTAAATACTAATACATACAGAGATTGACATAAGTCAATCGTACATTTTAGTTAGATTAATATTAATATGGAACAAGTCATTTTCTTAATGATAGATAGTTTCATTAAATTATTTTATTTGGAGGTTCAACAATTTCATTAGCTTTGTTTATCAGTTGAATAATGTAAGCTGTCAATTCTTGATCGAAAGAAATAACAATTATTATGTTATGTTTACTACTGGTTTTCTCAGTAAGGCAGTATCTTAAGTACGTATACATTCTTTTTTTATAAATATCAACCCGCGTTTGATTCGATTTCTATTTTTCAATGTCTTTTATAACTGTATGAACGAAAACATTGGAATGTCGTTACGATTATTACACGTGAAGTTTGAGACACATGATATGGGCAATGTAAAAATAATTGACAGCCCGATCGAGTTTGGTGTAAAAAAATATGACAGAGTCTGACAAGGCCAGTTCTTGAATTAATTTTCATGATTTTTTTTGTGTGAACAAGATACAAAACAACAAATATTGTGTGCCTAATCTGTGCAGTAGATTCTTCCATATCGCGTTTGTCAGATGTGTTGAATAATCACAGAAGCTTACATATATAACATAACATGTTAAATTTTAGATGATCTCTTTAAATTAACTATTATTAAAACTATTTCCATGCCCGCTCCCAATGTAGAGCATATGGCCTCCTAATGGAAAACAGAAGTTGTTTTTCTACGAGAACTGCCTGTTACTCAATTGCTCAACTTCTCTGTTTTTTGAAGAGAGTAGAGATAAAAAAGATAGAGCTAGAACAAGACTAGTGGTTGGTTTATCACTCTCGCTACACTTTCAAGAATTTTTAGACAGCACAAACATCACAGCCTTCGAACAGAAAATCGATCAATCAATCGAAAAATGCTCTTCATACTGGGGTTTGAGCAAGTGAGGTGCGGCATGGAAACCAAGAATGTTGACCTCTGTGCCATGGACCCTATTTATGAATGAAATAATATTTTTCATGAATTTAAAAGTCCATACAGTAAATACTTAATCTGTGAATAAATACTGTCGTTAAATGGTATAATTTACCATCATACAAAAACTTCTGAATCCAGGGGTGGGCTGGAGGGGGCTCGCAGGGGCTCGCTCGAGCCCCTTGTTGAATTTTACTGAGGCCAGCGAGCCCCTTGTTAACTTACGAGAAAACTGTCAAAAAAAAAGAAAACTGACCGCATGACAAACTTTTGACTATTAATAAAATAGGAAGAGGGGTGCTTCTCAATTCACCAAAGAAAATTTGGTATAAATACTTATATTTACAAGAAGCAGTTGAAAAATGTAGAAATATTTTATACTGAAAATGATTTTTTTAATTTTTTTTCTTAAATATTCAATATATTTGGCTCGTAGATTTTAAAGCCTTTTTGTACCCAAGTAAATTATTACTAAGCACACAAAAAACTGTCTAGTTACAATGAATAACGGATACCTAAATTTGTATAAGAACACGTGTTTTTTATAGGAATATTAAAATTAATTGAAATAATCAATCTATCGCTAACGTTAGAGAGAAAAGACACCTCAACGATAAAGCAATATCATTAAAAAATGATGATAGACTAACGGTATGCTAAGCTTGAACACGTCTCAGCCTTAACAACCTGCGATAAACTGATCACTTTATGAACAGCAATTTTCTGAGAAATATAAATCAAAAATCATCACCCTCTCATTTGAATCCCAACACGTACAAATCGTACAATATTCACTGAATCCATTTATGTTATGGCGTGGTCAGAAGTGCATCATTATGAGCTTTCAAATTGAAAAGCTTCCTTCAAAATTCTCGAGTGATTGAATCCTGGACGACCGTTTCCGAGAATCGGGAAGGCGCCGTTCTTGTAAGCTCGTCAAAAGCTGCCAAGTGAAACTTCCAAAGCTCAGCGTTTTTAATAAATTGATTGACATGTAGAGTCCTGTGTTAAGGCCGACGGTGATATAGAATTAACAAAACAAAATCTTTTTTTACTTTACTAGTTTTAATATATTATTTAAGAAACGTAGTGGAAAGGTTTTACATCCGATGTTTGTGGAACATTTATCATATTAAAATAAAAGATCTTTAAAATAAATATACAAATTGAAATGAAATTCGTTGATTCAATTGACACGAAATTGATTGAGCTATTTTTTATATGACTTAAGACTACGAATAAAGCAATGAAAAAAATATTTTTTAATTTGAAAGATAATTAAATATTGAATGTGTAGTACCAATTTTGTTGATGATGGTGCTACAGGTTTATAAAAAAATCTACACTCTTTTTTAATTTGACATTATTACAAATTAAATATTAAGTAGCAAAGTATTAATAAGTTATGAGTTATATTTTAATTCAGACAGCGTCTTTCATGTAACAACTCTAACAAACATTAATTACTAGAAGAAATTGTTCAATATCAAATCATAAGGAGCAGAATATTGTATCATGTTAAAAAAAGTATACCTAAATAAAAAAAATGACAAGTATACAATTTTTAACATTATTACATTACACATTGGGCATTTGAAAAAGTAGTTTTTTTATTTGTCTACGTAAATTTGAAAAAAGTATATGTCAAGCGGCATTTACTATTAAAGTCTTATTTCTTAAATCAATAGTCTATTATCTTTTGAAATATTAACTAATAAATTTCTGACAACATAGCTATAACTTTTTAATTACATATATGTAAAATATTAATTGTTGTCTTAAAGTTTGTTTCTTTTCTTATATTGTAGGTGTTTGCACAAATGCAACTGCACCCAGCGTATCCTCAATCAACCGCATCCTACGCAACAGAGCTGCTGAGCGAGCCGCTGCTGAATTCGCAAGAGCGGCTGGATATGGCCTTTACGCGAGTGGTCCGCCACCACCACCCTACGCGCCTTTCCCTGCATGGGCGGCTGCTGCTGCAGCATGGCCTCCAGGACTTGCTGCTCTAGGAGTGTCAGGTCACGGTGGATTAAGCGGTGGAACTCCTAGTCCAAGAGATCAGATGCATCATGATGTAGGTTCTGCTTTCAGAGGGGAACCACCACGAGGAATGATAGGTAAAAATAGATCAATAAAATTATTCAAATGTCATTGCATTAATTAATATCTACATTAATGGCCTCCAGTAATTAATAATAAATTGATATATTTCATAGTATTTCAAAACTAGTTGTACAAATCTGTTTATATAGCAGATTTTTTCAAAAATTGTAATGCAGCTGTCAAGATTAAGCACCATGTTTACAAAAAAATGAATAGTGGAAAACACATAACCTATTATTATCTTGGTTACTTAAAATAGTATATTTATTATAAATGGCTTGAAGTAGATAATAGGTACACATGTTTATTAATTTGAAGGTTAATTTATTACTGATGGTTTTAACAGACATCGACGGTGACGATACTGGATCTCTTGACGGAGAACAACCAAAGTTTAGAAGAAACCGCACTACCTTTAGTCCTGATCAGCTCGAGGAGCTAGAGAAGGAGTTTGAAAAGTCTCACTACCCATGTGTATCCACTAGAGAAAGACTTGCCTCCAAAACCTCACTTTCAGAAGCTCGAGTTCAGGTGATTATTATATAATTATTTAGACTTCACGATTTTTGTGTACGTTTTTTAAAGCAATAAATGAATTCTAGTAAAATAGATCAATACATAATGACATTGAGAACAATTGTTAGCAAATAATGTAACTATATTTTTTTATTATAAGATTTATTGACAGTGTAATATTAATGAATGAATTAAGATATAAAGCTTACCATTTAACATTCTATAGACAAAATTATAATCATAGATAAGTATTTTTTTTAAATAGGCATATTATTATAATCACATCAAAATGAAAAGGGAAAAAATAAAAACACTCATTTGTATGTAATATATTTTTAAAGCTTTTATAAAAAATCTGTTTATGAATATATTTGGTACAATATCGTATAATATTAATAATTAAGTGTGAAAATAATCATCAAGAAACCAATCATTTTATGCGTTACTTTTTACAGTATCGATTTTCATTTTTTATTTTATAACAATATTTATACATGAAAAAATAATAAGTTTCTTGTAAAGTCTTTGTGTGAAATCGAATCTTACAATGATTTTTAATATTGGTTGTCAGCCAACAACCAGGATTTTGGTTATAACTAGTAAATATTTCCCTTACTTTTTAAATCTTAAACCCTATGTTTGGATACTAATTCGGCATTTTCAGCTTACATCCTTTTGATGGAACGTGTATCAAGTTGTTTGTATACATTATGATTATCGAAAAAAGCTGTTTTTAAAAAACTGTGGGTTACGACCTTTTTTCATTTCACAGTTGATATATGTTTTTTATCAATAATAAATCCTAGAATAATACCAAACAATACTTAGGTATATTCATAATTTTCTATGAATGTAAATTTAAATCATTTTTATTAAATTAATTTTTATTTTTCTTATTACAGTAGCATTTTTAATTACTCATTAAGATTGATGTATGATAAATTATAATTTACATTGTATTGTATTGACAATAAATTATAAATTCTTAATTCGTATTATTATTTGAACCAACATTATCAATAATAGAGTATTGACAAATTCATTCGAGTTGTCATAATCGGATTCTCATTAAACCGTACAGCCGGTATACGAATGTTCGTACAGTCAATAAAACTAACATGTTATAAATAAAAATGTTTTTGTACCAAATGACAACCAAACTAATACCCATATTGACTGACAGGTTTGGTTTTCCAACAGACGAGCAAAGTGGAGGCGACATCAGCGCATGAGTCTGCTGAAGCGGGGATCCCCACCCAACCGTCCGCCCACTCGCCCGCCCGCTTCCGCCCATGGCTCGCCCCAGTCCACTCACAAGCCCCCGCCCCAAACAAGCTCGCTTCTATTAATGGGAGGAGAGAATAGCGCGTTCAAGGCCCTCGTCCCGAACTCCTCGCATCTGCTGCAGCGACCGGACAACCTGGGGTACAACTCGGCTTCCGACTCCGATGAAGAAATCAACGTGAACGATGAGTCCGATTGTGAAATCGATGTGCCGAGGGAGCGTTTGTTTGATCGGATGCGCTATGATAGATCGCGATCGCCTAGCCCTTTAGACTCAACGGAAAGATCCAATAGTGTAAATCCAGTGAGAACTTTAATACCAGGCGAACACTGTCAACCTCTACAGCTTACAAAGCATGACCGCTAACATATTATTTTAACACTTCAAATATTTAGTGACTTAATAACACAAATCATAAAAAAAACTATTTTGTGTTACGTGAAATTTTCAGTGTAATTATTTGTGATAGATTCAATAAGTTAATATTTGAATCCATAACATTAAACAATAATAACTCATAACGTACCCATAAGCAAACTGTGTTTCGTTTTTATTGTAAAAACATAAATAATAACTTTATCTGCGAGTGTATTTATATTGGCATATTTACTTATTCGTAATAGCATATTTGTAAATAAATATATTTAAGTATTTATGATAGTATGAGACACTTGAATATAAAAAATATATACTTGGTAAATAAATAATTATTAGGTATAATACAATGATATTATTTTAATAAAATACAATATGTATAGATGTTCTGTATTTAATTAAGCAAAAATAGAGGGGATGAATAATTGTGTCAATTAACCTTCTTCTTATTTATATACTACGTAAGTTCTGTATTTTTTAATGGCCGATGTATTCCTATATTTCAAATATAAGTGATAAGTTTTATAAGTATTCAACATTTTAGGGACTTAAATAAAATATATTGCTTCTATATTTTTTTTTGTAATAATCGATTATAAGCATTCGATGGTTTCAAAATTAACCAAAAAAGCTTAATTCTTAAAGCTTAATTCTAATGGAAATTGAATGAAACATTTTGTAAATACTAAACATATTTTCAAATTAAGAGTCAACCTGAAATAAAAATATTTAAATAAGTAAAATACATTCATTTGAACACCATAACAGATGTATACTTCTACCGTGTTCAAATTCATAGTAAATTTTATGAATTAGTTTGGGATATGAAACTGCATCACTTATATTATCAAAAGTCAAACAATTCTTGTGATTTTATATCAATTAATATGTGTTATCAAATAATTATTAATATTTCTTACATTAATCACTTTTTCTGAGACTATTCACAGTCAAAAAAAAATTCACAGAGTTTCACACGTATGAAAAATAAAATCGATATTTTTAATTTACGGCCGATTTGATTGTTTCTTTTAAATTGGGTCACAATAATTATGATTAATATGCAGAATAAATTTATCTTAATTATTCACATAATAGTAACCAAATGAGGTAAAGTGAGCCGCAAAAGTGTAGTGAACTAAGTAAATACACACTTGAAAAGTGTTATTTCGGTAAAAAAATATATGCAATCCACCAAAACACCAAGTAAAGATGTGATTGTAGTTAAAACATCAATAAAAATGTTTTACCATTTTACTATTTGGCTCACTTCACTTCTCAGGGGCATAATTATAGTATCGATATTTGTATTTTTAAAAAAGAGTTGACATTTATTACTTAAAAAGACTTAATTTGATGGTATATGGGAATGTTATCGACCAACGTCGAATTTGATTTCGTGCATTGATTTCTTTGGCTGTATTTTGTTTCACTTTGAATGAGATATGCAAGCAATAATTTGTTTTTTTTTCACAATATAAATATCTACATAGTTGAATTAGTATTTAATGTTTTTTTAAATACAAAAATAGTCTGAACTTTAACTAAATGACAAGAGACAGGTTACAAGGTAAACATAGGCAAACAATAAAACAGGTTTGTATTAAGTTAAAACTAGTGGCTCTTAAAGTCGACACCTCTCAAAATATCACATCGTTTTCGGTCACAATTGTAACAGGGACAATTACCATATTTAATTACAAACTGGTAGCAGATAAAAACACAACAAAACCGAAACTTAATTGTTTATGAATGGTGAATATATTCAACCTTTGACTTGTTTTGATTTTGGTTAAAGAAAGAATTACACCAATGAAATACTTTCCTTTAGTACGTTTTATAATGTTTTTTTAAATCAGTCAATTTACATAGTGTTCAACTTTGGAGAGTATTTTTTTCATTTATGATTTGAATCATTTATTTTACCTATGTTTGCCTTCTATGAAATGTAAATCCTGAATTATGTGCCAACTGCAATTATATACCATCACTGATGGAAGTTGCATAGCCAGAAGTATAGGCATTTGTTTCATACACTACCAATACTTAGTCATGAATTGCAAATCAGGCCAGGAAATGTTCAAAACGCACACACTAAAATCGCTCACTGTAGTCTAGTTGGTTAAAGCTTGCTCTACCGATCAGGTGGGTCTGGGTTTGATTCCCGGTAAGGTCAATGTCAAATTGGACTTTTCCATTTTTATTTGAGATCTAAGACATGGGTGCTTGTGAATTAAATTCTCCTTGAGTTAATCCCATGTGGCTTTCAAAAATTCTCATCTCATTTTATCTGTTCTAATAAATACGGCCCAATGACTCAACACAATGTGTGACAAAAACAAACTGGCGTGCAAATGTTTATTTGTGTAAGCCAAGCATAATGTAAAACAGGTAGCTGACAGTAAAAATTATTGATTTGTGGGTCAAAAAGTTTATTAGATAAAATGAATACTATTGCAAAGGTCACTATAGTATTATTACCATATATTAAAACACAAAACTTTGGGTATTTTATTATGATAAACGAAGGTTGATGCCAATGTTTTTTAAAACTTTATTTTGCTTATTCGGTGGGTAAGTGGCAAACATATATTTCAATAAAAAAATATTGAATGCATATTTAAGAAAAAGTTTTGATTTCTCATAATATTCGATTATGTTTGAAACAACGACCTTCAGGAACATCGCGATTGACTATACATAATATATTGCTATCAATTAATTGAGCGACCGTGTGCATTACAATACAAAACATATCATTCATTTGACACATGATTTCAATGTAACTACATTACATAATTAACGTCATGTCAATAGAAAATCTTCAATGATTGCGTTTATGATTTAATTATAACAAATTATATTAAAAATTCAAGGCTCTAGACATTATAATAACATTAAATATCACCTATAAAGTTTATGTAAATTTGTAAAGGCACGCAATCATGTGTACTTTATACAATTATAATTAATATAAATATATATGAATGAAGACATGTCAGTTAAATTAAATTTATGATAAAATACGACAACAATATTAACTATATAAGTATGTATTTGTGTTCAAGTATATTCCTAAACATATTATTGTGTAAATAGATCTCATGTCAGGGAAGTATTTAAATTCAGAAAAATATTATCGATTTAATAGTTAATGTGATAAATGCATAGGTAAAAGATTGATAATCCTCATATATTAAGATTTTTGTGTACATTAAAATTTCTTTAATTATAATTTACAAGTTAATCTTATTATAATTGTGCTGAAAAAATATATTCAGATTGAACAGTCGTTCTATTTCGATACCGTAAATATTTTCTTTTATCAAAATGTTTATTTATCAATGGCCTTTTCAAGATCACCATGAAGGATAGGGATTTAAAATATTACACATTAATTTACTGATGTATTTTTTTTTTATTGAATTGGTGATTTAAGCAAATTGTTAATTTTTAGATTAATTATGATGATATCGATTGTCATGAAACTTATGTATTATACAATATAAACAAGTAACACAGTGTAAAAACCACATATTATATTAATTTTAATTATTTTATAAGGATCTTATTTGTATTATATAATTATAGGTAACAGATCTATAAAGCGATATTAATAAATTTGTGGTAAACGTTGTTTCATTATTTTCGCTTAAACAATATAATTTATTATTTTAGTTAGCATTGTAAATAAATTCTCATAAAACCCAAAAAGGAATAAGTGTTAAATATAATTTAAAAATAAACGTCATTTACAAAATATATAACTGTCTTTTATTTAATAATACCGTATTTAAAACGTAGTTAATGCTTTCCCTTCCACTCGGTTACGAGTAGAGCTTGCATTACCAGTAAACCGATAATTACCGAAAAATATTTTACCTATATAATCAAGTAACTCAATGTAGAGTCAAGTTTTGTTTTGAATTTCTAGATACATTTAAATACCGCACATTGTGATCGTAACTGGTCATACCGGTGTCATCCGCCATTAATCACTAAAACGACCACAATTTGGAGCCTTATTATTAGTACTTACATATTTGGTTATATTTTATTCATTGTTTGTGTATTTAAATTGAAAAATTATATATTATTTTAAATATCCTACAAATAAAACGACCTGCCGACCAACTTTAAAGCATTGAATCAGAACGATCTTTTCATCTGCGAGAAAATTATTTAGAAAATTCAGAATATGTTTTCATGATGAAAGAGTTTATATCTTTTATGAAAGCATATTTTTATTCCTGAAACTTTTTTGTTATTTTATGATATTTTAATTAAGAATATATACCTACCAAATGTATCAAAAGTATGTAATTAATATACTAAATACATCATTAAGTCAATGGTTAACTCCTTACCAAATTAACCAAGCTCGGTGTGGCATATAACTACATATATATAGCAATAAGTGATTATTTAATCATTCATTTCCATATATCAGTAAAAAAAAGTGTATGTATGACATTATTTATCTCAGAAATATTTTAAATTATTTTAGTGAATTTTGATAGTAAATTTATGTTACATACAATTTGATATTTAGCACTCCAACCGTGATTTCCTTACTTTTGGTGATAGAGTTTGACTAATTGACTTTCAACCATTTTTTATGAACATTTTTTGGAAAAATCTTCAAATAAAATCCTTAATAATTCACATTGGAAGTGGGGTTGATGAAAGAAAAGTGGTTTTATCTTTAATTTTGTGTCTTATTCTACAAATATTAATGATTGCAAACTTGTCCCGTCGGTATGTCATAATAAATTCAAATCTCTGGATAATTAGTGATTTTCAAGGATAAAAAATAATTGACATATACACAGTATTTATTTCAACATTATTAAAATATTAAACTAGCTTATTAGTGTTCACGTTTTATATTTTGAAAATAAACTGCGTTTTGATAACTGATAATAAAAAAAAATAATTGCAAATTTCTTTCTTAAGAGCTGATCCTTTTAAAATAAATTGACTTTACCAATAAAAATGAAATGTACAATTTTGTGTGACCAAAGTATTAGCTTTTAAAAAAGAGTATATTGTCGTATCATCAAATTTGCAATTCCCATCCTTCTTTGCCTTCCCTGTCATTCTATTCGTGCACGACGCTGATTAACCCATTAGAAATATAGTTTGATTAATTCTCCCAGAGATTTACAATAATGTGTGTTTATATGACTGGAAACTAAATCTAAGTGTGTAGCAGTAACTACTATACACACATTTTCAAATGTGTACCATTCAAATATTTTTTTCGTATTGATTTTCCACTATTTTACAACTGATTATCAAAATTATATTTAATTGGAAGTAACTTGGATGCTTGCTCTTACTTTAATGCTGTTTAGCATTAAAGTAAGATTATAATAACAAATTATTTAGTTTTGCAACTTGTTTATTATGTGATTTGATTAATTATTATTTTATCATAGCGTCATAATTTTGGTGATTTCGAAATATAATAGTTCAGGAAGAACGACGTAAGGCAGTGGTCGGCAACCTTTTGAGAGACTGGGTAAAAATAAATATTTTGAAAAATAAATTTGGTTGGTGGGTAAAAGTCAAAAATATTTTTCTACCATTTATTCTTTTAAAAAATTGTTTTTAGAAAATAATTCATATATTTATACACAATACATAATATAATTGTATGTTATATGTATTTGTGTAAATACAAAACACACATATACTATTGTTATTGGTGGCTTCCTTGGTCTTATTAAATAAGTAATTTGATAAGAAAAATATTATTATTTCTTGTCGGGTAACTCAAAATACGAAGTGGGTAATTCAATTACCCGCGGGTAGTAGGTTGCCGACCACTGACGTACAGCATTGAATCATGAAAAAGCGCACATTAATAGTACAATATAAAAAGAAAATATTTTTTTACTTCATTTAATAGCTGAATAGCAAATAAAAATTATAAAAACAAAATATTTCAGAAAAATATGTAAAAAAAACACTTCAAACTTGATTTTGTGAGTAAGTATAGATTGCTTTCCTCCTGAGTCCTCAATCGAGGACTCAAGTGTGGACTCAAGTACTTAGTTGCTACACACATTGACGCCAAGAAGAAGCATTCAAAATAAATTAAATCACACATGCAAATGAACTATTACTAAGAACTACTAAGATTACTAAGAACACTCAATACGAAAGTAATGCTGCCCACAGTGCCCACTTAACTATTGAAAAAACAATTTAATACAATTTGTCAGGTCGTATTTGTTTATCTAGAAAAAAATAAAAGGCAAAGCTTATCATTTCGACGAATTGTTGTACCACTAAGCTAAATAGTTGTTAAAATGTGTCTAACTAGATTCGAATCACTATAAAACCCCTTTTAGAAATAAAAATATTAAAAATTGACTCAAAAATAACCCATTGCAATTAATTGTAAATGGAAATCGAGTAGGGCTGAACGGAAACTATCGCATTTCATTCCGCATAAAAGTGCGCCAAAACTTAAAAATGATATTTCATATTTATTTGAATTATCTCATATACTAAAAATCTATGTAACAATATTTTTATAATTATTAATTTCGTTAATTGTAACAGATTACAGTTAGCAAAAACGATTGCATGTAGACTAAAAAACGTATCGCAATTCGTTTAGGTAACTTTTTTTCTAATAATCAAAAAGTTACCTTATATTCATGAAAGCTAAACTATAGGAAATCATGAAAGATTATGTAAATAAAATACTTTTATTTGTTTTTTTTTTCATTTGCTTCACAAATTATATTGAAACTGTACAATTTCACTTTATCAACAATATGTCCTTGGTGACTCTTTTTGATTTGTTACACTTTAAATCAGCCATACTCAACCTTTTTTCCCTCCGGGCCGCATTCCGATATTTGCTTCTCTACGTGGGCCGCAACATATTTATGGTATACTCATTTTTTTTTAGCTCACCGAGGAATTTGAAATCCTCGATTTGGTATACTTTTCCCCACATATCTCCGAAACTTCCTTTTTTTTTTTAGCTCACCGAGGAATTTTAAATCCACAATTTGGTAAGAGCTTACTGGGCCGCAGGTTGAGTACGGCTGCTTTAAATGGTAAGGCTATTATTTGTAAGCGCAGATCATTCCAAAATGGTTGAAAAAAAATCATGAATTTTAATTTGTAAAACAATGTACACTTTAAAAGTATTTTTAGTTTTAAATTACTTTGGAATGATATTTTGTATTTTATCAAGCCAGTCTGGAGACTGCTTTCTAAAAATAGTTTTAAAATGCATTTGTATTTACTAAATTAAATTCATTATTCATGTTTCGCCAATTTCGGAATGAGCCGGGTTTCCAAGTAAAAGCCTCATATAATTTTTGTGTAGCTAAATACTTTTTTACCATCGAAAAAAGGTAAGCTTGGAGTTGATTTTTATTTATTTAAAAAAAATCCTGAATACGTTATATAAAATATGTTCAGTTACAAATATAAGAAAAATATATGGTATATTTTTATTTAACCATTCGTAAAATGTGTCTCCTGTCTAATGCGTCAAGAGAATTTTATATTATAATTTTACAAATGATGATGATGAAAGTTGTTTTTTTAAATGAACCGACTACCTCAAATGAAAGCTCTGCCCGGATATCGAAATGATTTACAATCATCTCATGGCAGCACTACCTCTTTTTACAGTATCAGTAATGATAAGCTTCCGTTCACAAAATATTGCACTGATTAATTACTGTATAAATGGCCCGCACCATAAAAGCCGACGTATTCAATATAGCAGTTTATGTTATGGCCGTACAATTATTTTTAACTAACTGGCCGATAGTAATTGATAGAGTAAAATTAAACTTAATAAACCGTGGACTTTTATTGGCATTTAAAATAATAAAACTATTGATATAAATATGTATTAAACAACACCCATATTTTGAATATCGATAGTTTTTTTCATTACTTGTAAACAGTATAATAATACGTGATAAACATTTATGTGGTTGATAATAAAAATGAATTTCTTGTATTACGAATACTTATTACAAAGAACAGTCTTCTTTTTTTATATAATAATAATTTTAATAGTCTACTACATTTGATTATGACGTCAGATACAGATTTAGAAATAATGATATATTTTATTTAAAATAAATAAATAATAAAACACTTGAAATGAAAATAACAAATTTTATAATTTTAATTATCTTGGGTCCGAAGTCGAGTAGTTAATGTTGGCTTCGATTACGAGACTCACGGGTTTGAGTCCCTGTCCTTTCAGTTTAAAATCGCCATTTTGCTTTTTTTATTTTTATTCGAATGCATGGATGTATTTAATGTATGAAATTTTCTCTTACCTATCATTATATGGCATATTAACAGCTAACCGCTATCCCTGACCAAGCATTATTCTCCAAAAGATTAATATTGAGCAACTGAGTAACAAACAGTTGTCGTAAAATGACTTTAAGAACATCGACTCATTATAATCACTCGTATACGTATAGTGAGTGTACATAATTAACTAAAGATAAAAAACTTCAAAAACTTGAAATAATAAGAGAAAATTCTGTTTATCGTTAGCTTTTGATTTTTGAATAACCGCAACTATAACTTTTACGTTATACGAATCGTGTATACAAAATCATTTCGAGTATTTTTCTTAATGATAAGATCGTTATAATAGTCTTTTAAAGAAGAGCGTCTAAAAATGACATGTTTTTCTTGAATTAGTTTATTTCAAGTGAACTTAGAGTGTCCAATTAAAGAACAATAGACTGTAAAGGTAAGTTATTAAAATAGTTACAGACTTCACCACCAATGTCGTCGCCCAAAATAAACCAATCGACAGTTTCAATAATATAAATATAATAAAGCCAGTAAAATTCATTCACCATTAAGTGAAACCAGCTGAAAAACTTTTGATAGTTGCTCCTGAGACACTTTAAAGAATAAAATGTAATGTATGCACCAGGAGTGAGAAACCTTTTCATTTCTGAAGGCCACATTCATTTATCTGATTCAACGTAAGGTCGCAGTAAAGAAAACGTTGACACCACCCTTTTTTCGACTATCGAGCATATAATTGATTGATTACAATCTTTTTCCAATCGCTTGCGTATAATTTTTTGATCAAGTCATAAGAGTAGCCAAAAGGCCGCACATCTCTCTCTACTGGTATGGACAATAGAGATTATTTTACGATTAGCTTTGTTATAAAGGTAAGTCAAAATTTCAATGGTTTGTTTATATATAATTTTACGCCTTGTATAAGGCTAAGGCCTTGTATAAGGGAAAGAGGTTATATTTATTGTCATTAAATGATTCGTTACAAAGGGGTATATGAAATGAACGTTAGAAAGTTGACAGAATATAGATTTTTTTTTTGGAAACTTTTCAACATGACAAGCAGCGGTGGGCTGCCAATATGTTAATAAGGAGCTCGCTTAATCTCAAAGCGATTCTCGGTGTTCTGGAGAGGAGTAAATTTTTTATGACTTATATGCAATTATATGCTATAAATAAATAAGCATTCGATTGTTACTTCATACGCTTATACTATGATATAATATGCAATTTACCATAAAAAAATCAATGTACATATATGGAAAAAAAATGTCCAATTGACGCTGTCAAAGCTGTGAAGTAGAGAATATGACTTATATTATAAGTAAGAAATTGCAGTTATGTACTAATTTGATATGAAAATATTGTTTTCTCTTAAATTAAAAAGAGGACCGCCGGTCTTAGTAAAAATTAACAAGGGGCTCGCGCGAGCCTCTCCGACCCCTCTCCAGCCCACCCCTGATGACAAGAGTTTATAAGTAAGAAGCTCTAAGCAGTAAAATAATTTAGGCATATGTAAATCATCATGTTATTATGAACCTTCAATTGCTTATACATAACTCTTGAATAACTTAATATGGATTTCATATATTTACAAGCATTTGTATATGTTAACCTAACTGTCAAATGGTTTCAACTGAATCATTCAGGGGTGAGTGAAAACGGAATTCATTATAGGCACTAAACAGGTGTAAATCAAATAAAATATATTGCCGTGTGTTTTATATTGGACGCCTCAGTCCGCTGATATAACGCAACCACATTCCAATCATCCGAACATTGCTTTATTTGCAGGTGTAACCAGGTATTGCACACCTTTAATTTCTCATTCTCATTCATTTCTTAGAAAAGGTTTGTTTTTGTAGTCATAAGTCCAGAAACAAAGAAAAAAATAAAAAATTGGAACAAACTTAGGCATTCTCAATTGAATATTTTTTAATGTTTGGTATAACTACCAATATATTTCCGTGATTTTCCGTCTTCCATTTTATTAATGGAATTATAATTTACCTAAAAGAACTTTGTACAAAATTAATGACTGTTTTGAAACTAACTAATATTTTATAGATATTTTAATCTTATCATGTGAATATTTTCAACTTTCAAAAAATATGCCAGAGTATAAAAAAAAAAATCATTTCCAATTTTATTTACCAGGATGAAAAAATTATCTTTAACTAACTTCTTTTAGTAATATATATCTGAATGATTAGAAAAAGAACAGTGTTTATAAAAGTTCATAGATAAAAGTATCCTCTCTATTAATTTTTTATTTACAATTTCGATTAAAAATTAAGCTATTTTGTTAAATATAAAGTTTTAAACCGATTCCACGCCTGCTAATGGTATTCATAAAAATATTAGATACAGATAGGTATTATACATATTCAGTGATTTAATTAGGCTAGAAGTGCCAAATTTAAAAAGGATTATCAGGCTTACAGTGGCAATTTAGGAATGGATGCGTTGGTCGGATTTGGTCTGCAACAAATACGTTGGATACTTCTGACTTATTTGATTACAGACAGATTAGTAATGGAATAATTCATAATTTATTAAAATACATTTATTGCAATTTCAATGCTTTTAATATCTACAACTTCACTGTAAGGTGAGTAAACTGCCATTTCAAATTAAAGCCGTTTATTTGTAATTACGACACACATAATCATTTTGTTACTTTAATGTTGACTTTAAGTGAATATAAAGAGCCGTCTGATATATTTAATCCCCCTTTTAAATTATAAAATACAGAACTTAAATGCGATATAAGTAATAAAAAATTTTAAAATCTACCATGGGATTCTTTTCTCAAAATTTCACAAGCCATATTTTTTTTAAGTCACTTAATAATGATGTTAAGAAGACGATGCAATTGTACATAAAAGTTTTTTGATTTTAACACTTTATCTATCACATAGCATATATGTTTACTGATATTCAGATGGCTTAAAAATTTCACTAAACGTTTCGTAATACAAATTAGTCTCGTTCGATATTGCATGAGATTCAAGCTTACGAATACTTTTTCGAACCCTTATTTTGTGATTTTTAAAATGAAAGTAAGCAGTTGATTAGTTTCATCGAGAAAAAACTCCACCAATACTGTTTTTTACAATATGTTTTATGTTCTTAATTTATAAATATGTACATATATACCTCAAAAACAACCATAAACCAAATTCAATCAATTCGGACCGAGTGACACGTTGTGTGTGCTTAACGGTGTGACCAGTATATTAAAGTGACCCCAGCACTGTATAAAATAATTTGCATTATGGTATCTTTTCTCTGAGAAATAAATAATTAATAATTATAACATCTATTTGCATATTTTTCGATTTAAAAAAAAAAAAATGCATCTATCGTAAAATAATAAAAATACGTGTCTCTAAATATAGGGCATTGATAAAAGTTTGTAACGAAAAAGGATGACATATTGTTATGTTATATACATATATATATATACTAATCATGCTTTTAAACTAGTCTAGAATAATTTTCAAATTCTTTCAACTTTCTACTACTTATACAACATTGGAATTTTCTTCCAAAACTGCCTATTAATCGTGGATTCATAAATAACATCGCAGGATGAAAGTCAAAATACCCTAATTAATATCCATATTTTTTTGTGTTGTACTTCCGAAATGCGAAGAAGGTGAATTCGCTGTATCGATGCGTCATCAATCAAAACCGTTGGCCGTTAATCGTTATTCCTTCCGCTGGAAACGGATTTCTTTGAAATATTTATTGTTTTTGTCCGTCTCTGATGAGAGGGAACATCTGCAAGGCTCGCGAAACAACCATCGACCTAATAATATAAATCACCATACAATCGGCTGTAATAAATACGTGTGAAAACAAATCAATTGATGAATTTATTGCCGTATTATTTGAACAGTAAAAGTCTTTTTGTCATGTTATATTAAAAGAAAAAAGATTTAAGTATTTCCGGCTCTTTTGGCAAGTGGTTCAACGTTCTTAGGAAGTTGTCAAAAACGTTGTCCATAATTTTTCATGGAATTAACTATCAATTGATTAGTTGCCTAAGCCTCGGAGGCGTAGAAAGTGCGATTATCTAATTACTAGTACATTTCTTACTACCAGTAACGGATTTTCCTATAAGCAAATGAGATAGCTCATATATTATAACCCATATATTATACTTATTGCTTAGATTTTTATATATATTCAATATTTTGTTTGGAATTTTGTTACGTTTTTATGTTATCAGAAAAACAGGGCCTCCAAATTTTAGTTCGCCTGGGGGCTCCCATGTGCTTAATCCGTCACTACTTTCTACGTTAAAATTTTAATGAAGTTAATATTGTAAGAACAGGAAATTCATTTTTTTGCACTTATTTGTTGCACATTGGCACATTTTTGTATTTTCTCATATCTTATGTTTCAAATCTGAACGTAAGAAGATTTTTTAAATTTTTGTAGTAACATTTTTTTTTGTCTCAAATGTCAAATTAACCCAAAAACAAGATAAATGTTCTTACAGTATTGATTTAGATATGCTATATGATTTACATTTAATGGTGTAAACATTTAACTATATAAGTGAATTAATTTCAAATAAAGGTGCTCGGTAAAATTTAAATATTAAATTTGAATTGTTCAATTTTTTTCAGACGTGCGTTTGAATGCCTGAATATGCTTTGAGTTGTTAGTGATAAAACTTATCGTATTCGCTACGCCCCGTTATTTAGGATTCAAATTGGGGAGGAAGTTTTTAGACATTGCAAACATTCATGCTTTCGAACTGAAATCGATTGAAAAAATGCTATTCATACTGAGATTTGAAGCCGTGAGATCTTTAAGAACAGTGATTCTCAAATTGGGGGCCGCAAGTTTTCTCCGGGGGCCACCGCAGAACATGTTTTGTATTGAGGGGGGCCGCGATTAGGGGACCGTGATATTTTTTTTTTTAAGAAGCACTGCTTTAGAAAACCCAACGAATTGGATCACTGCAATTTATACCCGATAATGTATATAATAAATATCTCTAATTTTCCATGCTTTTATTTTTTTTGTTTTAATTGAACTTTATATTTAATGAAAGAAACAATATTCACATTATATATTAATATTAAAAATGTGTTAATGAGCATTATTCGATAAAAAAATAACCAAGATTATCAATTGCTATAAATTATAGTAAAACTGTTATCAAATGAACACTTTTGGTAAAATCAAATAAACGACACAAAGGAGTTAAAAAGTTCAACCGTAAAATAACTGATGTTCTATGCAAATGAAGTTCTTCTCATAACACTTGGAAAGTTTCCACAAAAAGTCCAAGTCATTTCCGTATCTGAAACAAGGGGAAATTTTGTTCTTATTGAGACATCGTTAATTATATGACAAAACACTTTTATTCCTATCCGTAATAATCTCGTTTTATTTTTTAAAAATACCTCAATGCATTGTTTCATTGTAAGAATGTTGTTGCTAAAAAATAAAACGAAAGAATAATTCATACATCTAAATTGTTTAAATTCTTCGCATGTGAGAATTTTACTGTAGGTATTGTATGGGGAAAATAATCTTTCTTTTCATTTTAAAGCACTACAACTGATCTTAAATACATTTTTGATTATTTCTGAGAACTTTGTGAACAAAAAAATATAATATTGAGTAAATTTTCGGTTTCCGTCGTAAAATGTTTATTGAGAATATTTACACACTTTTTCATTCAGTAAAGAGGAAAACAACGTTTAAGATTTTCTTGGGATTAACACGAAATTGTCAACTAACTTTGACTCTACGTAAAATACACTAACCAGTTTTATAATAAAGATTAAATATCACTTTTAAATGTTGCAGACCCGAAACAGACAACGTGTGTCCAAGTATTTGACCAAATAATTTTATAATACATGATTGAATATTGCTTTATTGAAAAAGAGCCTAATAACGTTTATAGTCATAATTTAATTTTGTAAGTTTTGAACTTCAGGTAAAACAAATGTTTTGTAGCTGATAGATTTGCATTTAATTTTTACTATTAATCGGGAAATGTTAATGAATGACGATTTTTATTTTAACATTTTTTAATCTACAAAAAACAATATGTCATTCTTTTATTAGCCGCCGAAAATTTATAATGATACACTTACGTAATTTTTATTTTAATTATTATCAAAATTGTGTATTTATTTTATATTTAAGTAAAGAATATATATTTTTTTAATTATGGACACACTAAAACGGTTAAAATTTCAGAACTCTTGATAAAATTAATCATGTCCACAATAAAATATATTGGATGTGTATAATTCATGTGACTAGAACGATGTTTCTATAAAAGCAGATATTCAAAAATCTCAAATATAATTTATCAGTTAAATAAAAATATGAAATTAACTTACTCTTCGCATAATCAAAAAAATAATCAATTACACATTAATTCCAATGAGATAGAGCAACTTTCCGCCTCAAATTATAAACATATATTTTTATTACTGGATACTCCTTTGGTGCTCTTACAAATACTTAGTTTTCAGTTGAAAAAAAAAAAATCTTGAAAAAAAAGCCTCATCGCTGGGTTTTACAGCATGATTTCATCGTTAGTGAAAAACAAAATATAAATAAGCCTTCAAATTCAAATAGCTCCATGTTCTAATTAATACTATCAAAGTAAATTTAAAATAAAGTTTTTTTATTTAACATTTTAGATCTTTGACATTGTTGTTTTTTTGTTGTCAAGTTGATCTTAAGTGACTTTAAAAATGCCACCAATTCAATCGTAATGAATTATTCAATATACCTGGTGCATTGGCAATTATTATCAATTATTAAAAAGACCTAGCATCAAATTATTTTTATATGTTTATTGCAGATAAAAATATAATTGACAGTTAAAATATAAAGAGTGTGAATTCTGGCTTGTTTTATACAAGATAAAGCAATGGTTACAGTAACTGAGCGTAAAAATAAAAGCTGAAATCACTGATGATGAATCAACCTGAGTTGATCAAAACTCAAGCATCTTTCAAGTTTGTTTAATCATACTTCACAACGCCCATTTCAATAAGACAACTTGACCGTCGACATTTCTTAAATCAACCAAACGGCGGCAAACAGATACTCCAGGCGACGCCTCAGCACCTCAAAGTGTGACGATACTTGTCATCATCGCACATTTTTCGATAGGCTGGCCATCATCACATCAATAGGCGTCTAGTCACACCAGTCAAAGGCGGATTAGCTTCGTATAAATATAAATTTTACGCTTCACGCCTTCTTATGAGACATGTGAATCGTTTCGAGAGATTTTAAATCAATAATCGAATGCGGCTTAAAAACTCTATATTTCAGAATAAAAATATGTAATGACTTTAAAACATTATATCGTTGTTTGATGCGGTATTCAATATCCATAATATAAACGAAATCGACATATTTATTAAAATGCATATACATGATAATTCATTCACTGGCCAGTGGAAACAATTTTTTTTATTGATGTTCGCTCTCAATGTGGAGCATATGGCTTCCTAATGGAGGTATCTCTACAGATTTTTTCTACGAGAACTGTTTGTTACTCAGTCGTTTAACCTCTTTTTTCCAAAGAGAGTAGTAGGGATATAAGGATAAGCTAGGACAGGACCAGTGGTAAAGTAGTCGCTCTTCCTACCGCCAGTTATTGAAGGATCGGAAGAGAGAGAGGAAATTTTTAGACATCACAAAACACATCAAAAAAATTCTGATCGACTGGGACTCGAGCCCGTGAGATGCGGCTTGAAAGCCAATAACGCCAACCGATACGCCGTAGTCCCCGGTACGTACTGAGCTTACAATACTTAGCTTAGGCAATTGTAGTATACATGGAAGAAAAAATATACCCATTTGCTTGCCAGTGAATCATCTTTTTTTCCATATCCGCTCCCTAGTCGGAGCATATGGCTACCACATGGTTCCTCCAATCCTACCATGTCATTCCAGCGTCCCGTAGCTCTGCAGAGAACATCCTATAGATAAGTATAGATGGTCATCAGTGGCCTTCCACGACGGCGGAATCCATCCAGTTGGTAGAAGAGACAAGCAAAATTCAGGCTTTCTTGTGGCATCTTCAGCACAAGTCCATGCCAGGTCCATCGTCGCTTCTTCACTTTGGACGTAATTAAGGGCTGTTGTTTGAATCATATTACTACGCAGAAATAGTTGAATTAAATCAAAAAAAATTCTAATGATGTTTTGGTGTCAATCTCAATTATATATATTTTTTGTTTATAAAAACATCAAATTAATATTCTTTTTTTGATTGCGTTTGGTTTCAATTTCAAAATACTTTTTTTTACATTAACAGACTGTGGAAGTAAAAATCAAAATAAAGCCTAAGATCTTTTTTACCGACGCGCCCTTTTTGTATTGCTCATGCCGCTTATAAGGGTAGTTTCTATGGAATAATAGTCCAAACAAATTATGTTCGGAGAGATAACTTCTCAAATACATCAGGATGCGATGCATCTAAAACCAAGTCGCATTAAGTGATCAGATCACCTCTTTCCGATTAGAATTTTTTGCTCCAGCCGTAAATGGCCTTTTTCTGAAAGATATGTTTGAAACCTACCGATTAACTTGGCAAACGACACCCTAACTGACAAGTAGAAATGACACGGGACAGTTTCCCTAACAAGCCGCTTGTACTTCACAGGATGCACTAAAATAAATGCCTGCCGACAGACGAACGAACGGTCACCGTATATCACAAATCACAATATCGATCCTTACTTTATTAACTATAATATATTTGTAGTTTTATGGCAATCATTTTATGATATCACTTTTAATTAATTTAAATTTCAAACTATTATTTGAGACGCAAATTTTATTAATTTAAAAATATATTAATTATAGTTAAACAGTTTCTCCAAATATTTTACTCTCGAAAAAAAATATTTTTGTTGTATGACTTCAAATTTTTTACATTCTTCGACTTTTATCATAAATTAAAATATGTAAAGGGGGTTTGAATCAGTGGCGGATTATCCTATAAGCGCATTAGGCGCGCGCTTGGGGCCTCTGAATCTTAGGGGCCTCAAAATGGTTTATATTATATTACCCATATATATTTTGTTCAGATTTATATATATTTTACATGATTTTTTTTGACGTTCTTATGTTATCCAAAAAACAGGGCCTCCAAATTTTATCGCGCCTGGGGCCTCTCTTGTGCTTAAACCGCCACTGGTTTGAATATATGTAGATGATTGTAAGAAGGAAGAGTTTAAAGGTAACAAAATCATAATTATTCGTAACAAACCAATGCAAATTATATGAGAACAACCCAAAAACAATTACCGTAAAAAAAAGCTTCTCTGGAAATAAGTGACAATATAGGTACCCAAAAATGCAAAAAAATGTTTTGATGATATTAAAATCAGTTAAAATGTTTAATTCATTGTTAATTACATCATATAAATAATAACTCATAAGTCAATGAGTTTTCACCATTTTAATTTCTTATAAGGTTTTAACGATTTATATATAAGGCTTAATGTGTTTGTCAACTTTTGTAAGAATAACTAAACTCAAATAAAATCGTTAAATTAGCTTAAAAAAATATTCAGTACTAGCCGGTTCACGGCAAGCGTTGCAATGCCACTGAAAGAAAAAAAATGTTTGTGTTTTAATTGTGTTTATTGAATTGCAAGCAAAAAGTTTGTCAAAGTTTTATTGCGAACAGATGAGTGGTGAGGCAACGCATAAAATACGAACAAACAATCACACCTAATGCACGGAACACATTTGAATGGAATGTCAAAATGTAGACCACACAATTTGACAGATTTGAAATATTATATTTCTTAATTTTTAATACAAACATTCGAACGTGAAATTTGAATTGTCTGAATGTTTTTATAATTTAAGATTTCGACTGAAGGTGCTTGGTGGAATTTCAATATTAAATTTGAATCGTCCAAATTATGTACACTCCCACAGATTTTGTCACTGAATTGTCTGAATGTTGTTTGATCGTCAGTCGATGGTTGACGGTTGAATTGCATTAACGGTATGGCAAAAATACAAACATTGATTTTTATTCATAAGACCTACTGTAAATTAATTTTAATATGCCTATAACCTTCCCGGAAGTGCAAACAACAGTTTGTCAATGTTGTATTGCAATCGGATCAGCAGTTTGGCAGCCCATAGAATACGAACACACAAACATTGATGTTATATATAAGATTGAGCTTGCCACAATTTAGGCAACGCACTATCAAAAAACTACGTCACTATTACACCTATCGCTCGTAAAAAGGTAGGCGGATATCATTAACAAATTGCTAGTTTCAATAAGCCTGCATCTCTTTTCGTCCCTCGGAGCTTTTACCCACAGATTTATCCGTGTCCTTGTCACACCGTCCACACTTCGAAACGAGAGATAATGTTGTCCCGTTGGGTCCGGCGTTGGCAATAACAATAAATTTGACTAGGTGCCCGATGTGGTTTTCGATGTATCGAAACTTACACCCCGTTTTCCACGTCCCACGCTCCTGGCTTTTTACGCAGACGTGTTGCCTTATGTGTATGTCGTTTTATGAAATAAATCAATTTCATTACTATCGGAGGCTTACATTTAATTAATTACATGAAATTTGTATTTTTATGGCTTTAATTAAAAAAAACTACACTAAAAATAATTATTGCTCTAAACAAGCAAGATAATAAAATTAAAAATAAAAAGTATTTTTTCAGTATTAAAAAACTAATTAATTGTATTTTTATTCTCTAGAACAAGTGTGGGTTTCAATTGATTACATATAAACATATATTACTCATCTTTTGTTATACATGAAATTTAAAATAGTATTTTTAATTGAATGGTGTATTAGTTACATACTAATTAAAAAATATATGGATTACAAACTTATAATTTTTTTTATAATGACCAAAATAAAATAAAATTGGCATGGTTTAACATTTAAAATTAAACACAAACCATTCAATTTACCATTTTAACATTCTTATATATTTTATATTTATTTTATTCAGCATTAATCTTACAGTTCGTAAATAGAAAAAAATGCAGATAAGTGTAAAGAAATTTTAATTTTAAGATGTTATTTAATTGCAAGAATTCAATAATTCAGTGTGGACATACTAAAAATATTTTACAAAATTAATTTAATGAAAAATATTATTACCTACAAACTTTGCACTTTTACCGTTTATTGAATAATCGTAATGTTTACTATAAACGTTATTTTAATTACTAATTTGTTAGTTTTTTATAATGTTTGAAATGCATTAAAAGTTGCTATAAAATTGTAATTGTATTTTTTTAAAGATTATTCAAATAAAGTATTTTTGATTTGATTGAAATCATAACACATTCATATACATAGATTGCTTTATTTAAAAGACTAAGAAAAACATTTAATATTATTATGTTTTATCGATTTCTAAATATAAGACATGATTCATAATACAAATTGTATTTTCTTATGTTAACAACATTTTAACCACGATAAAAAATAAAATTATTACGAAGATAAAAATTCATAGCTATGATATTTACGTAATTGCAAAAATTGTTGCGAACTATTTTGTATTTATGGGGATCAAAATAACGAGATATAAAACTTGGCCTTTGATACTTTTCCTTTGTCATTGATTTGTAGACGAGCACTGGTGTGTAATATAGATCTGACTCCATTACTGAGTAAGGCTTCAAAATACGAGAATGATAAAACCAGATAAAGAGCAGTGCCTATTACCATTGAGAGACTACACCAACACGTAGGTATACCACGCCGATAAGAAACCATTATAAATAATGATGTACGCATTATTAGCCCTACAATTGCTCGGACTTCTTGTAAAGTGAGCCCTTGAACCGATCCAAATTATTTCACAGGAGAGTAGCTGATAAAAACGAATCGATAAGTGTATATCTTTGACAAACTCGAGTTCGGTATTGGAATATGTAGCGCCGAGTTCTTTACCGTGTTCATTGAACAGTCCGGGAGTGTTTCGGACACTATCGCATCTTTAGTGTCCTTGCTCCACAGTGCCGTATAATGACGAGGGAAATAATTAAAAATGTTTTTTTTAATAAAATATATCTGACGATAGCGCGAAATCGATAAAGCCTTTAAATATATATAATTAGGGTTAAGTCTCAAGCAGGGGGGGGGGCAAACTTTTCGGACGGAGGGCTAAATTCAGGAATTTAAAATGAGCGGCGGGCCGTAAATAAAATACCATTTTTAAATGTACACTATTTATCATGAAAAAAAAACAATCTTATGAGAGCAATTAAACTTTTTTACGTCTATTAACATTTTTTTAAATTCAGGTGTTAATTTTGTAGTTGAGATTCTTAAAACTTGTTGTAAATGTTCATCAGTGATGTTTGATCGTAAAGAGTTTTTATTGAGGTTCATGATCGAAAATGTTTGTTCACATATAAAGGTTGATCCAAAAATAACGATTATTATATTTATTTTAATCTTTTTTTAAAAAGGTGTTGACAGATAAAAACATGAATCTTTATGAAAAATATAATATTGCTCTCGGACCTCGATTTGCACGTGCCTGGTCTATATATACATATGATTAAGAGATATTATTAAATTGCTTTTATACAAAATATCGTTTAATTAATAGAATATAGCTTAATAGAATTTCAAAATCATCTCAGCTGAGTCAAACATTCCTAATTGTCATATTTTAATAAAGTTTATTTGTAAAAAATGAACGGGGACTTAATGACGTACTTAAGCATGGACCTCGTATCTCAACCAAAACGCACTATTTTTTTTTTTTTTGAAAAATATATGAAACATTAGTAAAATCAAACACATCAATAATTACATAAAGTTATTTTTTTAATTCTCCATTTGACAGATATTATTTCAAAATTTAATAAAGTATGAATGTTTAATAAAAACAGAAAAAAATAACCACTGGCTCTCTGTTCATTTTAAAAAAACAAACTTTATTAAAATATGATAATATGGAATGCTTATCACAACTGGGATGATTTTAAAATCATTTTTAGCTAGATTATATCAATTAAACGATTTTTTGTAAAAAAGTAATTTAATATTTTCTTTTAATTATAGGTGCCTCTGTAGACCGTGACTCTTACCCTTAGATGAACAGTACATAAATTTGAATCACTCAAATTTTCTAACTAAAGACCCGGGTTTTGCCTATCGGCATCTTTAGGCGTTCAAGTGCTCGGATGTATCTGAACTGACGCTTGGTTAATAAGTGTATTGAAATTACTCACCATTTAAAATCAGTAGGAATTCCCATGTGATAACATTTTAACGATATTAACATTTAAATTCAAAGACCGACAGAGACTATTTATTTAAGTGAATATTTCCCCAGTTAATTTAGCGTCATTAAAATCAAATCATAAGTAACATTAATTTATATCGTCAATAATAGCTTTAACTTAGTGATAATTTTATTTCTTATATAAACACAATATACTATTTACCATGCGTCAATTCAAAAACATTTTTCACTTGAACACTTGAAGATGCCAAAAGATGAAACCTTGGTCATTAGTGACAAAAGTTGTTTGATTATACAAAATTTGAACGATGGCAGTATTTTTTTAATGAATCCAACTTTATCTAAACGGAAAAACAATCGGAATATATTATGTTATGTTTTCACGTAAAAAGCTTAAATTAATGATTCGATTGTAAACCATTAAGATTAGGAACATTAAACAATTTATTATTTTTATTTATTACCCAATGCCACGTACCGTCACTACGAAAATCAGTGACGTGCTATCTCAAGAAGAGGGGCGTTGTGAGGTTGGAGGACGGAGCTTGTGGTTGTGAGTCGACCTGCAGACGCATCCATAAATCTCAAAACGAGCAGTGGCGTAACAGTCCCACGATTAAGACGCCAGGAGACGAAACGCAATGTTATCGACTACTTTTCACATTAATTTATTTTCGGATCGACGCATTATCGGTGTGTTGGGAGAAAACACGACACGTTATATGAAATAATTGCATATGAACTTTTGTGGAGTGGTTTTTGAAAACCATTGTTTAATTAATTTGTATTCTATAAATAAACACATATATTTATTTTTATTAATGTGTGCTATAATAATAATTGAATTAAAAAAAACATTTATACACAATTTTTATTAAAATATTTTTATAAACTGGTTATTCGTTAGCTGCTTCTAAAATGTTTCAAAACTATGCCCGATCACAATGCGAAAAAATCTTAAAAAAGAGATTTGGTTCTCAGTCAGTCACTCAACATCACAAAATGTTAGAAAGTTGTTCTCTATTTGTCTCGTGAAAATGATTCGTTCGGTTGTTGGGTGGTAATGAAAAAAATCACAGACATTCATACCTTTGGATACCGATTTGTATTTACTGTCAAATTACAGTAATACTATGTCAGACACTTTTGTTATAATGTATGAAGCTTTTTTTCTTCTTTTATATCCGTTTTGATCACTTAAATAAAAATATGACCACCAAGTGTCATCTTCAAAAAGATCTGTTCCTTACCAATCTTCCTGGAATTTTATAGGAAGAAACTAGTAGGTGTTAAATTAATAAACATATTAATGACTAGACATTTAAGTTAATCCTCTACTGATATTACTATAAATACTATTTACTGATAATTTATATAAAATTGAATTACACACATACATTTAATACATAACCAAAATTACAGTGAGTTTTCGTCAGTCTTTATAGTTTAGTGGCAAGAGGGTTTGGGTTCAAATCCCGGTAAAGTCAGAAACAAATTTAGACTTTTCCAATTTAAATTTAAAATCTTGGGTATAGATGTTTGTTGTGCCTTTTCACATTTAGCTTAAATCATATGACTCTTGAATATCGAAAATATTTGACGTTTTGGCATTAGCAGTAATGCTAAATACTTTTTTTATAAATATTTATTAAATTTATGTGAATGAAAATAAAAACAAAGGCACGAGTTGAGGTAATACTGATGCACTTAAACTCTAATACATATGTTAAACTCATCGATATAACAAATCATAATATGTGCAACCTCAATGATTATTTTTTTACTAGTAAGAGTAGGTAAAAAATTTCATTAACTGTATTTTCAAAACAGGTAATATTTAAAATCATCCAATTGTTATAAAATATTTTAATTCATAAATTAACTGACCATATTTATAACGAAATGAAAAGGGATACACTCAAGTTTGGTCGACTCTACCAATAATACTAACTTGAAGATAAAGAGCAAGATCTTGAAAACAAATAATTAACCTAAACAACTTTATTTGGTGGCGCAGGACACGCGAATGGCATTTGTATTGCCTTCGCTGGCTCGCTGTAATGTTTGAATGGAGACTTTTATTTTTAGATGACTTGATGACCATTTTAATATCATTATGAAAAATGATATAGTATAGAATAATTATGTTCATTATTTTTGGTATATTATATAAGCTCTCAAAAGGTGAAATGGGCCAACTAGTTAAGTGGTACAAAAATAATCTTGGACTCGTAAGTACAATGACGTCTTTACTTGGTGTTTTGGTGGATTGCATTTTTTTTTATTTTACGGAGATAACACTATAGTAATGCGTATAAACTGAAGTCACTTCACTTTTCCGATACTTTAGTCGTGTAGAATAATACAATACAACGCATCTAACCTATTTTTTTCTAATATACCACTTTGCTCACTTCACTTCTTATGGGCACATAATAAATAAACAATTTATCAATTGTAATATATAAATGACTACAACATATACTTTTAATTAAACATGTTAGTTTAATAGATGATAAAGGACCACAAGATGTTAATTCTTGAGGATGATGCGAAGATAGAGGTGTGTGAGCTGTGTTGTGCTAAAGTACCAGGCAGATGAATCATGACAGAACATATTTTATTGTAATTAATTCAGTTCAACTCTAAAAATATATAGTGTTTTTTTAATAATATTAAAAATGATAACCTGTAAGCACCTCTTAATATTGAATCACTTTATAACGAGGGAAGAGATCTTTTACATCATACTAACGTATTACAATCACAATTAATGTTTCGTAAATTTGAAAAAGAATAAAAAAAAATAAAGACAAAATGGCACAAGTCCAAAGCTTGGAAGTTTTTACTCCAAATGTCATATATGGAGAACATATGATTAATTTACACAAAAATATAAACTATCACTATAATCTACTACTACTAAACATATCACATAAAATTTGGAAAGTCGTCATTCTTATGATTGTATTATTTCATTGGGTTTATACTGTGAAACAAAGAAAAGTTGTTACGTAATATTTTTGATAACTATTTTATTAATTGTTTTATAATTAAATTATACAATTTGAACGATTCGAGTTTAATTGTTTTATACAAATCAAACGTAATATTTAATTATATTAAGAGTTCAATTGTTTGTATTTTCTTTTCTATTACAATGTAGTTTTCAAATCAATTTTCAGTTAAATCTATGGAGTCGGTATTATTAACCGAAAAACTCTCATAACTTAAATATTCTCTACTATTTCCTAAATAAAAATATTGTATTTTCCAAAAATAGTTGCTCTTCGGTTAAAAATAATAAAATTAAAAAAGGAAAGTCTCGTCATTGCCAGATAGTTTTAACATTATCGAAATGATGCAAAGAAACATTGGTGTGATTTATTTATCTCCTATTTGGTTCCATGCGCATTGTCCAGATATCATGAAGTGATCATCGCAGTATGTAGTGCACATGCCTACCTAAGTGGGTAGAGGTAGAAAGAGCTGTGAAACGTTCACAGCAGAGTGTCTGATTAGGCTCAGTTTAGTCCCAATAAAGTCCATTTTAATGAAACACTTGTGGTCACACCTTGGGATTTTATTGCCCAGTTGAAGATCATCCAAGTTTTTTCAAGACTGCTTATAAGAAGGCGTGCTTGCGTTTTGACAGGGGTATTCGAATTCAATCATATAAAAACTTTTTAAATATTTATCAGCATAATATATAAAATATTATCATGCAGAGATAAATGACATGTACCTGAATTGTTAAGTTTTCTAGCATTTTTTTCCTCAGGATGTTGAAAAAATATATTTAAGTGATATGTATATTATATTCCGTACATGCAGTGCCAGCGCGAGGTTATTTTGCGCCCTACACAGCAGTTATTGGCGCGCTACCTTCTTAACAAATCGTCCCATATTTTTCGAAATTATGAAAAAACAAAACAATTGAGATCATTAGAAATATTATTTTATATATTCATGTCAGCTCCGAATGTGGAACATATGACCCCCTAGTGGAAAAATCTCGTCAAAAGTTTTTTTACGTGAACTGTTTGTAAATCAGTCGCTCAACCGAATCATATACAAACATCAAAATAAAACATAACGTACTATTATTTATTATTATTAAAGTACAACATAAAAATAATTTTAATACTTGATTCATGCGCCTCCTAATGATTTGCGCCCTAGGCAGTTATCTATTTCGCCTGTATGATGGCGCCGGCCCTGCGTACCTGTGTATATTCTAGATGAAAACTGTCATCCTTATAATTTCTCCTGACAACTTTGAGTTGTAAAAATATTTTAGAAAACTCTTAACGAGTACTGCTGCTAAATTTTCTAAAAACAAATAAGCCTTTTTTTAACATGTGTATATAATAAAAATTGACTAGAAAAACACCTATTAATAAGCCGTTGTTAATAATCGAAATACTGCACTTTTTTTCTTTTAAACGAAAACCTCTTCATATGTTTTTATGCATAGGTATGTAAAACAATATACATAATATTATTTTCCCATAAAGTAGATGTATCTGATGTCATTGATTTTTTATGAGTTAAAATTTAATTTATTGCACATTTTTTCTCGTCAATTTTAATCATATGGAAATCATTTGGTCTGCTGCATCTGGTCTCTTGTGGCATACTCAAGATTCACTAATTGTAATTTCCGTTCAAAGATTTCATTATGGACTATCAGAACTGATATAAAACGGCATTTTTCAAAATTTGTGACCGATCACTTTTTGAATGTTTGCTCTTCATTTTATCAGTTGCTCTTTTTGTCCCTTCATTGATTAATGTCCTGGCGAAAAATAGATTAAATATAAGAAATGGAAACATGGTATAACATTTCAACGAGGATCACGCAATCAGAGGCCTGGTAATTATTTCAAAATATTTATACTTTAAAGCTTTTTTGAGTTGGAAACTGCTGAATTTAATTCGTCCCAATCTGAACACGCTTGGAAATGGTTGCGTGGAGTGAACCTGTTCTGAAAGGTACCCACTTAAGGCGCGAAGTGTTTTGTTTTAAAATATAATTATTGGGCAATATGACCGTCACTGGTATTGGAAGAAGGAAAAAGCGACAGAAAAGACACGACCAATTAATCTAGAAAAAAAAATATTGATCCCGCATCAAATTACTGACTAATTAAAATATTCTTGTTAATGAAAATTTTTGCAGTGATTTTTTTACAACGCTTAGCAATTCATTTGATGTTGGTAACACAGTAATTTATAAACTATAAAAAAATGTATACTACAATGTGAATGGATATGACACCAAATATCAGTAAAGTAAGTCTTTTAAGAAAAAAATAGCAACTATTATAAATCCTTATAATATATTAATTACGTTTTGTTAGAAATAAAAGTAGTTATCTTTTATTACGTGACCCATCGACTCTTATTTGGATTGTCAGTGGTTAGATTTAGCTTAATTAATAAACAAAAAAAAACATATGTCATATTAATCTCCGAATTAAAATTGGTATAAGTATATAATAATTCCTTTAACGATGTTAACTATCAATACTTGGTAAGGAGGTATTATTTTGAAAAATAAACTCTCTTTTGAACTAATTCCACGCTTATTAAATTAATAAGAACCGTTTTCATTTAGCGTGAGAACTATGAGCATCAGTTAAAAACTGGGTCTATACAAGCAAAACCGATCCTGATCCTTTAAATAAACCTGTAAATGTATTATAAAGAAGAGTGTTTTATTTTTTAACAAAATACTTTTCGACTCTCTCATTTATTAATAAAAGACTTCATTATCTCAAAACATTACTATTTATAATCGAATATGATGATAAATTTTAATCTTTTATTAAAAAGTATGTTTCGATAGAAATCCATTTTCGTTTTGGCCTGTTTCATTTCTTTTTTTTTATTTCAATACTAACTGTTCATAAACAAAATCTTTTAACATAAATTGAATCAAATGCCATTTGAAGTTTTTATAATGCAACAAATGATAGAGTTCAAAGTCATCACGGGTAATAATTTGGTTCAGGTATCTTCAAATAGGTGATATTGGAAACATATTATTTTCTGTACATTATCACCGGTCGCCATCAGATATTCCCAAGGTGTATACTTATTTAAAATATACTTTTAATTCATTTAAAAGAAATAACATTTAGTGGTGAAATATTATTTAGCAGATATATTTGTTTAGTTGAACTGTGCAGTCATTTTAAACTAGTCCTAATGTTACAATTGAAAAGCTAAGCAATAGTTAATTATTTAATACAATTTGTGTATTTATCGTCATAAATAAAGAATTATAATATTTTGTTAAACAATAATAAAACAAAACTTAACTTTTTTTAAGGTTTCCATAATTATTTTTTAGGATCAGAACTGGTCTCATTTATCACAAACACTTTCAACCGATGAGCGATTTTTCATAAGCAGATTTTCAATTTTCAATGCTCGTGATGAGCGAAACCGCTCCACAACTTAATAAATAATTGTGTATTAAATACAAAATAATGTTTTGTTATAAGCATTGACAGTGAACAACTTAAAAGTGATTCTAATATGAATACAGGAAATACACTGTTGAGTATACAGAAATAAACTATGTGTCACATAGAACATTTCTACATTTTTTTGTACTTAGTATCTTTTAATTATACTGTATTCATATATTATATTATGAGTATTAGTGCATTGGCATTATAACTAAATTATTGACAAAATTGTATAACTTAGTAATAAAAGTATCAGGTTTTGCGTCATATATGTAGGTAGGTAGAGTAAGATAAAAATAAAACTCAATAATATAATTAAATTTCTCAAATTTTATTTATACTCATTTGATGTGTTTGTCTGCATGGGGACATTAAATGCCTTATCACGATTGATTTTTTTAAAGATCCTTCATGGGTTCAAGTACCTACTATATTAAATATGTGTATTTTTTCAATTTTTTTTATAATAAAACGTGTACTTTTAAATTTATAGGCTATAATTATTTGTCTCTTCTCGTACAGTTTTATAAAATGTATTATAAGTCAAAATACACAGTCAGAAATAATAATATTATACATACATACAAATTTCATTTGTGAATTATTTTTTTCATAATAGTACAAATAAAAAGCTTCATGAAATACTGAAAAATAAAACATCATTTTCAACGACATTTTAAGTATAAGAATGTATCAACAGAGTCAAATAATAAAATATTTACAGTTTAAAGATTGACATATTCAGAGATGAAATACGGTTAATCAATCCTAAACTGTTACTGAACTGATAAATAATTTATTCTGTAATACCTAATTTCTGTTATATAGCATTCGATAACGAAACATTGCGAGAAATATTTGAAGGTTTTCACGCGAAAGCGATATGACAGCAACTTAAAATAGCAATGCTGTCCTGCTTAGTAAAAACACAATGTTTCTGGTTTTAGTGCAATGGCAGTGGGAGACTTTAGGTTTTAAGCTTCCCTTTCTCTGTAATATGAATATGGTTGTAATATTATGTATTTTTACATAGCGAAAATTAAAACATTTACTAAATTGTATAAAAGTTTTGATTTATGTGGTTTGAATTGAAATTGGATATCAATTTTATAGAATGAATTATTTTTAGAATTATCTTGAATTATTTTTAGACATACTTTCTATAAGGAAACAAAAAATAACTTTTGTTTTTTTTTACGAAATAGGTACGTATACAATTAGCAAAGAACATTTTCTCTCAGTGGTGGGCTGCCAATACGTTGCTGAATCTCAAAACTATTTGAGGTGTTTTGGGAAGGGGTGGATTTTTAATTACTGATATACAATTTTACGCAATAATTATTAAAGTAATCATATTTCACTAAGCGTACCTATACAAATATACAAATATACCGCATACTATTATAATAAATATCGATAGCAAAAAAATGTGCTTTGTACCTCAAATTGCTAGTGTTTCAATATTGACACAGAAATATGAACCACTTTTTTCGTTCAAATTCCATGTTTCAAACGTTACACGTTATACTTTAGCTGTTGTAGATAATATATATTTGTTAGAAATTTCAATATGGTACCAATTTTATCAAACAATATTTTTTATTTTTAATTTAACAAGTGGCTCGCCAGCCTTATAAATTTTAGCAAGGGGTTTGCGCGAACCCCTCCGAATCCAATCCAACCTACCTTTGCTACCTTGTTCTCATTAAAAAAATGATTTTTTTTTCAAAACACTGTTTATACTTAGCTGGGAAGAATGGTGATTAATTAACAATATTCCTGAATGTGTCAATCGTAAAACTGTAAGTCCTGAATTAATTAACTCTGGCCATGAATAAATTGATAACACCTGTTCAGACCATTGGGACCGGCTAAGAAAATGAGCTGGAAATTATATCCAGCCATCAGAGAACTTTGCTTTTTATGACTTAATTACTTGATAACATTCAAAGCAATAAAATTGCTACACGCCATAAACAACGACAATTCCGCCTGGGCCATCGATTTTGTTTTTAATTTCAAACCGTAGACGCGCCTTGTCGATCTAATAAGCGAGACAAGCTCCTGTAGATAATCATAATTAATTCAAATTAACTCTATTTAAATTCAGCTTGTACGTTAATAATGTAGGTTTCGAATATTGCTATATTTTAAGATGAAGCCTGATTCCGTTTGGAATTTCGATGGCTGGTATAACCAACGCTTGATTAGCGAAGAGCTTTTTATGTCGCTGTAAAACTCATGGCGTATGTCGCAATATTTTATTTTCATTTAAATACATTTATGGCGTATTGGTTTTATTGCTACGGCAGAAATGTTGTTCGCATAACCTTGCATCTGTATTTTTGTAAACGTATAAATGAATTAATCCACTGTTTTAAGAATTATTCAGCGACCTTTCTTACTAAATTAAATCTATATTCACGATAAAAATTTTAGCAAAAACGTACTAAAACAGATTTCTATAATTTAAGATTTCGACTGAAGGTGCTTGGTGGAATTTCAATATTAAATTTGAATCGTTCAAACTATGTACATTCTCACAGATTTTGTCACTAACGACCCGGGTTTCGCCTGTCGGCATCTTCAGGCGTTCAAGTGCACGGATGAACTTGAACACTTGAACGCCTGAAGATGCCGAAAGGCGAAACCCGGGTCGTTAGTGACAAAATCTGTGAGAATGTAATAGTTTGAACGATTTAAATTTAAAACAGATTTCATTGCCATATTTATTTATTTGCATTTAAATATAAAGCGTATTCGACTTCTTTTTTTGAGAAAATTTTTATGAAAATTTCAAAAATACAAAGCATCACGCTAACATTTTTTGACATATCTTAAATAAATGTAAACATCGTTTATTGGTGTATCAAATAAAATATATATGAACTTTGAGTGCTCCTTATTATTTAATTATGTAATTTGAACTAAAATTTATAGTTAAATAACACAATTTAGGTAAACAAAACAAATTTGCAATATATAAATATAAATATAAATTCAACATTTTAGCAATAAAATTTATTATTGGATCAGATGTATAAAAAATCTTTATTGATCATGGTTAGGGTATTCAATCCCGGAGCTTTTTTGTGATTCCGGAATTCCGAGATTGAACACTCAGACATAAAATCGTGTATAAATTGGGATTTGGAATCGACAAAACTTTTGGTCTGCGATTAGGAAATCATAGAATTTTCAAAAATTTTCATTTCCAATTTCAAAAACCTATTTAGCTACCGATTTGCCCAAATGTTCAGCGCGACGGTCGTTTTTTTTTTAGCTCTTCCAAGAATTTTCGATTCCAAAAACCAAGGAATTTACGGATTTGATAAAAAATTCTCAATCCCGAAATTTCGGGATTCGTACGGTCACGATCCCGGGACTAAGGGATCCGGGACCCCGGGCTTAGAAACCCTAATTATGGTCAAGTGGTGTAACATGTTAAAAATAAATAAATTTAGATGTATTGATAAATGGTGACATTTAAAGATGTAATTAAAATATCGCTTTCGTTGTAAACCTATTGATCTTATAATAGAGCATCTCGGATGCGATAAGGAAAAATTCGTTGACATTTTAGTTTATGGTTTTCTTCATAGATTTATTCACTTTTATAACGAGCTACTTCTCGGGTATACCAAGCAAAAAGCATAAATAAAGGATTGACAGAAAAATGAAATATGTGTGTAACGGGTGCTCAAATAAATTCTAATTGTGTATTCTTGTTTAAATTGCGAGTTTTTGTGTTATGTCACCACTCCAGATACGTGATGTCTTCATGTGATGGGTATGTTTGTAAGCATTTAAAATACATATTTTCTGATGTAACAAGTAATGCTTATAATGAGCAAATTCTATCGATTCCATCATCCTTTAAAATCGATTAGGTATAAATTATTTTTTCATTACAAGTAGGGTAGGGTTATACCTGCCCGTCGGTCAGATTCTTTCTTGTGATTTAAATGAAGTATATTTTAATAGATTTGCTTAATATTTCACATATTGATAATGCATATACCAAAAGTTGCTAAGCTTTTAAGCAAAATAAAATTTCGTTGATGATTATATAAAGTCGCACAAAAACTGCTACAGAATAAGTAGGCACGATTTTCATCATACTACGGTTTACAGATAATATAAAAGAAAAAGAGAAAATTACAACTCGGTAAATGAAGGGTAAATTTTAATTGGAATTTCTCAAACGAAATGAGCAGCTATTATTTAATTTATTGATTCAATAAAACCCGTAACAAGCTAGGGTCAAACATTCAATCTGTTACGGATAATGGCAGATTAAAATCTGTGAGTTTTATGCGTGAAAAAAAAAAGAATTCGTATTGAGTAAGACATAAAACGGCTATAGACCCTGCCTATTTAAATTGATGTTTGCATAATTATTGAAAAAATATACGGAAATAAAATTTTACATAAATCTTCTGAGCACTTAATTAAAATATGAATATCATTACACAGGTGTCTTTGGAATAAAAGAATGAACGTTGAATGCATTATAATTTAATTTCGATAAAGTTAATATTTGTTGTTGCAATATTTTTAGACACTCTTTGCGACACCTAGTAAAAAAAGTAAGATATATTTTTTTGGTTGCTTTTAACGTCGTAAGTTTTTAAATAATATGTTATCATGAACTTAAATGTCAATATAACAAAATCTTATAACGTTTTTTCAATTATATGAATAATATCAAATTAAGTTTGATAAATTTGTTATTGCATTTTTTGTTACAGCAATATAACTAAAAATAAATTTCCATATAGTTACCACCGAATCTATCGAAGAAATTATGTGAAACGATTGAATTTATTTGATATATCACAATTAGGAATTTCGATCAAACATTCGATTGGTATTTGAATATATTCAGCTCTTGTCTTGATATCAAAACTAATAATATTCATTTTTGATATTTTTAGATACATATGCCAAAAAAAACACTATATATGTATATATTGTTTTTTTTGAAAACTAATAAAACTACTGCCAAAAAACATAATCAGTGTCTAAGCTCACATTTTTAAATACATATATAATATGATTAGAAAAAACCAACCGGCGATTTGTACTCGTAATGTTGTTATAGTATATTTCAAAATAGATTATTCAAATATTTAATTTGTCGTCATTCGAATATAATACTCTTAGATATTTGATAAACGAATATTTACTTAACACTTCCCCTACAGTGCCACGGTGCATGTTTTTCGCTTGTTTCTTTAAGAAACAGCAACATATCAGAAGTATTTTTTAGCAGTGTAGGGGAAGTGTTAAGACAAACATTTAGAATCCATTGCCTCAAATTTCACAATCTTAATACCGTAATATAAATGACAAGTGAATTATAAGAACTACATCATTTAGCTTCAAAATTTTATTTCTTTCTTCTCTTACAGTCATGGAATAACATTGGCTACCTCAATCAATTGTCCGCTAACCTACCCCAACAGTAGAAGGCTTAAAACTTTAACTTTAACTTTTTGCTTTTAAGCCTAATGATTTAAATAACTGAATATCAATCCAAGGCACATCATACATTGGTTTCCATTCATATTTACTTTGTTATCGTATCTCACACCCTATCGTCGGCATTTGAACTAGACCTCTCACTTTTAAATCGTAACGTTCTAGAATATATAAGCTTATTTTGCTTTCGTTTTTCGTATTAGACAAATTTGCATGTAAAAAAATATTTATTTTACAAAAATGACGTTTTTATTTAATTTAAAAAGTTGATTTTTTTAAAAGAAAAGTAGTAGAATAGTAGCAAGAGAAAAGTATTTTAAAAATAAGATATAGTCTCGTGTCCTACTAACATCAAAAAATATTTTCTACTGATTTAACATCCATTTAAATGTCTGGTCCTAATATTTTTTTATTTTTTTTTTGTTAAAAATTTTAAATTTTTATTTAATTAAAAAAAAAATGACATTACAGCTTACGCCGATGCGTCAAATATTTTGAAGTTGAAAGATCATACGAGATATACTCGATGAGAAATTTTGAAAGTCACATGAGATTAACTCAAGGAGAATTGACTTCACAAAATCCAATTTGACATGGACCTTACCGGGAATCGAACCCGGACCCACCTGATCGGTAGAAAAAGCTCTTACCAACTAGACCAAAGGCGCAGCGGTTAGCAGGCTTCCGTGGCGAATCTCACGGGCTCGATTCCAGTACGAACAGCATTTTTCGATTTCTGTTCGAAGGCATGGGTACTTGTGATATCTAAAACTTCCTTTCCACCCTTCCTTCCTTTAATAAATGGGCGATTAGTTCACCACTAGTCCTGTGTTAGCTTAATCCTTCTATCCCTAATACTATCTTTGTAAAAAGAAAGGTTGAGCGACACAGTTATTTAAGATATCTCCAGTAGGAAGCCATACTCCATATTGGGTACGATCATGAATACAAAAATATGTTCAGGTATTATTTCACAATTTGTACATTATAAGCAACAGCGCATATTTAACATGACTTTGTTTTTCGGTGTAGATTAAGAATATTTATTTTCGCTTATTCGATTCTTGGTACCGAATATAAGTATTCGTAATCGAAATTATTTGCGCGTTTATTAGAAATAGGTTTTAGTTGTCACTACCAAGCTTCTAATAGTCAATTGCTATCACCTATATTTAAATAGATTAATTAAGAAAAAGTCTTTACAAAATCAGATAAAATCCAAGATTTATCTCAATATCCTAGCTGCTAATGATTCACGTGACCATCAAAAAGGTTTCAATAACAAACCCGTATTGAAAATCTGAAATATTGGTAATGGTATATTAAAATTTATTTACTCCTTAAGTTGGTCTCAAGCAAATTTGTATTATTAAATTCCTAGTGAACTTTTTTATAAGTGTTTTCAGATTATATATTATTTTGATCTGATGTATTCATAAAATGGCATTAAATTTGTATTAAAAATCATAATTGTTAATTTATTTTTAGCTAGTCCGTTCCCAATATGGAGCATATGGACATCCAATGAAACTTAATCTTAATATTGTTTTTGAACTCAGTTACCCAATTTCCCTCTGTTTCAAAGAGAGTAGGGAAAGAAGATTGATAGGGCTACAATAAGGGTAGTGATAAGCTAATCTTTCTTGCTTATTATTTATTTTAAAGATCTGATCAGTAGGATGTAATAACAAGCATCAACGTCAACCATGCCGTCGAACATAACTCAATAAAGCGATTAATTAATACATTTATTAACTGTCGGTATTGGGATTCAAGCCCGTGCTCACGGGTTCTCGCTATCGGGCTCTCACGTTAGTTTTTACTATAATAACTGAAAGCCAAAGATATTTAGTTATGTGACAAATTGTTCACTTGGCGTTAACGTCCACTGAATTAACTCTCGACATAATGATAGATATAAAATTCATCATTCCCATATTTGGAAATTCCGCTATGTAAACAAAATAGTCGTTTGCATTTTTAACTTTAATCAAATTTATGAATTCAGAAAATAGCCTAACATGCTTTGACTAAACTCAAAAGCTATTATGTAAAACCCACAACCTAGAATGTCAGATCTAGCATTTCAAACATCACAACCTCTCATCGGCGAATAAATAATAAATAAATTACGTAATATTTATTAAGATGAAATTTTGTTTATTTTTCTGAGGTATTAGCCGGCTGCGTGGTAGAGTGTCAACTTCTTCGACTAAGAACACGGAAGTCACGGTTTCGAATCCCAGCACGGACAGTTTTTGTAGATTCTTCGTATTTTCGTTGTCTCATGAACATCTTTCAATTAAATATATACTAACACAGGGTTAAGCAGATTCTCAAGTGGAAAAAGTCAAGTTGTCAATGAAACAGGATAGCAAAGGTATCATAGATCCATAAATATACAATATGTGCGTATATATGTATGTATACATGAACAGATGTGATCACGCAGGTAATATGGAGAGAGTAGATAGTGGCAGAGAGTATGCTTTTGGCGTATAAGTAAATTAAAGTAATTCTCATAAAGCTGTTAGAGTGAATGTAAATTTAAATTTGATGGCTGAAGAGCCGCAAATTCCTATGAAAAGAGCCGCATGCAGCTCGAATTCTATGGTCTGTCAACTCTTGCACTAAAACATCAAATTGAGAGAGTAAAATGATCGTAGCTTCCAAATAATAGCTTAAACGACATATAAATTTAATATTCTTGAAAAATATTTCGGGTATGTATCCGAGTGATAATTTTTTTTGACGTAAAATGTAACAAGCAGTGTTAACGTGCTTCATTGAAAGTGCGTGAAATCACATTAACTGATTTCTAACTGATTTGTGAATCTGTATTCGAAGACATATGTGCTTGTTAGGGTATCCAATCATACACCCTTTTTGTAATCCCGAGATTTCAGGATTAACAATGCTTCCAATCCCAGGAATAAACATTCGACATAAAATCGTGTATAAATTGGAATTTGAGATTGAAAAAAAGTTTTCTCGGCGATTTTGGAATCCTTTTTTGGGTTTTTCAAACAATTTCATGTCAACATCGAAAACCCAGAAATTTACGGATTTCCCAAAACGAACAGCGTGAGAGCAAAAAGAAAAACCTAGGAAATTTTCCACTTTCTGTGATTTTCCCAATCCCGAAATCTCGGGATTAACACTATCGTAATCCCGGGATTTCGGAATCCGGGGTCCCGTGATTGGATTGTATAACTACTTGTTAAATTTAAAAATTCTCGTTCTCACTGAATAATATCGGTTGAGTAACTTGATAACAGAAAGCTTAGTATAAAATATTTTGTTGAGATATGCAATAGAAATTTCAATATAATGATAGATTCGATTGATCATAATACTCGAACAATGACGTATATATTTTATTAGAGATAACTGACTACTAGAGCTTCCAATTAACCGGACATAAACACTAACCGGTTTTCGGTTTTTTTCTGACAAATAAACCGGGTAACCGGTTTAAACCGAAATATCATGTATTTTGATTAGGTAGGTATGCAAAAAAAAAATCGTAGAATTTTTTTAATATTTGGCATAACAGCTAATACTCCAATTTCAGACAAAAAACACGACATTTTTCTTAATGGGACTCTAGTTACCAACCTGTTTGCTATGGCAAAGTAACAATTACTATAACATGTGAAAAATATTTTATGATAAAAAAATATACGTCATATAAAAAAAATAGAGCTTGATTATAATAATCACCAAAAGAATGATGTTTAAATGCATTCAATTTTTAAAAAATACCAACTGGATAAGACAAAAAATCCAATACTTAGACAAAAATAGAGTAGAATACCAAAATATTCACACAATAATTGGACAATTTTTTGAAAGAGTCATTTCAGTTCACAACATGGACAACTTTGAGACAGAAGTAGATTATTCTACAATATATATATGTACATGTTTGTTGTATTGTGTGAATTTTTTCCTATATAACGCAGTAAATTCATTATAAAACATTTTTCTATTTGTAAAAAACAATGAAAAATAAGAAAAGAGTATTATTGATAGAAACCGGTTAACCGAGAGAAAAAAACCGGTTTTCGGGTTTTTTCAAAACACGCGATAAGCCGGTTTGGAAGCCCTACAGTGACTACAGATCAGTTTTTTTTAGAACTCATCACAAATAAGATTAATAAAATATTTAATTTTATATTAATTGTGTATTTTGGAGTTTGCAATAGTTGACCGTTGATCAACAGACACCTTTAAATAATGATATTATACAAATAGTAGTCGGTCAACATCTTAATTGCTGGAAACATTTAAATATTGCCTCCAAATAAGTTATCGCTTACATTTAGAATTGACAGTGGTAGCTAAAAATCATTTAACATTAATAGGCAGACTAAACTTAATGAATTATTCGCTGAAACTTGATTATCCACAGCTCCGTAATGGCTTATGTTGGCGAGGAATCAATTTATTAAGTGCAAATAAAACCATTAAAAAAACTCGTTTTTTCAGCTGTTCATGTTTGCTTTACAAACATTTTTCTCTATAAAAGATATTTGACTCAAGATTATACCGATGCTATTAGTATACTTGTATTTTAATTGATATTTAATATCTTTCTTTCTCGTCGCCAGTAAATTTGTAAATCAACAATTTAATTATTTACTAGCAGAGAAAAATGTTTTTTTTATAATATCCAATAAGGATCTAATTGTATTTAAAGGCTTTATAGTACATATTGTTAATTGTCTTGTGTAATTGTATATTCTAAACATGGAACACAGATACCACTAAACAAAAAACGTAATTTTATTTTAAATATAAAATAGACACCAATGGTAAAAAAATGCTTTTTTATTGTGCAAATATAATATTTTTAGAAAATTTATCGTTAAAAACTGATCACGGAATTGATTGATTGTGTATGGAAAATTTTTCAAATGGATCACTGATAGTAGTATACTGTAGTCCAGTGATGCACAAACGCGGCTCGCGGGCCGCATGCGGCCCTTTTTGAATTTTGTGGCGGCCCTTAAATCTCTTTCTCAAACATACTTTTTTCACGTAAAACATTTATTAAACAAATTTAAGCAAGCTTTTTCTTCAATGAAGGATAATAAATCGGTTCATAGAAACAGTCTTACAAATATTATGTTAAATTAAAAAAAATAGTTAAAAATTAACAAATACCATGAACGCATTAACTTATGAATTGAATATAAATGAAACATAAATATTTCACATTGAAATTATTTTTAATAAGCAAATATGTACTCATGATCTTTTTTTTTGCATGGCTTATTTATTTTCTACTTTCTTTCACGGTCAAAATAATAAAATGGAACCTATTACTCATTTATCTAAATTCACTTAATCTTTTTTACACGTTTTTAAGGCTGTTTTACATGGAACATACATATTTTCTGTATAAAAAAAGGATTGAGCGTACTTTAAATCATTATTTTCTTTGCGGCCCGAACCTATGATAAATTTGTTTTATGATAAATAGAAGGTAGAGGTTGTGCATCACTGCTGTAGTCTCATCTGTAAATTCATTATTTGTCTGCATGTTATTTAATATCGTCGCATAATTTTTTTTTATCGTTCATTATTAATAATGCTGCTTTAAAGGTAGGCATCGTCACTGCATAATTATTCCTTACTCTATTTGTGTCAAATAAACAAATATTCAGATAATTTTTGTTATCATAATCATTCATGTAAAATAAAATATCTAGATAGAGGCCTTATACTAAAACATATTTTTTTATCCACTCAAAATGACGCTAGCGGTGTGGTCAAGTGGTTAACGTCGTTGGCTTTGAATATAGAGGTCACGGGTACAAATCCTTATACCTATAGGCAGTTTTATAAATTAAATTTTCAATCGATTTACAAATTTATTTTCAAAGGGATGGATTTATGCAATGTCTTGAATTCATTTTAATGTTAACATGTAATAAACAATAATGAATTTCACTTTTCCATATCCCTAATTGATATTTTTACAAGGAAGGACATCAACGTTTAAAAAGATAGTCCAGAGTATTGCTTTACACAAGATAAGCTCACAAGTTTTTTTTTTTTAAATTTATTTGGTGAAATATTCGGGTCTTGAAATAACATTTAATCTGTCAAAACATCAATCTTTAATGAAAATAAAATGTTTCTATACAATTTTTTTTTTTTTGGTATCTTTTGAAATTATTTAGATACATCATAAATATTTAAAAAAAATAGATTTTTTTGCGTTCGCTTATTTTATTTTTAATAACATAAAAATATTGAACTATATTTCAAAACAAAACGAAAAAATCCAATCACATTCATTAAGCACCCGCAATATGATCGATGCAAAGAATTAAATTAGCCTGAGACGGGCCCGCTGAAATAATTAGCGGCGCATCCTAATCACCGCTCATTTGTTAGGCCGGACGGGAGTGCGATGGGACTGTGAGGCCGGCGGGCATTGTTTATTTATTGGCGGACACCTCCTGCCCACCGGTTATGCTAATCCGTCGCGGGGCAATAACTTTTTATTAGCTATCTGAATACGCCGGGCCTGACACCCATTTACAAGAGTGAGCTTCGATAGAAGGGCTGCACTAGGTTTACAATTTTTTCGGGAGACAAAAAATATGTGTAATTTTTTTAGGCATAATTAGGTAGAGATTTAAAAAAAGTATTGAAGCTTTTGGACTTTTCGTTAACAAACATAATGATTTTTTTTCCATGTCCGCTCCCAATGTGGAGCATATGGACTCATAATGGAGTTTATCTCAACAGAAGTGTTTCTACGAGAACTGCTTGTTACTCAGTTGCTCCACCTCTCTTTTCCCAAAGAGAGTAGGAATAGAAGGAAAGGGCTGGCACAAGACTAGTGCTCAGCTAATCGCTCTCGATACGCTCCGTTCATAGGATAGGATGGGTAGGAGGGGGGAATTCAAGACATCACATACATCCATACCTTTTAACAGAAATTCATAAATCGATTGAAAAATCAATTTATAAAACTGCTCGTACTGGGATTTGAACCTGTATCCTTCGTAGCGGTAGCCATCGACGTTAACCACTCGACCACACTGTATATTCTTATCAAAAAACTGTGGAATCAGTACAAAAAAAGAGTTACATTTTTCGATATAATGCTTTTCCACCAAGAATTGATATTTTTTCGATAGATTTGTTTCAACTATTTTATCAATTTGCAATGATTTTCATGCCCGCTCCCTAGTCGGATCATACTGCCACCACATGGTTTCCTTTAGTTTCTTTGTCCCCCGCCAATCTTCTTGCTTCCTCCCATGGCTTTCCAGTGTCCCGTAGTTCTGCTGAGTACATCCTATGGATGGTCATTAGTGGCCTTCCACGACGGCGGAATCAATCTGGTTGGTAAAAAGGACAGGCAGAGAATGACAGGCTGCAATGAATAAATCAGGAAGTAATCACTCTGTCAATTTGAACCGAAATAAACATCAATCCGCTTCAAAAAAGTACTAAAATAACGTTATAATTATTGTGAAAATGGATTTCTTTACCCACACCAAACTTGAGCAATTTTTTCGTGAAAGCATGTGAAAAAAAATGGTTTTTATTTAGAGTATTCTTTTGAATTTAATTTGTCTTAATGTTACGTAAAAAAATTGAATATTATTTATGTTTAACTTTTATGTATACAAAATATTATTTATTTATTTTTTTACTTTTACCGGCACTGGTAACTATTTACATGTGTGAGCTTTAGGAATGCAAAAGGGCGGTATGTTAACGCCTTTTCGGATAGTCTGGGAATCGTTACAGACATTGAAATAAATAGAAATTGAGATATAAATAAGACGATATCAATTAAAAATATTCTCATCTCCGGCCACACAAAGTAATTGGATTTCTTTGGCTATCAGTGATGATTATCAAAAACAAATACCTGACAATGAACCCACTGTAGAAAGGCTAAAAAACACATTAATGCAAACCAAAAAATAATTATACACTTTATATTTTGTAAGCGTCACCCATTGGAAATCCTATGAAAATCCGCTGGTTTAACTTTGTATAACTACTCTCAGTCGATATCTTAAAATCTTAAAATATAGCAATTAAGTATCATCTATTCATTTAAATATTGCTTACTTATGTTTAGGAATATGTTCAATGTTAGATAAAGAATGTCGATGGTGAAGATTTAAATTCACATTATATTTTTGTTTAATTTTATCTCCCTTTACATAAGAGATTCTTTTATATTATGTGTCAATCTATTTTTTTTTTAAAAACTTGTCAGTTAACTCAACAGTGACTACCTAGTAAGGTGTTTCGTCTGAACTTATCCGTAAAAAGTGTGCATTTATCAAAACAACAATATTTGCCATAAACTAAACTCATCCACACTCTAAAAGTGATCATACTGTGTCCATTTTTTAAAATTCATATCCGCTCCCAATGTGGAGCATATGGCCTCCTAATGGAGGTATCTAAATAGTATTTTTTCTATGAGAACTGTTTGTTATTCAGTCACTCACCCTCACTTTTTTTCAAAGATAGTAGTAGGGAAATAAGGATAAAGCTAGAACAGGACTAGTGGTTGGCTAATCGCTATTGCTACACTCAATTATTAAAGGATCAGAAGGATGGGAGGAGAGGAAATGATGTGAATTGACATCACAAACACCCAGTCTTCGATCACAACTTTGAATTGAATAACTCTCAAATTCACTGTGATCTGACTTGGAATCGAACCCAGACCTGCGTGATCGGTAGAGCAAGCTCTAACCAACTGGGCTACAACAGGCGACAAATTGTGTCTATATTGGTATGTATTCACAATAAAAGGATTTGTGTTATTACAGATTGTTCATTAATATCAAAATCAGTTTTGCTCATCGCAAGCATTATTAACCGAGTCCTGATGAACGTTTCCTCTATTTTTTTCTATTGTGTGTGCGGACCATCGGTTAATTTTCAGCAAAAACAAAAAAAAATATGCGCGAGTATGAAGGTTGGTAGTCACTTACTAGATCACCGACGCTTGATAAATCAATTCATACCAGGATTCTAAAAAAGACTCTAGGAATCAATGAAGTTTATTTTATATTCTAACCCGATACCTCGCTGCTTTATTTTATTAAAGTCCAGTTAGTCAACCCATTATTTGCATATTCCTTTAAAACACAACACTCAAGCTAACATTAATCTTTCTTGTCAACAAAAAGATGACTTAAAATTTTAGTAATAGTTTGCTAAATCAAACTTCTTTTAACAATATTTCTGTGTGCAGACTGTGCGAAAGATAAAAACATATGTGCGGCCACATTTTGGGAAATGTGCGTGCACAAACGTGCACATTTTAGCGGGAACATTAGACTCCTGATTTTAACATTTTGTTTTTAATGAGTACAAATGTAATTTGTCTATATATGTTACAATACTAAGAATTTACAGTGAAAAATGGGTTTTGTTCATGTATCAAATTTGTAGGTAAAGAAAGCTGGACAGTTTGACAACGAGATCATTGCTATAACTAAGTTTTTTTTCTGTATCATTGGGGTATTGTAAAAACACGAAGCTGGCACAATCTGTATATAATAAAAAGTATTAAAAATATAGAACCAAAGTAAAGAGCTACAAAGAAATCTTTTGTATTGTAATCAGGACTTCAGAGTCAAAGTCATACTGTTTTAACTTGAGTTAAACTCGAAAATACAAGTCTTTTAAAAACAAAAAGTGCATTCAAATCACTTGGGTCAAAAATGGCGCCATTGCATACTACTAAGCCTAAAAAAATCGAAGTCGTCTTATTTCTTGACAACTCCACAGCCCTGTTTGTAATATACCAGCATTCGAGTACAGAGGTAACAATGGTATAATAAAAAGGTTCAAATCATATAATTTACGTAAAATTGGAACAAAATGTTGATTCACTCTATGACTATGGCGCGGGTACGTTCTCATAAATTTATCCTGGCAGGTTCGAGCTAGTAAGTTGATTAAAATGTCGATCTGAATTGGCAAATTTTATTTACCATTAACAGTAAATAATGTCGTCGAGGTGAACAGAGTTATGCATTGTGCAAAAGCGTGGGCGGTAAGAGAAAATTTAACCCTCAGCAGAAATGAATTTCAAAGTCATTAAACCATAATCAATCTGAGGAAACATATTTAGTCATTCAATGTATATTTATTGATTGAATTGGCGTTGATTCATCTAAACTAGAACTAAAATATCAAAGTATTTTAGTTCTACAAATATTATTTTATGTATGGTTACTATTTCAGGTAACGTCTTCATCAGAACTATGCTAAAACTTATATTAACTAAACTATAGAGGTACACATTACTCCATTCGTCCACTCTAATATCCTAATTAATATTGAAAATATAAATTAATATTTTACACTTGGTCGCAAGGCATTATATTTGCAAATTGACTTTAGTGTTTCTCGGAACGATAATGAATATGGAATTACTTAAACCAAATAACATAGTTTAAAGTAACTGATTATTTATAATGAACTACATTAGCATCTTGTAAGAATGTTAACAATGGTGATTGATGGATATTAGTTTGGTAATTGGGGATGTCATTGGCTTGACTATGCCTTTACATTCCTTGTGCATTTTGCTTAGGACGTTTACTATTATACAATGATGTAAGGAGATGGGTGTTTGATTAAACTTCGTGCTAGGCGATTCTTTTATGAAATGTTTTGCAAATTGAGTCTGTCTTTTTACTATCAAATCACCTTATTATATGTTCTTTAACTCTCGTTGGTATACTTCTGCCTACTACCTACTACTACTGCCTTTTACATGTACGTGTGTGATATATGTATTATATATCGAATTGCACGAGCCACGAGACATCTTAAAGATACCGTTTCAGTAAATTTTGTAAATTTATATTATTTTTTAAACAGAAACAATCAAAATTTCTTTACTTGTGACGATGAAACTTTAACTTTAGATTTAACTATAATTCCTGATCTAAGCATCTAATACTAATGTACAGAGGTAGACTTTTTATATTCACTAAAGCCATTATTTCAAGTTAGCTAGGTTTTGTCGTTTCAATAGTTTTCATTGACTCTAAATTAGTGGTGCACAAGCTTTTTGAAAGAAGGGCCAATTTATCAATGGTATAACCTTTCGCGGGCCGCAGAGAGTAAACGTTTTGAAAAATAATGATAAATTAACACATTACTCAATAAGCTCGTAGGATAACACATAATTGGCACCACTATTGACAAATTCATACGATTTTTAGAAAGTACTAACCTTCAATACCAAATATTATACGGCGTTATTGGTGCGTCTGACGCAAGAAATATTGAAAAAAAGACCCAAAATTAAAAAAAATTGCTCTTTTACCAAGACAATGAATGCACCGCACCGTGTTACAAGTCGATCGCAACAATGACAAAATTGCTCTTTGAATTGCTTCTCCACTCACAAAGCAAGTGCTTCCAAAAATACTTGCATAAAGAACAGCCTTAAAAACGTTGGGTGGAAACTGCTCTTAAGAAGACATTTGAAAAAATTCTGCAGATTGCCTTCCTGATATTTCAATCTCAATTGATCGTTGTTCTGCAAATCGGTCAACTTTAGTTGCCATGATGAATGCTAAGGAAGGGTTGGAAAATGTTTTAAGCAACTAACGAAGCGTGTTTAGAAAACAATAAAATAATAATAAAAAAAACTTGCACCATCGACGGTGTGTGAATAATGTAATGTAAAAAGATGAGTTTCGGGCGCAAATCTGTACCCGTGAAAATATAATCATATTAAATAGTAATGAATAGCATTGAGTTTTCTATCAGTGACGATTCAGAATATGAACCTTTGCTACTGCAAAATTTTTTCACATATCAAACACATACTTGTATCATATTCAATGAAAAATTTGTTGATGAAGTACTTGTTATTTTGGTTCGCAACAAATGCCATTTTGGGCCGCGGTTTATACATCACTACTCTTAAGGCTTTTAAAGATCACCATTTTTACGCAAGTAAAGCTGTACTGTAGAAGTCACCCCACAATTGAAAGCTATCTTCTTTTTAGCTTATAATCATAACAAGAAGACTAATGATAACCAATGTTCTCTCTTAGGCAAGAAGTTAGCTGCGCGGAAATTTCAAACGCTGCGCGAACCGATCAAATATTAATTGATCAACTGTCTTGTAGTGCGCGCCAACCCGGAATGAGTGCGCAGGGGCTTCCCAACTGCTGCGCAGCCGCGCACGCGCGCAGCTTAGAGGGAACGTTGATGATAACTATTTCTTCATCATATTAGAAGATTGAAATCGACTTTTATCTAATAAGCCATCAATCCTATTAATATAGTTTATGAATGGTTCCAAGTCATTATTTGTGTTTTTACTCACTACAGAATATATTTAACTGATTTGTATTACTTCAGTGAAAAAAGAAGATCGTTTGTAACATTGTTTTATTTTCTAAGTTTGCATCGACTAATTGGAACATTTTATTTTAACAGTCTCAAATATATCGACTTTGGAAAGGAAAAAGGACATAACAGTTATTTTGATAATCACAATGTATAAAACTTGATACACGTTCTATCAAAAGGATGTAAGCTGCAAATGCCGAATTAGTATCTAAATTTAGCTTTTAAGTTTGAAGAAAGATGAGCTTGTAAAAATTAAAACCAAGAAAAATCACTGAAAAATAGGTTTTTCCTAGACAATTTAATTAATTAATATTAGATTATGAAAATTAAACACCAGTTTAAAAGTCTCCATGCACTTCAAGGTTGTATATATTTCATAATTTTCATATGGCTCAAAATCATCTAAACACGTTTTTTGTGCCTCCTGTAAAATTTGCTATTTGTGGGTTACGTTCTTTTTCCTTTCCACAGTCGATATGTTTTTTACGCTAAGAAATGCTAATTGGAATATCCACAATACTTTACTTTATGACAAATAAAGTTTAATTTAATTAATACCAAGATGTAATCTTTAAGTTATTTCTTTACGCGGAAAGTGTTAAAATATAATGGTAGCATATAAAACGCCAGCGTAAATGAAGTTATAAATTTATATATATCCAAGACTTCGCGTTGGATCTGCATACAACAGCAAACGGCGTTGCGCCTCCACTCTCGCGCACTGACCAGCTTCCAGTTTGCCTTAGGCCAGGAGATGTTCCTGTGACAGCAAAACCACTAGTAAATTTTGAAGGGCTGATTAAAGTGATATTTCTATACGAAATATTACACATTTCATGCTGATATTGCAATAATAAACATTACTCACATTATATATCACCAGCTAGCCCTTTTTCCATAACGTGATCATAATATAACATTTGAGGGACACTTAAAATTTGATTTTCAAAAATTAGAAATATGTTTTATCTAGCTATTAATTTATCGCCCATTCATTTGTTTCAATTTCACTTATCTGATAGGCGCATCTATCGAATAGAACTTTTTTGAATTACATGATGGATGTTTATTTGTTTTGAGTTTGAATTAATAAAATAACCGTATGCTGTGGACTCGAGGGACGTTGATAACTAAGTTCCATTATAAAGATTTTAAATAATGGAAAAAGTTCTATCTTATTGAGAAAACTTTATAGTAGTTTATGAAATATAGCTTGAAGTAAATACCTATATATAGTATATCACTTATCTTTATTTTTGAGCTGATAAACATACCTACCAACTAATATTTTTGGTTTTAAAAATGGCCAGCAAAAAGTCTTTCTCATTTCATGCTTTTGTATGATGTAATGAAAAAAAGACAAAATAAGCAATATTTTTCGCATTTATTAAGATATCAAAATTGATTTTGATTTAAGTATTTTCATCAATATTCATGAGGTTAGTTACACCAGTTTGAATCCATCAGCGAAATTAGTAGTATGTCCTACAGCAGCAATTTAATTGTTATGTTAATACATTTATATAATTGTCTAGATGTATTTTAAAATTATTACGAAGTTTTTTTTTATTTTGATTAATAAGATAATAGGTAGTAAAATATAATTTTAAGGTTTTACACACATGAAATTAATTATTGTTGAATTGTGAAATTATTGAATCGCTGATTTTGAGCGATGTTTTCCAGTAGATAATAGTGTACCATTTTTTTCGACAAGTTCTTTACGTTGCTGTCGTATTTTTTCCAGTTTTTCTCTCAAGGCCCTAGTTTCACTATCACTGTCATTTGTAAAATTTTTAAGAGATAACTTTGAAGCTCTTCTAAAATCACCCTTTTCATTTGAATGCTCATCGATTATGCGCTTAGCATTTAATACAATTAGTTTATTTCTTGCCCTGACTTTCTCGATTACCTTCTGACGGGATTCTAATTCTTCTTTTACTTTAGTTTTAAGTACTGATAATTTTTCTTTTAATTCTGTTAAAGACATTTCACACATTAGACCTAATTTTGTGAAGTCGAATACTTTATCAGCGATTGTCATTTTCGTCACATCTTGTAAAGCTTTCATTTGGTTGATAATCTGGATACGTTTTTGTAGATCTACGCTTTTTTCTTGACAAAGCTTAAGCTTGTATAATTTTTTTTCTTTGCGAATGTCGCGCACAATTTCTTGATTTTTATATTTCATATTTAATTTTGCTTCCATAGTTGCTATATCTCCAACTTTAATATTATTTATTATTGTTTTAATTCTATTTTCTTCATTTTGTTTCCATTCATCAAGTTGCTGTTTCCACTGTGCCTGATCTTTTAAGAACTGTTTATAATTATTTTTATTTATTATTGAAAGTTTTTCTTTTGCTATTATAGCCTCTTCGTGAGACAAAAGACCACGAATATGTTTTTTATGTATATTTTTAAACATTACGTTCTGATTTTCGATATTTATTTCTCGATTTATTGATTCAATTAAATACGGATCCATTGATCCTTTACAAATTGTATCAAACCAGTTTAATTCATTTTTCTGCTGCTTAATTATTTCAGATTTTATCTTTAACACAGAAGATGCATTTGTTTTCACTTCAATTTTGCTTTTTGTGAGAATTTCTTTTAAGTTTTTCGTTTTGGGTTTTTCAATTCTTTCAGATTCAGCATCTTTGACAACTCTGACATGGTTTTTATTTTTTTTCATGTTTGCGTAATTCGAATTGAGCGCCAATGCCTCATTTAAGAGTTTTTTGGCTTTCTTTTTATTTCTCAAAGATATTTTCAAAAGGTTTTTTTTAATTACTTCATCCGTTGTAATTTCACTAATTTTACGAACCCCAATTTTTTCTAAATAATGTTTTGCTACTGTATTATCTTCAATATGTTGTGACGGTTTCTTTGCGTGTTTTTCATGATTGAGTACTTTCATGTCCATTGCTTTGGTTATTTGTCTTTTACTTTTATTAGCTTTATATTTTTTCTTCATTTCACAAAAATACAACTGCCATTCAATTAACGATTTAATGATTTTTTCATGAACAAATTTATGATCGTATATAGTTTCTCCGATTTTAGACACAGTTAGTAACACGCTTTTTTTTACTAAAAAATGATAATAAAACTCGTAAAATTGAACGATCAACAGTGTTTTCCAATGAAATTAATTCACTTTTGAAATTAATAGGAATAGATCTAAAAAATATTCCATAAACTACGACTTTTAAAACGTCTTTATCAATCCTTTGAGACTTTCCAATCATTGTATTGACAATAATATTGAGAAACTTTTCATGACGGCATAATTCAATAAACATTTCTGAATACCAAATAAATTTTGTAGTATTTTCTTGGTGTTCAAGACATTCTTTGGTATTTTTTGCATCATCCAAGTTATCGTTATTCGAACACAGCTTTGAAAGATGATAAATTGTTTCTTTATTAAAAATAAATGCCATACTTATTGCTTTTCACTCTGTAACATAACATTGCTTTAAACTATTGACAGATCAATCCAGTATTCAAATTATGTTTTTTTTTGTTTTTACTCACAAAATAACTTCAATTCGAAATTCAAAATTTATAAACCGAAATCATTTTATTATAAAGTTTTGTCTAATGTATTTTTATTATTTATCAAATGACAAAGCTTTATAATTTATTGTAAGAATAATTTTCAGCGCAATACAAAAAAAAAACACAATATTTGAAGAAAAATACTTTGAATTTTTTTACCGAAGTCAGCCAAAATATTGTTCACTCAATTACTTAACCAACAAAAAATAGCTATTTTAATCTGGTGAACTAGTTTTACCATAAATTGGTAATTAAAAAAATGTTATCCTGTCAATAGTTGAAAAAAATTACCACTCATATATTATATTTTAAGACGAAAAGTTCTTCATGAAATGGATATTTGATTTCAATAATATGATTTTCTCGATTAAAGAGAATTTCGGTATTTAAAAGTTTTGAAAATACTTATTTAACTTTTTACCATGAATTTTTAGGAAAAAAAAAACAATTGAATTTTGAAAAAAAAGTTATTTTATTCATGATTTATGCACATATATAGTGAGACAGATGTCAATATGTCAATCTTTGTGATAAAATTTGTACAAGTGTTGGTTTTGTAATTAGAAAATTATATGGCGCATAAAATCTTTAAAGATGATAATCTATCTATACAAGCAGAAAAATAAATCAAATAAAAACAAAACAGCTCTAACAAGTTTCTGATATAGAATAAGGTGTTATAGAACACTTAATTTGAAATTGTTAAACGGACCTTTTATGGCCTTTACTTTTTGACTAAGAAATAAATACTCGGGATAGTTTATCTGTAGAGACATCCTAATTAAGACACTTGCCGTTGACTATCAGTGGGACGATAATTGTTTTTGTAGCAAACTAACAAGAAATCCATCGAATCTAACGCGTACCTATTAAATTTATCACTTTGACTCATTTGCCCCGAATACTAATGAACTTGTACGCCTGGTCGAGATTTCAACACCAAAAGCTCCAGTGTTTTATGTAGTTTCAATATTTCAAACAACGAGCTAATCTTTCAAGTAGATATTGAAAAAATACACGTCATACTATACTCTTAATAAATAATATTAACATATCACTCAAAATAATAAGATAGAAATAATTAATTTACATTTATTGCAATTGGTAACATTGTTATTTCTCTGGCTGTGCTACTGATTGTGAAACGTGTTACACAGCTATAAGAAACATTGACTAACTTTTATGTTATTAAGTCTCTATAATTCACAAATAAGAAAAAACACGTTTTGCACAACCAATGGAATAATATTGTTATCATTTGTTTAAACTCGTAAACTAATATGTATGTATTTATGTATTTTTTACTTACCAATTACTGGTTGGGAACTCCTGATCTATATTAGCAGCAGATATAAATATTTCAGGATCTTTGTGAGTAAGCTAGTTTTTCCCTCATAAAATAGAGTCTGACAGGTGTATGAAATTACATACTATCAATAAATTCACTAATGATTTGTGTTTATTTACCAACATGTAAAATTCCACGATAAATATTGTGTTTTTATGTTTCTTATAATAAATATTGATTACACGTTTTGATAGTGATATACAATCATTAAATCCAGTGGCCAATATTATTAAAAATTATGGTACCTACGTTATATTGAATTATCCGTGTATAATTGTTATTACTTATAGCTTATATATTTAATTTTAACAAATATAAAACTTCGGCATAAAAGGGTTCACAGAAGCTTTAAGCATGGTACAAAACAATTTAAAAGTTTTTAGTTTTCAATGGCATGATGACGCCTCGTCTAATGTTTTACTTAATGTTTCATCATCACAATAATTGGACGGGTCGTTTTATTGCCTGAGTAAGCTTTAGGTCACAAGACAATATTATTTACATAAAAGAGTTTGGAAAATCACTTCTCTATTCTAGAGCTTAATGAACTTTATTTTGCATGAAATAATACAAGTATCAGTATGTATGTTTTGTTTCAATTAACGATTTTGGTACTATAATCAATCTGTTAGCGATATTATGCTTTTATCAACTCGTTTGCAATGTTATAGGCTTGAATCCAGACATTTTATAAATTCATTCTTTGGTTTAACAAGTCTTCATTATAGAAGCTTACTTAACTTCGTTTGAATATAATTCAATAGTGTGAAGTATACGAATAAACCTACGAGTGTTTTTCATGTTGAGTTCATAATTGTTTATTGTTGTTGATTAGTTGTGTTACAAATAATAGCGAACACATCTTCAATTATTCCATTTTAGTTATATCGACCGTAAAATTACGATAAGTATTAGATACCTCCTTTTTTTAGTGACTAGATAGATATAAATTTGAAAATAGTTCCGAATGTTTTTGAAAACAAATCCAAAAATAATTGATGTATGAAAGCGTCTGTCTTGCTCTTGAAATGACCCCTCAATCGGAAAGAGCATTGACCACTCGACTGCAGGATCAACATATCTATAATACGTACATATTAGTGTACAAAAAATCTATGTTGTCCGATCGAGAAGATATTGTTATTTCAAATATTGATATTGTAAAAAAATGATACCGCGTGTAAAGTTCTGCATCCACTTTGATTGTTAACAATTTATAATTAAATTATTAATATTATCTTTTGACTGCCAAAAATTGATCCATTAAAATGGTACACTGCGAGCAGGATATAAATAAACATACGAATAAAAACGCCGAGTGTTTATTACTGTTGATATTTTCAGAAACAGTTTTTTTTTTTGTTTGAACACTTTAAAGTGAATAGAGGATCAAAGCAAAAGCTTGATGGAAATTTAATTTGCAAAACGAGCTAACGTAGCGCATGTTCATAAAACGTCTATTGTTCCATTAAAGTTTTTCGATTCATTCTTGTTGTGTTAGAAAAATCAAAGAATCACGTTCATATCATTAAATTGAATTCCTTTGGAAACAAGCAGCGAGTTTAGGCAAAGCTTTGCAGAAATCAACTCGCCAGTCTAATTCAAACGATACGCAGGCTTTTAAAATCATATCAAGGGTTTGCTGAATATCAATCGATGAAAAAATAAATTCACTTTTCGTATATACCACAAGAACGATTTCATTGATATTCGTTTTAACAATTAACTCGAAACACTACATAGCGTTGTATTAAAATGTATAAAAAATACAAAAGGACAAAGAAATAAAAAATAAACTGATATACTTAGTAAAATACCTATTTGCACGTTATGAAGTTTTTGTATACATTATGAGACCTAGCCACCTGTGTGGTCGAGTGGTCAACGTCGTTGGCTTCGGCTACGTAAGTCACGGGTTCAAGTCCCAGTACGAACAGTTTTATAAATTGATTTTTCAATCAATTTATAAATCTCTGTTAGAAGGCATGGATGAATGTGATGTCTCGAATTCCCCCCTTCCACCCATCCCATCCTATGAACGGGGCGTATCGAGAGCAATTAGCTCACCACTAGTCCTGTCCTAGCCCTATCCTTCTATTTCTACTCTCTTTGGAAAAAGAGAGGTTGAGAAACTGAGTAACAAGCCGTTCTCGTAGAAAAACTTCTGTTGATATAAACTCCATTAGGAGTCCATATGCTCCACATTGGGAGCGGACATGGTAAAAAAATATAACTTTGAGTTGTGCCTCCGTATTTAAATACAGGAAATAAAAAAAGCAATAAGTACCGAGAAAAAAAATAGTATGTTGATATGTTTCATGTGACACATATAACATTTCTGCTTATATTCACTTTTTTTATTACTTAGTGCCTTTTTTATTTCCAGTTAGGGCATCCAATACCGGGATTCGGTATCCCGTTCAATTTTCTGATCCCGAAATCCAAAGATTGACATGGTCACGATCCCGGGATTGAGAATTTTTAAGCAAATCACGAAAATCGACACGAAATTGGTAAACTGCGGATTTGAAATTCCTCGGCGAGCTAAAAAAAAAGAGATAATCTGAGGTAAAAGTATAGGGATATCTCGGGGTTTCGGGATTGAAAATTTATTAATCCCGAAACCCCGGGATTGGAAAAAGGCTCCGGCATTGGATACCCTATAACGGATTATACCATATACCGGATACCATATAACGGATAATTGAAGATCGCAAATAATCCAATAACGTGTTTTATAATGTGTTATCTATAAAGAGTAGAGTATTGTAAAACAAACTTGTAAGTATTCATATCATAGATCTATTACAAAAGAAAAATATATAATTGAATATGATATTGTGGCAACCCTAATCAACTCTGTATAAATGTTCGAAATAATAATAATTATTGTTACTAGTCGATGGTAGCCTCGCAAAATATCATAGTCATTAATCAATCATTTAACCACGAAACTATTCTTTAACACCTCTGGGTATCAGACAATACTGCCGAGTCATACGGAACCTGTTAAAATATAATAATCGAGTTAATCGAAATCATAAGGGCCTTGCGATTAGGAATGTTAAACGGATTCCTGTTTTAACGACGTAGATAACAAGCAGAATCGAATTGTGTATTAATTATTTTTATTTTGATATCTAGACGTCAATAATGAATTTCTTCCTATTTAATTTAAACAGCCAGAGTGAAATCGGTTTCGGGATTGTTTAATGTTATCATTGTTTAAAACAAAAACATCACTGTTTTTACACCCTAGACTTCGAAAAAATGGTAATATATACAAAAGAGAAAGTTATCGAATAAGAAAGTAAAATTATATAATAGCTCTTGAAACTCATTAAAGTAAAGACTATCTCATATTATGATTTCAAATGTTAATGAAATTAAACTAAGATCATAACAAATTAAATATTTTTTAATGTAGCCTACGTTTTGCTCAAACTCAATTTATTATAAAAAGATCCACAATACAGTGTTCTATTATGATATTTAAACAAGCATCATAGATTCCCAAGTTTTTGCCTGTGTTTTTAAATTCAATGACAATTTAATATACGTATTTTTTTATTAAAGACATACAATATTTGACGAAAAAAATACAGTTTTCCTTAACAATTTAAGTTTTTCCTTACTATTATATATTTTTTAAATATACTACATAAATAGTAAATGATAAAATGAACTTTTTGATTTGGTTTTATCAGGATTAATAAATTAGTGTTATAAATTCCCGAATAATTGCTCACATAATATTTATTATGTCTCTACATAGACTTTTAAGAATGCTTTGTAAAAGTGTACAATTATATACATTAAATTGATTTATAATACATTGTTCTCAATGTATAATATTTTGTTTATCATTTTATTTCAAAGCAAATGATGTAACTTCATAGTATATTGTTTCACATGTGAAATTCCAGATACAAATCTTGGTTATAACTACACCCGAAGGTGTAAATGTTGGTTTTAAAGTCTCAATACTGGTATTTTTTTTATTAGGAGTAAGCTCAATTCGATTTCTCAAGTAGAACTATTAAACCAATATTCGAATGAATTAAGTTATAAACGCAAGACTTGAATGGGCTTTTTATTCTCCGTTTGACACTATCGCAGTGAGAATCGTGTCAATATTGACAATTTGAAACAAAAGTATTCGACCATTTATCCACTGATAGTAAAAATAAAATTTATGACACTCAACTTCTGTCTACTTGTCTCATGGGAATGAGTATTTTTATGTGTTAACTTGTTATTCAAAGGAAAAACATGTTAACAAATATTATTTATATATTTTTTTTTAACAGAAAAATTTAATTAAGCCTACTCATCACGTCAGTCAATTGAGATACAAGTTCATATTTCTGTTTGGCTAGTAAATTTATTGGATAGTGAGGTGAACTGGACATATTCTGCAGCAAACTTTGTGTATTGTTTCTAAGACTTTTTTTATTATTTGATTGTTTATATAACAGTAAAAATAATTGAAAATAATATCATTGTTTAAAAACTGAACAAATGGTAAAAACTAAAAATAAGTTATTCTTTTTATAAAGTAACATTTTTTTTTTACTTTTTCGTTAGTTTTGTTATTGAAAAATGTTATTTTGTTTCCAAAAATAATCTGGATGAGTTCATAAGAAATAAAAATGTTAAACCGTAAATAAAGTAAGTTAGCTTAAAAGCTATAAATAAATAACATTAATATCGCAAGTTTATCAATATCTACAGGTGTTTGACTAAAATAAGTTTTTTTCATGAAAAACTAATCTTTAAAGTGTTGAAATAATTAAATTTCTATCGTATATGGTTTTTTGAATTTTTAGATTATTTTTAATAAATTTTATTTCGATGTAGCTTTGAAAATTTCAGCCACATAATATTATAAATAACGAAACAAAATTATTAATAAATTTGGTACATTAAAAAAATATTAAATTTATTATTTCCGATAAAAACCAAATCAGCAATCTGCTTCTTGCACTGTAAATCGTTATTTTCATGCAAGTCCAGTGTCAAATTGAACCAATTGGCAGTAAAATTAAGTTGTTTGTCGTATAAGGTAGGAAATTTTATTGTGCACTTAAACCCACGAATGTTAAATCAGTTACTGGAAGTTTGTTGATGCAGAGGTCGCTTTATGGTCATCCCATCGGTTGTGTGATCTTACTAGTAAAAGCGATATAAATGTCACCCACAGAAAGTCATCGAGACATTTAAAAACACTATAAAATTTTCACACTGACAATCGACATAAATCCAGTAATTGTGCGCTATATTTATTGAACCACTATATATTTTGATTGCCTTGATTAAGTTGTATACTCGATAATTTAATGACACCAGTGTTTTAGTAATCATAAAACTATCAACTCGGATTAAAACATGTACGCGTAATATTTACGTTTGCTTTAAATGTCTATTAATTTTTATTTCATAAACAAATTCTCGGCAAAAACAGTTTCAATTTAAAGCTCTACGTTTTTCCCTTTTTTATATTTTTATACTAACATAAATATGTTAAAAATTTAACATCAAATTTAAGTACCCATTGAAATGATAAAATATATTCATATGAAATCACGTTTCAAAAGAAATGGTAAATGTTAAAATTTGAGATACAAATAGCTAAATAAACTGTGACTGAAAAATGTATAAAAATATAATAGAAATAGTAAGATTGATAAATCAGGATGACATAAAACTATTGCACACCATGAACTCTAACAACTTAAGTAACTTGAAATTATCAAAGTTGTCACTTATGGACGGCTAGATTGTGATTTACTCTAACGTAGAGATAAAATCGCTGTAGCTTATTATCTGAAAATATTGTTTTTTCTTTTAGGCGGCATTTTGAAATTATTATCAAAATTGCAGTTAAAAATACGACAAAAGAAATTGATTTCTCATTTCAAGATGACTTCAAATCAATTGAATGCGTACTTAAAAAATAAAAAAAATTCTTACATTGATCCAGAAGGACTGACTATATTTTGAATAATTGTTTTAATCAAATTCATGTACATTTAAAATCATTTTCAGTTGATATAAATAGTTGACACACTCAATTTTTCTAATATTTCACCAGGTGCTCCGTTAGAAGTTTTTGCACGTTATTCAAAAGAGATTGAGCTTTAAATATGCATAGAAAATTCAACAATAAAAAAACCTTTAATCAATGAATCAGAGCTCTTTAAAATGGGTTTAAATATAATTGTTTTTACGAAATTTCTGCTACTTCGAAAAATAGTTGTTAGCAAACATAAACATTATTCCAAAAATTAGGTAATTTACGAGGTCTATTTCTGCTAATAGGAAAAATAATTGTTAGCAAACTTAACATTATTCCAAAAATTAAATAATTTACAATTTAAATACTACAGGGCAGGGCTGTCGATATATGCCCCGATATATTTATTTTATTTTTAGAATCTCTGGCTTATTCAATAAATAGGTTTGTAATTTTCTGACTACTTAAGAATGCAACAAAAATCCCCCCGTTGAGGTCAACGGGCTTACAGCTAGTTGTTTTTATATCAACAGTTTTATAACACGCATTTTTTGTTGTTTTGTATAAATAGCACTGTAATATTGTATTATATTATCAGTTGATAATGCTCGTCATGAGAGAAACCATGACTATTTTATTTTTTAATATAATGCCTCTAAAACAGACAGTTTGACAGTGCAAACCTCAAAATAATCACTTATATCGTTGAAAACTTTAATTAAACCACGGAGTCAATAAGGAAATAAAGCCAGTTGGCTTCGGCGATATTTTTGCATATGTCTCCGAAAATCTACGATTACGACTGACTTACCACCAGTTCTCACTAAACGTATAATTCTAAAATTCCTTATTGGAAGATCATATGTTTTACAATAAAAGCTGACATGGCTTAAAATATATATTTATTATATACCTGGTATGTTATATTTATTTGATTTCATTCGAATAAAATAAGCATAAAATAAAAAAAAAAATCTCCCATTGATATAGATGTCGAATTAAATTATAAAATTAATAGTTTTACTTCTTTGTTAAGAGTTATAATTTGACAGACTCGTTATTATATTTAAGATATAAAAACAAATCTATCAAATTACACATTTTAGATACAGTAGTTGTTTTATATTCAAATGTAGTGAGAATATGTCAGACATGCTTACCTTGCGAGTATTAAAAGGTTTTGTACTTAGTTACTATAAGATTCGGAGCGCTCGGCGCTAGAAGTTTTTTTACCTTTCGTAGAAATATCATAGACGTAGAAAAATATCATATATCATAATTATAAGCAAAGTATTTTTTACGTAAAATGTTAATCAAAAAACAATGTTTAAATATTGATAATGAAATTAAATATTAAAGATCACTTCAGTATTATTGAGATTCAATTTATAAATTAATATTTGTAAATATTATTTTTTAACCATGTCCGCTCTCAGTTTATAGCCTTACATAATAGACTTTATCTCAATATAAGTTTTTCTAGGAAAACTGTTTGTTACTCAATTAATTGCTCAACCACTCTTTTTTCTTCTAAGAGAGTATGGGATTATCTTATCACTTTTGCTAAGCGTCGTTTTTAGAATAGGGTGTGTGAGAAAAAATTTCAGATCACAACACATTCATGTCTTTGAACAGAAATGCATTAATTGATTAAAAATCACCGCAATCTTAAAACAGTGAATTTTTACCATGTTTACTTACAGTTGAAAGTTATTGAAATTTTATGTCAAAGATTTAAACGGCATTTGGTTGTTACTTGTTAGCCAGTCACTCAACTTATTATAGTGAAAACGAAGTTAGTATATCGCTCTCATTAGGCAAATTGAAGACCTTGACATAAAAACAATAAATGGTCACTTGTGTGCATTTCTCGATCCCCGGTTCATGATTCCAACATATGTGCAAATAATAATAAAATAAAAAAAGCCGTTATTACCAAGTGGCTTTAGTGTATATTCTATACTAATTAATTAAGTGTTTGAGCTGTCAAATTAACTTTGATTTGTGTAATCATTGCTAATTTTTCAATGAAAATATCAATTCTCATGCCAATAATTTGACATCATCTTAAACACTTAAACATATATTTAAACGAAATAAGATTTTTTTAAATTTCTCATTTAAATAGTGCGTTTTTGATTTTTTATTATCAAATTTAAAAAAATGTCTTTTACCAACAAAATATTACGTTTATACTCTTTTGTCACATTTAATGATTTTATGTAAAGTCTTCATTTTTTTTCACGTTCAGATAGAGCGTAAATGAAAAGGAATTTTAAAAACGATGTATTCCGATTCTTGATAAGTTGTGTCACTTATTAGAAGAAAAAGTATTGAAAAAGTTATCTAGCCCAAACGAAAAAAAAAATACAAATTTAAGTAAATATTTTTCTGCGCCTCTGTTCAGATCAACATTTCGGGCGTGGAACATTAATCATTAGGCGTTAAGTCGGTGGAAGTGAAGAGAGCAGAGTGCTGAGAGCGGCCGTGTGATACAAAACACAATCGATTGGAAATTAATCAAAAGTGTAACGAGACAGGTGACTGTGCTTTTGTATTTCCAACAACCAAAGCCATTTTGTAAAAGAGCCCTTAGCGCGGGGCGTCGTCAGCACACTTTGTTGGCTGCCTTCAAGCTATCAGGAACTGTTCACAAAATTATTAATGATTTGTTGAAATTGACCAATGAATATGAAATGTAGTAGATATTCATGTATACTGTATAAAAAAATTATTGGTTCGATAATATTTTCAATTTGTGATCAATATGTGTTCAAAAACGTCACATAAACAAAATTGTCAATTATAGTTTACCTAGGTAAAAGTAAATACATACATATGAATATTAGATAAAATGCAAAACATTAAAAGTAGCCCATCAGCTATTGGGAAAAACTAAAACATAATTTTGATGGCTAATAGATCAAAAGTCATATCGACTGTGGAAAGGATAAATGACGTAACCCACACATATCAAATTTTACAGGAGGCGCTAAAAACGTGTTTTGATGATTTTGTGACATATGCAAATTATGAATTATAAAAAACCTTAAAGTGCACGGAGACTTCTAAACGGGTGATTAATTGACATAATCTAATATTAATTAAACAAGTTGTCTAGGAAAAACTTTTATTTCAGTCTTTTTTCTTGGTTTTAATTTTTTACAAGGTCATCTTTTTGAAACTTAAAAGCTTAATTAAGATACTAATTCAGCATTTGCAGCCTATATCTTTTTGATAGAACGTGTATCAAGTTTGATACATAGCGGTTATCGAAAAAAACCTACTTTGAAAAAACTGTGGGTTACGTCTTTTTTCCTTTCCACAGTCGATATATATAAAAATCGAATCGTCAAAAGAGTTTTTAATCGTTTTTTACCCTAATGTCTGCTTGTATGTTTCACAATCCACAACTTAGCAAATATAAAATGTAATATTTTCTTTCAAAAAAGATATTTCACACTAAATTGAAAAGATAAATTATAAACGATTACCTTTTTCTGCTTTACCGGTCGTTCAAGTTTCTTTGATGAAAAATTGATATTGAGAATACCAATCGACGAATCTGTTTCATTTCATAATATCATAACAAGCACATTAAAATAAAACATCATTAAACTTTTTCAAAATTTATAAAAAAAATGATAGATAGGATCTTATCAAAAACAATTTTATTTTCACTTTTTTTTATCCATATCCGCTCATATTGTGGAGCATATGGCCTCATAATGGAGGTACCTCAACAGAAGTTTTTCTACGAAACTGTTTGTTACTCAGTCGCTCAACCTCACTTTTTTTCGAAGTGAGTAGTAGGGAAAAAAGGATAAGGCTAGAACTTGACTAATGGTTGACTAATCGCTATTGCTACACCTTGTTATTAAAAGATCAGAAGGATGGGAGGAGAGGAAGTGATGTGAATTGATATCACAAGCACCCAATCTTCGATCACAACTTTGAATTGAATTATTCTCAAATTCACTGTGATCTTACCGGGAATCGATCCCAGACCTGCGTGATCGATAGTGCAAGCTCTAACCAACTGGACCACAGCAGGCAATAATGTGAAGCATGTGGCTTCCTAATAGAGGTATCTCAACAGAAGTTTTAATACGAAAACTGTTTGTTACTCAGTTGCTCAACCTCTCTTTTTCAAAGAGAGTAGTAGGGATGAAAGGATAAGGCTAGGACAGGACTAGTGGATAACTAATCGCTCTCGCTACGCCTGGCTACGGAATTATTAATACACTTATTTTTTGTTTAATTTTAATCATCAATGCTCACTAAAATTTTTATCGAAGTAAAATTGTATTTTTAATAGGAGGCACAACAACAATAAACGAAATAATAGCATTAAAAAAAAAACCAGATCTATACTCGGAGTCGCAAACGCGATAGTTTGGTGGTTGAAAGACGTTTTTTTTAGTTAATCAATTACTGTTGGCAATGACGACCGATATATAAGTTCAACTTAACTGGCGTTAAACAATACATAACGCGATGAAATGACCCGCGAATCGTTCAAATTAACACTCCCGTACAAACGGCTACCCTCGTGGTAACAATGGGAGTCTGCAGGTAGCGTTCTGCGCAGCCGATGGACTCACGCTGCTAACTAAGGGCTGGGGGATGCTCCCCGCCGTGAGCTTAATCAAAAGTACGCTAATAACAAACCACTGACTTGCACAATATTTTGACTGCCACTTAGGCGCATCTGTTTGGTAGTTGGAACTTTGTTCACTGAGGCTATTGAATATTCGTAAAGTTTTGTAACAGTTATTATATTCCAATCAGTAATAATTTGATGTACTCAGCGGAGTTGCGGGACGCTGGGATGACCTGGGAGGAAGCAAGGAGACTGGCTGGAGATAGAGAGTCATGGAGGAACTTCGTGGTGACCATATGCTCCGCATAGGGAGCGGATATGGAATAATAATAATTTTTAAAAACAAGCTGGAGATTGATAATTATTTATTTTCTAAAGCTGTTGTCTTGATGATACAGACTTATCTTGAGACTCTAAAACTAAGAAAAAACTTATTGTTAGCGTATATATTATATTTTAAAGATCGTTTAAAACTCTCCAAACTAAAACTTCGTGAAAACGCTATAATTTTTTTGCAGTTTTATTTTTGTTTTGAGTGAAACAAAGCTATTCTCTTCGGGTTTGTATATAATATAAAATTAAGTAGACTTTAAAAATAAAATAATATATTGATTACTATATAAAGCAGTGTATTTTAAACTTATTGGAACCATTGAAGTCTTTACCAAAGAAAATTTATTCAGCGCCTTCACGAATTTCAAAAATTTCATTAATAATATGTGTGTATTTAATACCATCCATTTCCTTATTTTTTTGATAATTAATAAGCACATAAATTGAGCCCTCAAGAAGTGAGCCAAGTAGTAAGTGGTGAAACTTGTCTATTGGACTTTAATAAAAGTACAAAAATTTCGTCTTTACTTACTGTTTTGGTGGATTGCATACTTTTATTTAATATAGATAATACTACTTTTGTGTATATTTATCTAGCTCACTTCACTTCAAAGATACTGTAAGACATGTAAAATATTATAACGGACGTAACTCAGTTGTTCCTAAAATTCCACATGGCTCAATTCACTCGATTGTGCATGTATAATTGTTTCAAACACCAGGAAGACATTTTCAATCTCAAAATGAGGTGAACTGTAGTAGTAAGATAGTAATGTTAACAATACAATTTCTATGCTTTGTATACAATGATAAAACAATAAATAATTTCGTAATGAGCGTTTATGTGCAGTAAAAAATCTGCAATGTGTAAGTTATTTTAATAAAAGTTATATTATTTAATCAAAATGAATCATTATCTACATTTTTGCTTAAAAGTAAATGCTGGTTAATAATATCATGGCTGTCTTATCTGTGAGAACTGTAATTTATCCGTAATATTCAGCTTCGAACTGATATTGAATAATAAGACTGTATAAAATAAATTATACGTACACAATATGGAGCTAATTGCAAATAATATGATTAAACTATTCGAAATTGAAATTTCAACGCCTTAGGCACAAGTTAATAGAAAACTCACGACCTAAGACTTTGCTTTTTGCTTCCAATGACCCAAATGATATCAAATAAATTCAATTATGAATAGATATACCTTGAATCGATTGTTTTGATAAAAATAAGTTACAAATATGAAGTTTTTGTTCTTCTTACAAATAATACCATGTATAATTTTAGCATTTAAAAACCTGATTTTTTTTTACTGGATAGTGGTTATAGTATTATATGTATGTCATTCGCTGTAGTCTAGTTGGATAGAGTTTGCTCTACCGATCGGGCGGGTCTGGGCTTTATTCTCAGCAAGGTCAATGTTAAATTTAGAAAAAAATAATTTTAAAACCATGACGTACATATGTAGTTGTTTGTGATGTCAATTTTCCTGGAGTTAATCTCGAGTGACTTACAAATACTCATCATCAAGTCTTTCTCGTATGATCTTTAACATTGAAATATTTGGCGTATTGGCATTAGCTGTAATTCCAAATATGTCTATAACAGAAGGACTTTCACGAATTTTAACGTATTAAACTATCTGTGATAGTTCTGAGTCCAGCGGTGGGCTGGCAATACGGTTACAAGGAGCTCGCTTAATTTCAAAGCAGTTCTCGGTGTTCTGGGGAAGTAGTGAATTTTTTTTATCACTCTTTTGCAATTATATACTATACATTAATAAGCAATCGATTGTTACTTAATACACTTTAGATATGTAACAATATGCAATTTACCGTAGACTTATCAATGTAAATGGCTAAAAATATACTACTGTGTGTACTGAAGCTGTCGTAGATAATGCATACGTCAGAAATTGCAGTTACATACTAACTTGATCTGAACTAATTAGTAATGTTCCAGAATAATCAGGTGTACAGTAATTTTCTTGCCTTTCGTTGAAAAAATACTGCACAAGAGGAGACGATTGTTTCTAGAAAGATTTTAACGATTTTATTAGAAACAATACTATCATACAAATTGTTTTTTTGTTTAGGGTAAACTAATCGGTAGATTAATAACATATGATCATTATATGACACCCAATAAAAGGTGCTTCGTCATAAAAGCAGGGCATCTTGCGGAGCGAATCATCGATTCTACTCGTTTTCAAACTTAATAACCATTTGATATGTTGTATTCTTGCATATTAGATTTATATATGAGATATTACTCGTAGCAGCCTCTATAAATGATTCACAATCTGATGGTTGATAATAAAACGGTTATATACTACCCAATTTGACGTAAAATAATAAAATGAACTCACATAGTGATTAAATACATGGATTCATAGAAGTATTATTATATTATTATATATATGATTTTTTTTATCCATGTTTGCTCCGAATGTGGAGAATATGGCCACCATATGGAGGTATATCAACAGGATTTTTCTACGAGAATTTTTCGCTCAAATTTTCTCTTTTTAAGAGAGTAGTAGAAATAGTAAGGCAGGAAAAGACAAGTGGTTAGTTAATAAGTCTCATTACACTCCGTTATTTAAAGATTGAAATAGGAGGGGGGGGGGGGGAATTAATAGACATCACAAACATTCATGCCTTCAAACAGAAATCGAAAAATCTTTTGAAAAAATACTGTTCGTACTGTAATTTGAACCCGTGATGTCCTGCATGGAAACCAACGAGGCTGACCAGTGTGTCATAGACCCGACAAAAATACATCTATATCTATATAATGTTTGGTATTTTGCAGTTAATACAAAAACTGGATGAATGATTGTACTATATATTAACATTGACAATTGAAAGACATTTCGTTAAAAAACCATCGTCAGACTTTCTAGTATCAAAAAGCTAAAGCTTTCAAGGTGTAAGTGTATATTTACATAATGAATTTAGTATTGTTTAATTACGTCACTAATAAAAATGCTATTAAATGAAACAATAAACAAGACGTCTTAAGCAACTGACAATCACAAAATAGCCGTTAAATTCAGTTATGTATTCTGTAAAGAAAAACACAAGCAAACCTTAACTTATAACGCAAGAAAAACTAGATAATAAAAATGGTTGTGTTGGCTACACGCCATTTGCAAATTAATTAGAATTAGGAGTTGGAGATATAGTATATATAATTATGGTCTAAAGTACGTACAAACTAGTTAAGTCTATAAGATTTGTTATTAATATTGAACTGATAGTTCTTTTGATAATATCCATTCTGATGATATTATTAAAAATCATTTGAACAAATTTTGATGCCAGGAATATACAAACAAGCTTTTGAATGTTGAAAAATCTAGTAGCCACAACATCCAGTGAATATGATGGGTGATTACAAATAAATTTACCTGTATTCTGAAGGAGTAATTTAAACAGACTATTGTTCTGCTCGGTAAGGCTAGCACCTCTGATAATAGGAAGTCCACGGGTTGCTCTTCAAAATGAAAATACGTCTCGTAATATTATGAACAAGCAAGGATACGCAATATCATATACTCAAAGCAACTAGAGATGAACGGTAGGCTTTATTTTATTTTTTTATATATTAAATACGGAAAGTACTGAAGCATAAAAGCACAAAAAAACGGTCAATGTTTTTAATTTTTTAACCTGATCATGGATGAAACTTACTCAAATTTATATACCATAATTTGTATACATCATTCAATTTATTTTGTCATTTCACCTGTTATATGTGTGAGAAGTATTTGCCTTTTTGGGAAGCATATTTGGTCTGAAAAGTCGCACCAAGTACAACCAAAGACATATCAAAGCTATCAAAAACATTATTATAAACATATTTACACTATGTAATATTAGTGGTTATAATATCAATTGTTCGTACCTTGCAGTAGATTGTATAAGAAATGTAATTTGTCTTGCATCGTAAGCTGGTTTTTAAAACAATTTACACTATTTTATTGCAATTTATTACAGTTTATTACTAAAATATTTCCTTTTCTCGGAATTTTTTATGAGATGTAACGTCAATTTTTTTAATTAATTAAACCATAAAACTAGTATCATACAATACAACTCCGTATGCATGATATAATTTTGTTTTAACTTACATACCTGTATCAATAAATTTGATATAAATACATTATAAAATATATCACCTGATAATTTCTTAAACATTGTAATGATATTTTATACATTTATTTGTATTGTCCAGTTATTGTGTTAGTATACAATGGAAAACTAAATTTAATACTAAAATATTTTACTTAAGCTTTATAGTACAAGAATTGAATTTTACAATGTTTTAGGCAGTATTAAATATGCGCATCGCATGTATTTGGGACCTTCAATGTTATGATTTCTTTGTTACGAATGATAAGTAGAAATAAAATCAATTCTTTATACGTAACACTCCAAGCTTACCAATCAAACTGTAAAGGTATGAACAAGGCTACAAAATTTATATTCAAATTCTGTCTTGGGACTATGATGTTGAAGAACCAAATTAGAACATATTTATATGCGCTCGATCGTGTGAAAGATTTGTTTGAAATAAGCATTAAAGTCAAGATGCACATAGAGTTTGTGTTTAAGCGTTATAAATCTATACAATACAATAATTTTAGAGAAACCTTGCATGTGCGATTTGGAAATGAAATCAAATAAAAAATCCCATATTATACCTCTCAAATTTAACCCAATTTAATCAATTTTATATTTTATATTAAAGTTAACTTTTCCGGTTCTAAGCTCAAGAAATGCGACTTCAATACCCACATTTTCTTAAATATCTATTTTAATATGGGTGATACAATGTTTATAAATAAGGTATTCTTATATCATAGTTTTTTGGACCTTTTGTAGTTTATATAAATACGATAAGATAAGAGATAAGCGCCCGCTTATCAGCGATCGTTCGTAAGATAATAGGCTGAACGCCGCTAAGCAAAGCGCGCCAGTAGCACATTGATATTTGCACTAAAACCACGTATATTTTACGCGCAACTTAAAATATGATTATTTATTAAAAAACCACGGATTTTTATAAAAAAAAATGTATGAGGAATGATGCAGAGAGATATTTTTAAGCTCTTAGATTATTTATTTTTTTGAAATTCATAAGAATAAGGCCAATAATGAGGAAACCACTGGGGTCCCTAAAAGACCCCCATCGGCCGAGAAGTATTTTTCTAGTCTCCGAGCCGCGAGAGTTAATGTTGCATACTTATAATTAATTCTACAGTTTTATATCGAACATTTTTTAACCAATTACAATTCCGGTTTTAATGCAAAGAGCTTCCCGATAATATTAAGTTTTAGCCAGTAACATAATACACGAAACAATCAATTGAAACTTTAATCAGTCAATGTAAAAATTAACAACGTGAAAGCAGTTAAATTGTTCACACAATAAAAAATAGTCAATCGTGCACTCATAGTATTTTCAGCCACTCTACTTTGATGTGCTCACGTAATCACTCGGTTGTGTTATCACATGTCATTTTACCTAATCTCAAAAATTTCAACGTCTTGTTGTCATTCGCGCCTTATATCTTTTTAACATATCTAACTTAATCTTACATAAACGGTTATGTCATTTCTACTTTGACTAACGCTTGTCAGTATACTTACATAACCTAAGCCGTAATGTCATTTTCACTTTATCTAGCACTCATCATGGTAATTCATACATTGACTTGTGTAAGTGAATTTTAATTTTTATAATGCAAGCTTCAATTAAGCTGCTATTTATTTTGTAAATTTACTAGTGATGGTATGGATGACGAGACTTCACAATTTAACTGTGACAGATTTGTTTATTTAAATGTGTTAATAAAATTTAATCAAAATTAAAATTACACAATATGCTTTTTTATACGACTTTTGTTATAATATATGTAGGTATTAAAAAGAGTTTTTTTACATACACGATAAAAAATGATTGGCATGGAAAAACATTTGAATCATTAGCATAAAACGGAAAATATAATATAATTCTATAGCTTTTTCATTTGTAAAAATCTTTGTTACGAAAGAAAACTAAATGGGTTGTTGCAGTATATTAGTAAAGCAAAAAAAAAAACGATAAATCCAAAAAATGTGCTTCCATAAAGATGGTCTTGCCAATAATTGTGATGTTTTGGATTGCCGTGTAATTATTTCGAGCTTTAAGCTCAGAATGTTTTCAACAAGTTCACAATGCCTATAAATTAATTCAATTGATGACGGTAAGCAATTATTTCTCAAACTTTTATCGATTCAAAATCTGCTGTTCATATCAAAGATAAGAAAAAAATATCACCTAATGAACAGGATAAAGAAAAAAAAACACAGTTCATAATTTTTTGAGAATGTTATTTATACATTTGTATCGTTATTAAAAACTGCAAATGTAAAACTCTTAGTTTTTCAGAAAATCTAATTCATTTAAAATAGCATAAATAAATAATGACATTAAAAGTACCATAAATTGTTAAAATACAATATAACGTGCTTAATTTTCGAACAACAGTTTTTGTATGCATTATAAAATAAGTAAAAACGAATAGTTTCAGTGACTTAAATTATCACTTTTAAGGTGTTCACTGTCAATACTTGGTGGAAAGACATTATATTAATAAAAACACAATATTCCATTTTATTTAAAAGGTCTTCATAATTCGGCGATTTAAATTATCTTTTTAATGTATATTTAAAATAATTAATTTATAAGGATTTTTCAAAGGTTTTAAATAATCATTTACTAAAATAGTTTTAACCGTCCTTATTATTGTAAATTCATTATAAATTTATAAATGCACGTGATAATTGTATAAAGTCTTCAGATAAATTTAATACTAGAACATAAAAACTATATTCAACAATTGAAGGTATATATAAAATAGTTAATATTTTCCATGTCTTAAAGTATTCTTAAGGTGAAGTAAGCTTTAAAATCATGTGCTGCAAACGTGCTTTCGTTCTAAAATAAGCATTTTCAATCAGCAGATACACTAAGTAAAAACGTAATTGTACTTAAAATACCAAAAGAAAAGTATCACCATTTTGCTGCTTAGCTCACTTCATTTCTGAAGGGCTCATATTACATAAGTTATCTTGTTTACTTCAATTTTTATTCAGCTAAAAATGCATATTTTTTAATGAGGCGTACGTATTGTTTTCTTTTTATGTAAATATTTTTAAATAACTTATGTACTCACTATAAAAAAATATTTTGCTATCTTGCATCGAATGAACTTATATTTAATCTGAAAATAAGAATATTCGTATCGAATAACTGAGGAAATGTGGACTAACATTTATTACGCGTTGCTTATTTATATATCAACCATTTTTATAATTTATAACGATTTTAAAAAGATAATGAGATCGTAAAAATAATTAATTGTTTCGTTTCCATTGAAAATAAATCTACTTAGTTTCATTTTTTAAATAATTACAGACAATCTAAAAAATATTAAGCTACATGAATCGTCATATTCATTTGCTGACAGAGTTTTTAGTGAAGCAGCAATGTAAAAAAGCGAGTAGAACATATTCAGAGATGCAAATGCATTTTTGTTCCCGTTCCGCTGCCAAAGTGATACACTTAATTGCCTCCGTTTGCTAATCGCCATTTAATTGGCCACGCCAAAATCACCCGCCGCATTTTCGTACAAAAATAATAATTTGCAGGTTATGGTGCGCTTAACAGAATTAATGGGTGCCACTTAATATGAAAAGGTTGTGACAGAAAACTTAAAAATGCAATCATTTAAAGAGATACGATCATAATTATCTCTCAAAACGATTGCTGCAAAAAGATTTTTTTTCGCATTTTTTCTCTCGAAAATAATCAAACGTACGTCTGTCTGATTTTTTACGTGCACTTTTTTGAAATATTCGTTAAATGCAAAACTAAATATGTCATAAGTATAAATTTTATCATCCGTGCGGATCTCACCGTAACAAAGAATGCATTTTTTTATCAAACGTAAAAGTAAATTTAATCTGAAACGATTGTCTGTTTAAATCAAAATAAAAAAAGCTTGACATTTGCAGTATCTTCAATTATAAACAATAGCAAAAAGTGTTTCTCAATTATAAACGGCTTATTTAAAAAAGTTTGCTTAATCGAACTAAAAACATAAGGTTTTTTTTTATATTTCGTAAGTAATTCATAATATTTTTCTACTAATGAGAGTATTTTTATTATAAGCACTATATATGGTTATCTCGTGATAAGTTTTAATTAAGCTACCTTTAATATTTTTTTTTTCATTTAAACATTGTCAATAACGAAATTATATTGCTTCAAATAACTATTTCTTTTAGTGGTTAGTTTAGTCTATTTATTTTTATTAATTCATATTTTAAATTCATTATAAATTGTATTATGACATCTGCAACGCTTTAGAGTGGGTTTGAGATTTTATTATTCTCGTTGATTGTTTAATTGTTGTATTGCAAGTAAAATCATGAATGAAATTATCTTAAACGGTAAAATAATTAAAACCGGTAGCTACAATAACGTCAGTTAAGTACGCAAAAACATCTATCGTAATATTTGCATATCAACGGAAAACGATGGAGGCAATTTAAGAGCGTTCAAAGGATAATCAGACACGTTCGTATTTAGTAGCACATCCGCTTTGGTGAACCTCAAAGGCTGTCGCGCCGTCTATTTCCGGCGGGCGTAGCGGATCCGAGCTCCCTTGCGACATCTCGCAGTCGTAAATAAAATTATAAGGGCCACCTGAAGCAAACGCGAGTAAGATATGCAGAAAATACAAGCGCCAAGAGTTATCGGCTTTCTATAAGACTGAAGACTATTGTTAATATGCAGAGGAGTGGAACATTTGTATGAACTCTTCATTTTATTATCACAGTTGAACACATGATCACTTAAAAATTTTAAATTTCATTTTGCTATCAAGCACAAAACGCCAAGCAATATTTTGAAACCAATTTTAGTTATATTTACTTAAGCCAACTGGATCAGTACGATGGATAGTCTAAATTCCTCTAATTTAACAGTATATAAAAGACGGTTGAAATATTCCAATATTTAAAATAGGTTTTTGTTATTTGCTATTTCCTTTTGTTAAGCTGTTTTAAACGCTGAAATAGTCTGAAGGCGAAGGATATGTCACATGTTGTAACATAACAAATGGAATAACAAGGTTATCAAATTCAATGTTATAATAAAAATAATGAAAAATTTCATTGACCAACTAAATTGTTCGGTTGATTTTTGATACCTGTGTTTTAACGTTAGCTACGTTGGCTAAAAAAATGAGCACTTGTACAAAGTTTCGTGCTCCACCCATCTCAAAATGATTGATATCAACGGTTTGTATAAAATGTATTGCCGATGCAATGTCATTCATTATGGATGTTTTACGACCAATGAAGATTTGTGCATCCATGTTTCTGTCTTCAATCACAAATCACAAATGCGGACAACCGTTCGACTCAACGATGCACTCGTTCGAATTATGTAAAGCAGATTACTTTTGTTTTTTTAAATACTTTGCGTATCAGACACAGATGTCACCGTTTATCTGATTCAAAAAAGCAAGTTAATTACAAAATTGATAAATTAATTTTAATCGATATTCGGCGAATTTTTTGCTATGTCATGTATGTCATATGATATGCTTTTAAGTTAGTCAAGTGACGAGTCGTGAAAAACAGCATTTTAATAATTGTTTTATCGATTTTCTGCTTTCGTGAAGTCAAAAATTTTATCCCACCCTTTCAATCCTAAAATAACGGGTCGTAACGACATCGATCAGTCGTATAAAAATATATACTTTCATTCAAGATTTTGATAAAAAAAATATGAAATATTGGCATCCTAGTAAAAAAAATGACAAAAACTAGCATTTTATCTGGTTGCGCATTATTAAGTAAAACCATGAAATCATGCAATATTTGTGAATGAGGATGTCCGCTAAAGTCAAAAGTTGAATACATATTACGAATACTTTCCGTGGCATAATATAATAATTCTCATCCGTGACGCATATTCCGGGTTCAAATATAAGCATTTTTTCAATTGATTTATCGATTTTTCTTTGAAAATATGTGTGTTTGTGATATTTAAAAATTCTTTCAAACCTTAATATAATAATACTAAAATTACGGAGTGCAGCGAGATCGATTAGTTGAAAACACAACCTACCTTAGTCCTATTTTTCTATCCCTACTATCTTTGAAAAAGAGTAAAAAAGTAGAAAAAAACTTGTGTTGGAATACTTTTATGAGAAAGCCATATGCACCTCATTGAAGTGGCACATGGATTAAAAAATGTTGGCAGATCAAAATTAATGTTAAATATTCTTATTTGTAATATGAAACTCAAAAGGGGCCGTGGGCTCAAAAAGGTTGAAACAATAAAGTATATGTAGCGCAGACACAACAGTTTAATATAATAAATCAATTAATTCTTACATAACATACAATAATATAATGAACAATACGTTAAAATGCTTGTCTTTTAATTGTTTGGTCTTTTATATTCTTAGCAAGATGAATTTTGCTAACTCTGATAACAAAGTAACAATAAAAAAATCTTCGATAACACATTGTATGCGTATTTAATCTTTTCGTGTGACGTTGAATAAATCAGTTTGCTAATTAAAGACTAAAAGCTGAACAAAAAGGCTACCTGGTCTTTGTTTTATAATTTATCGCACGTTACCTGCATCGAAGCTTCAATGTAAACTTTTTAGTGATAGCTTCATGTAAATCAAAATTTTGTAGCTTTTATTATTATGTATACGCATGCAATAATTTTGAAACATCGATTGATGGTCTTACAAAGCACCCTTTAAAACATATAGATTTTTTATCATTAACATTCCCGTTCTTAGTATGAAGCATAATTGACTCCTAAAGACCAAAGAGAGCTTATTGTATCCGAAGTTTTTTTAAAATAACTGTCGCTAAGCTTCTTTTTGCAGAGAGGTAAAAGAAAAAAAAAATCTTGAGGTAACTTAAGGAAAATAAAATTAAGCAATATTACTTAGGGTCAACTTAAAGAAGTTTGTCTCACCTATTTAACTTGAGTATTGAACTTGCTATGAATTTAACTTTAAATACTTTCTTAGATCAACAATCATTATCAAATACGACCGTCACAGACTCACAGCCCTTTTTGTGTATTTTTTTAAATATTCTTTAGAAATTAACCATTTATTTGATTAGGTAACTATAATAATAAAAACCGTTTGTAACCAATTTTGTTGTAATATATATTAAGATTCAAAAGATAAACCAAATAATTATAAACGTAAATAGTATATTATTTTAATAATCACATAAAACAGGAAAACTTCTTCAAATAAGAAAATAATTTTTAGTTTCACTATTAAATAACAAGCTTTGCTTAGTCTTACGCTATATTATTTTGTTACAAATAGCAAACATCTAAAGCTATCTATTAGTTTATCAAAAGCTTAACAATGTTATGTTATTGACACTATGAATACCTGTTATGAGCAGATTGTTGAAAAGTATTTTTTTATGTAAACAAAGTCCCTAAAGAACTACTTGTAGCTTTTGAGAGCAGCTATTAAAGCTCTCGCAATCGAAGGCACTAAAAAGTGGACATGATTTAAGAATTAGCCAACCACTTTTCCGTCGTAAAGCGAAGCGCAATGAATTATATTGAAAATATTTATTATAAACCTCCGTGTTGATAACCTCGTAAGGGATACCAAAAACTAAGCATGAGACTTTTAATACAAAATATCTTAATATATATAATAAAAGTTTTTACAGAAGAAAGACTTTCTTTGTCAATCCTGTTGACTTTTGTCGTAAGGTGAGGATTTATTTTTACAAATGTTTTGATTTTAATGCTGTTTAATCAATTGGGAAAATACTTCACGACATTGTTTTATTACAACAAAAAAAAAGAAGTTATTTTTGAGACCAGAGACAAGCTGGGGGGGGGCTCACGCGTGCCTTTTTAAAATTTTACTTCTTCCCAGTCAAAAAATATGTTCAGATCTATACGTTTAAATGTATAATTATGATAAACTTTAAGTTTATATTAACACATATATTAAATACGAGGGCTTAAATTTAACATCTGAATAATATAACTAGAACGAAAAGGACCTTTGTATCCAGGGGTGGACTGGAGGGGGCTCGAAGGGGCACGCGCGAACCCCTTGTTAGATTTTACCACGGCCGGCGAGCCCCTTGTTAAATTAATAGAAAACAATATTCTCAGATCAAATAAGTATATAACTGCAATTTCTGACATATACTATCTACGGCCAACGTTCTACTGTGTGTGCGGATCATCAACTTTTGTGAGCGGTAAATTTTCAGTAAAATAAAAAATGTGCGCAAATATGTTGATAGTTATTCTCTGACCTACTTACTGATACTAAATAAATTAATTCTTTATTTCAAGCCGCAAAATAAAAAAAATGTAACTCTATTGTACAACATTTATATGTGCGGTGCGGCCACATCTTGTGACGTGTGCGCGCGCACACGCGCACACCTTAGCGGGAACATTGTCTACAACAGCTTCCAGTATACACAGTAGTACATTTTTAGCCATTTACATTGATTGGTTTATGGTAAACTGCATATTGTTGCATATTTTATAGTGCATAGTGTATTAAGTAACAATCGTTTGGTTATTTAAAAGTATTATAATTCACATGACTGATAAATTACTTTGATATTAGGCGAGCCCCCTTGTTAACGTATTGGCAGCCCGCCGCTGTTTGTATCTATGTGTCAATCTTGGAACTACATGTTTTTGTAATCTAGTGTATAGTTAAATATAATTTTCAGCTATTGATATTAATTAATTTAAACAAATTTAGTAACATTTAGTAGCTTCAATAGTTATTGCGTTTAGTTTTATAAGATTGATAACTATATTCATCCCTTTTTTCGAAACACCACAGATAGCTTAAGAATAAACGAGTTCTCTTGTTAACACTGGTCGAGACCTATAAATGCAGATGTTTATTGTAAGAAATCGTTTATTAGGAATACATAAAAATTACGTTTGTATGCAAGAATAAAGAACAAGATGGCTTTCGTCGAGCCAATATGAAAGATAAGTATTGTTTGGAATTCAAAATGTTAAGCTTCTATATTAAATGCTTTTTTAAAAAAAATGTATTTTGAACCTTATAATGGCGTCGGTGTCTTCCCTGGACAGATTTCGCTTCGCATATACCAAGTATATTGGTACTACAACTTAATTCCCTATGGGTTTTATGTGATCCGGTGATGTGGGATGTGTAATGGGTAAATAAAACTTGATCGCGCAGTAACAAACACGTATTCTCAACAGATTTATGGAGCTTAGTGCAGTACTTGGCTTTTATCAACCTTGTTGCAGTGTTTATTACGACACAATTCTCCAATGCTACATTATATAAGATATTACAACCAATTTTATAACGACCTTTGATATCATTTCCTTAAAAAACTAAAATCTATCGTCATCCTTAAATTTTATAAAACCGTTTATTTCTAAACTTTTCTTCACTAAACTAAATATTTGCATATCTACTGTGGAAAGGAAAAAGGACGTAACCCACACATATCAAATTTTACAGGAGGCGCTAAAAACGTGTTTTGATGATTTTGTGACATATGCAAATTATGAATTATACGCAACCTTGAAGTGTACGGATACTTCTAAACTGGTGTTTAATTGACATAATCTAATATTAATTACAGAAATTGTCTCGGAAAAACCTTTATTTCAGTGTTTTTTCTTGGTTTAAATTTTTTACAAGGTCATCTTTTTCAAACTTAAAAGCTAAATTTAGATACTAAGTCGACATTTTTAGCTACATTCCTTTTGATAGAATGTGTGTCAAGTTGGATACATTGTGGTTATCGAAAAAAAGCTGTTTTGGAAAATTGAGGGTTACGTCCTTTTTCCTTTCCACAGTCGATATAAAGCTACACAAATAAAAAAGTGAATTTGCAATGTTAGTGGTAATCGACGCTTTTGTGTTTCTCAATTTTTTTTCTATTCAGTCAACAGTAAATATTAAAAAAATGTATATACATATATATGATAACCAGGATATGCGTAAAAACTTTAAAAAATATCGGGCTTTGCAAGTTATAAATTATAATTCTTGTAAAGTGACTAATGATGTATGAACGTATTTTTTGTTTAGATTTTGATTAAATGTGGTTTGATTTTTATCTCAGTGTTTCATTTATAATAAGTTGAAAGATAACGAATAAATAAAAAAAACTATCAAAACAATTACAATAATAATGGGAAGAATTCAATCACCATTTTTTTTAAAGATTAGATTTTTTTAGAAACAATACACATTTCTGTACATACGCCACTTAGTTATCACATCTGGTTTTGAGATCCGCTCTTTGATACTTGTCATCACATTGTCATCAACTTGTCATCATAATTGTAAAAAACTCTTTTGGTTTGTTTGTGTAAATATGCCTTCACCAAGAATTGGCTGTTAACACAATCAACGTGATAAACAAGTCAAATACTAAATAAGTGATTCACAAGTAATTCCACAAGAATTCAACGATATAGTTGATATCTATCTGTCTGTTTGTAACCTGTTGCTAAATAGAAATACTTCTTGCACAAAAAATTTGATTTCCTAGTTATATAGAACGGTAAGTAAATGTTTAATGTTTATTTCCCGATATATAATATATTATTCGAATACTTATTTTCTTTATCTCCACTAATGTACATCCAGAAAAGTTTACTAGTTTCTCTCGGTAGAACGCTGTTTGCATATGTAAATTGAGTAATATAAAAAATCTTCCATATAAATGCAACTTGCAATATCATTTTATAGTTTTGTCAATGTTTTAATAAATTTAAATACACTAAATAAAGAAATAAAATAATTATCACTTTTTTACACCTGCGTTTAGACGTGTCAAGTAAGGTATCCAATCCCGGAATTTCTGAATTGATTATTTTCAATCACGAAATCCCGGGATTCCGGGATTGGGATTAGCTCACCGAGGAATTTGAAATCCTGAATTCGCTATACTATTCCACCGTATTTTTTTTTAGCTCTTGCAATTCCAAAATCGTATCAATTTTCGGGATTTGCTAAAATTTCTCAATCCCGAAATCCCAGGATTGCGACCGTGTCAATCCCGGGATTGGATGCCCTAGTGCAGCGATTTCCAAACTGGGAGGCGCGCCTCCCTGGGGAGGCATGGACTATTGCAAAGGGAGGCGCGAACAGTCCAACATATTTATTTACCCTTTAAAACGTGTCTTTATTACTATATGAAATAAAGTATGGGGAGGCGCGAAGATATTTTTTTCTTCAAAGGGAGGCGCAATGACAAAAAGGTCGGAAACCACTGCCCTTGTGTCAAGACTTTGGTCAGCCATATCTCAAAATTATAAATTTTTAATTGCAGCACTATGGAACAATGCCATCAAATTGGTTGATGAAATAAAAACAGGAAATAACTTAATAATAATTATTAAAACAGCAACTGAATAATATGCATTGCTTATTTGGATGAAAAGAATTGTTGAAGGCAAAATATAAATTCGAATAATTATACGTACATACAATTAAATCAATATACATATTGTTATCATTAAATTAACCGTTATCAATTTATTATGTACAGTTATCCTTAATGCCCGGAAGAAATCATTTATTTACATCACAAAGGATATCGGCAATTATGATTATTAAAAGAAAAACAGGACGTTTATTTTTCTTGCTAAATTTAATCATCCTCTCAATACACACGTGCTTTTGGCAGGATATTGAATATGTTTTTTGACCATTGTGTAATTGTTTCATTTCTTGAATATTATATAAAGGTTGTCAGCAAAAACGTGCATTGCTTATTCGAAAATAATAAAGTTGTTTTGTTTTAAGCATATTGCAATTAATAATGAGACTTTTAATTTTATTTGTTTTCAAAAATTCACTGTTTTTTCTAACTGGTTTTAGATTTTAGGGTTATAAAAGTGTATACTGTATAGTCTCGTAAGTGTTATGTTATACTCACTGCATAAAATACATATTTTATTTACTCATAGAAGTAGTCTGGAGAAGTCGTAATCTTAAGCCACGTACTCTTTCAGGATCAAATTAACACAATTCACTTAGCGATAACTATGTTAGCAAATAAGCTTGTCGGTCTTCTTCAGCCCTTGGTTAAGTTTTTGAATCCTCCACTTTAACACTTCCTACATATTTATAATCAATTTATATATATATTTCCTAAGTCATTTAACATTTTGTAGTGTATTAATTCTAAATCAAACATTTCTTCTACTATCTTGAAAAAGGTCGAAAAAAAAGTGTGCTATTTATAAAGAACTGTAATATTGTATTCATCAGTTGATTATGCTTGTCATGAGTGAAAACGGTTATGATCATTTTAAATAAATTATATTATTATAGTATCCTAAAAGAAGCTGACGATAATGCTCATATTCTTTAAATTTGGAAATCACATCGAAAAAATTGATTCATTATATTATTATTTAGTTTAAATTGATAATTATTATATTATCGGTAATTATATTGTAGTAGGTATAACATCTCAGAAATGACACATGCAAGAAGAATCAACAAAACAATTTTGAATTTATTAGCCCACATATCTACCTATTATTGTGACTTTGAATGCATTTAATTGTATAATTATTCGTTTGTTCGTGCACATCATTTCTTTCAAATAAGCTACGTGACGTATTCACCTCATTTATTATGCGAGAAGCCGTGGTCCACGACAGCAGCCTTCCGGGTATTAAAAAGGTTCTGCTGGGAACTACTATACATAATATTATGGGTAGTAGGTGCTGCTACACAGTACAACAGTGTATCGCTGCCCTCACGTTTATATTCAATTTTTCAGTATATTATAATGTAAATAACTCGCATATTTTAATTATGATTAATTCTCAAGTAATTAATATTAAAAATTTGAAGTAAGCCCAACATAGGATTGCCATACATAATTTCTGGTTAGTTATCACAACTTTTTATAATTCACCACGTTGCATAAATACGTTGTTTCTAAGCCGCCATGTAGAGAAGTTATGTGACACATTCATTAACACAGTGTCGTCAACCTCCAATTATTAATTTAAAAACAGTTGATGCATCCGGATTTCTTTTTAATTTTATGAATATTTTAGCATAACGACTAAAAGCTTAGAAATAGTATTTTGATAAATTGGAGTGAATTTATTATTATTGTTTTGTAACGATATATTTTTAACCTTTTTAAGTATCTCAACCAACTTTGTTAATCTTAGGGATTGATATTTAAATCATAAAAATTTCCATAAAAATAACTTTTAGATATAAAATTTGTAACACGTACAACTACTATAAAAAAATAATTGCATTATAATATAAAATAACATATTTAAAACACAACATTATTTAATAATAAGACAAATATATCTATAAGAAATGTTTAAAATAAAACATAAATTTTTAGTGATAACTTAAATATTACTACGATTTTCAAATATTCATTTATTTTCATAATACAAGTATTCATTTTCGAATTTCATTAAGTGATGTTTAAATATTGTATAACAATTCTGTCATATTTATTTTATCATAAGAAATACAATAAGGACAAAGTTAATCAAAAAGTATTTCTTAGTGGGTATTATATTTTACTATGTCATCTACCAATAAGGGAGTAATTTTATTAGTGACTAGCCGAAGAATCCATTATGTGAGCTAATAGAAAACTGAAATGTTTTGGAACGGTTCGAAACATAGATGGCGTCAATAAGAGAGTTGGTGTATCTTATACAATCATTCTCAAAGCAAGATGTACAATTTTTCTTTTTTTTTTTAATAACTTCAAGATGTAATATTTTATTTTCCGGTTTTGAAAAGCAATAATATTTGTTGTCAATTATTTTACCTCATCTTTATGAATTTAAGAAAAAACTAGATTAAATCAATTTAGTTAAGCCCAACTGTAGGTAACACAAAAAAACAATAGTTTTAAGTGACACTTATTTACAATATTAATCAATAAAAGAGTTTTTTAAGCTATTTAAATCTTAATATAAATTAAATAAACTTCATTTTTACTGTTGAGCCCTTCAAATATAATAAAATCTTGTCATCAACAGTGAAATCATTGTGCTCTAGGTTTTTCATTGCTCTGTTTTTAGGTAAAACTAGTCTTCATTGAACATTACATTATTTTGCATAAAAAGCGGACACGACTTAAAAACATGTATGCTATAAGTAATTGCCGTTTTATAAATTGTTTTTATTCTTATATTTAAAACACAAAAAATATATTTTGGCTGCATATACACAACGGGTGGTGGTGGGAAACCAACTTGTATTATATTTACTTTGATTTATTTATCTATATAAAATATATCGACTCTCAGAAGACCGTTACCAAATTTGCCAATGTTAATTTTTTTTATCCATGTTCACTCCTAATGAGGAGCATATGGACTCCTGATGGAGGTATCTCAACAGAAGTTTGTATACGAGAACTGTTTCATATAGAGTAGTAGGGATGGAAGGATACGGCTAGAAAAAGACTAGTGGTTAACCAATCGCTCTCACTACACACAGTTATTAGTGATCGGAAAGGGTAGGGAGGGAATTTTCAGACATCACTAACACCCATGCCTTCGAACAGAAATGGAAAAATCGATCGCTGTTCGAACTGGGACTTGAACCCGAGAGATCCGGCATGGAGGCCCACAACGTTAACCGCTGCGCCATCGTATTAAAAGTATTTACTAAACATTATGCAATTGACTTTTGACTTTTCTAAGTAAATTCCCACATTTTAGCGCGTAACCATATTTTGTTTTTGTTAATAAAATACAAAAATGTAATAAATATTATCAAACTTATGAACTTTCTAGTCTGTATGATACTAATATACAGACGTTACTAAGCTTGAGAAACGCTGAGCGATGTAACCCGTACTACACTCGTTAGTCACGGCCGATAAAACGGACTGTCTTCTTAATACGTTTTACATGGAAATGATATTTTTTCTTTTGTATTTAGTCTCGACCGTGATTCCCATAACCTATTGTACGACATAATGAAAATTAATTTCTCACCATGCTCTTAAAAAAACGACCAGACTATCCTACCGATATACTAATGATGTGATACGCTTCGATTATACACTCTTTTTAATCAACCTTGTTAAAGCTGTTCATTTTTTAGTAGCGATTTTAATGTACAAAACTTATTTATTACTTTGATGGTATCTTTTCTTAGTGAATATGTACATAAAATAATTATTAATGCTGCGGAATGTTTGCAAAATCTCTTATGTCGCAAATAATGAAGAGACATCAACGCAGAGTAAAGAGCTAAGCAAATCAAAAATTTGGTAGATGCTATTATCCCATACGATGGTATTTTTAAAACACAGTTTCTATAATATATTATACACGACAACCAAAATGGAATACCTCTCATAATACGAATTACTTGACAAATCAAAATAGTGTTTTATTAAGTAAATATGTCAAATTTTATTAATCAAAATTTTATTATATGTATATATAGATTTGAAGCTGTTTTTTTTTAACTCAAACAATACACGATTTTCTTGTAGAGGTTTCTTAATAGAACGGAAATCTTATTTATGTTTGAATGAACAGCATTAAAATTAGTTGTTTTCTTTTCTTAAATAGATTATGATCCTTCGCTCTTATTTAATGCGTGTAATGAATTGTATCCGAAGATTTTTTTAGTTTGTGACTGTTCTGTCTTTGGACGCAAAAATCTATTATATGTATAATATAAAAGATGCTTAGTTAACACATTTTTTGAACCTTGGTTATGTGCCATGATTTGCTACCGTTAAAAATCATAGAATTCAGCATTTTCTTAAAAAATGAAAATACAAACACTTCTTAAACAAGAAAACTAAGAAAAATGCGTGGTTCTTATAATAAATAGAGTAACAGTTTATTTATACATAAAAAATATACAAAAATAAACTTTTATTAATTGATTTAAACATTTCTGGCTATCAATAAATAACTAAGAACCGATTCTTCACAGTAAATTTTCAGAAAACATCAGTAAGGCTGCTGAATAACAATCAGTTCAAATGAAATAACGTATATTGAGATACAACTAATATTAATAAGTGAAGATTTTAGAATAGATGCGAAGATGTATTGTGTACCTCTTCTAAGCCAGTACTCATAGCTAAGTTAATATAAGCTTAAACATAGTCATGAGGAGAACGTAAGCCGAAATAGTTATCATTTATATATACAGTAATAATTGTATAAGTAAATACATTTTTATTTATTTTACTTCGGTATAATGTATTTATACCAAGAGTCTAAATGCCAATTGATTTATATTATCATTATAATATGTTTGGTTTTGCGATCCTTAAAAACTGAATTTGAATAGAACATTAAATGAAGCTCAAGGAGTATCTGTAACGCTACTGACACGCTGTAGTCCTGACCGTAACAATTGATCTTTTAGTAAAAACAGTACTCACTCCTCCTAAACGAAAAACATATCATCATCTCGTCATTAATGTGCCCACACGGGAAGCATCGTGTGATGTCAGCCTAGACAAGCTTTATCATGTAAGTTCAAGAAGTTTTTCGATTACATTTTATTTAATATTTTACTATATATTAAAGGCCCATAATTTTCCGGTCAGAATTTGTATTACATTGTTCAGAATTTATATTAAATGGTCATAATATATCAGTCAGTGTAAATAGCCATAATTTAAATGAAATTAAAAAAAACCTTACCTAACCTAACCAAAATGGTAATAAAATATTCTGACTGTTCATATTTTTATTATGACCAAAAATTGATTTACATTCTGCCCATTTATTTTGTTCCCTATATTAAAGTCTATGCCAACATTTAATTTGAAGCTAATCTAATGGTTGTATACTAATATAAAATTTTCTACAAACACTGCTAGTTACTCAGTTGCTCAACCTTTTATTTTCAGAGTAGGTGGTAGAAACGATAAGGTTATGACAGGATTAATGGTTTGCTAATCGCTCTCATAACGCTCCGTTATTTTAAGCATTGGAAGTGTGTGAGGGAATTTTCAGATATCACAAACAAAAACCTTCGTCTAGAAACCAAAAAACGATTGAAAAAATGCTGGTTGTACGTTATCTGAACTCGTGAAGTCATCAAAGAAAACTAACGAAGTTTACCACTCCACTATGGAGCCGAAAAAATACAAAATAAATGTTAAAATTTTGGAGTCATATAAGAAAAAGTTGCCTAGTATATCTATCACAAAAATTAAGCAGATAACAATTTGACGTCTGCGAATACAATAGTCATTTAATTTGAAAAAAATCCAATATACCGCACATATATATACCCGTTAATGATAAACCAAAAACTTTTGTATCTAGAACAAAAGGAAGATATGGGAATCTTTGTTTCGAAATGGCTGTTTTGTGTTTTTTATAACCAAGTTTTAGCTTAGCAATTTAGGTTAGCATTTTACTTAAATGAAATTTACTTAAAGTTGAATCCATCGCTCAAAACATATTTTTCGTATGTTATGCCCAAATAAACTAAAAATAACAGTTTCTGGTTAGCATTCTCAAAATTATTCTGTACTTCACTTAGACAAACGAACTATATATTTTATAATTGTTATTTTTGTGGATTCAACAAGCTGAATTATCTAGCTGTCGCATTAGAAAAATGTTTGTATTTTTTTGATTGTCAGTGTGCTTAAAATCCATATAGGTCAATCCAATTTTTCCATCGCTCAAATCATATTTTTCGTATGTTATGCTCTACTGCTTTATTGATGCTTTTTTTGTACAAAATTTGTTTAATATAAACGCAAAATTGTTTTTGTAAAGGGTATTAGAAGAAATTCAATGTTAATTAAAACATATTATTATTTCCCTATTTCATATTTTTACTGGTCAAATATGTTTACCAGGCCTGGCATATGTGAGAACTACGTACAGTGGTCACGGACCAAACCATTATTTGGCAGTTCTTAAGTAAAATGGCTTTGATGGGAACAAACTGAGTAGGTAAATATTATGGGATTAAATAATTTGGATAAGTATAGACTCGTGCGTTCACTTGGTTTTTTTATTGTCTCGCTTGTTGGGTTTACCTTTTGTACCATTATATCAAAAGCTTTATTTTATTGCGTAATATTAGTGTCATTATTTTGACTAATATTTGATAATGATACAGGGAAAAAAATGACCGTCATGAAAGATATTTATTTGTCTTACGATTTTTTGTAACCACTCAATTCATTTGAAAATATGAGCACTGTCATTAATTTAACCATGAAGATTATTAGTTTTGTAGATTATCTTCAACAAAAAATGGATATATTTAATGCGACATTATAAAATTTATTTCAAATGTAGATAAAATAGAAGAAAATAAACTTTATAGGCCTTATTTTTTCAGTTAATTAAAAAAGAATAATATGTTATATACAAGAAAAATATTATATGAAGGTACCATGATGACTGATTAAAAAATAGAGCATATTATGGAATATATATAGAGCAATTTAATAGATTCGTTTACGAAATTTTTACTTGAATTTTAGATTTATCTTTAGATAAGGTAATAATTAGTTGTCCGACCATCACCCGTTATGTTATGCAGCAGTAAATGTCTTACGTGGGAGGGGGGGGGGGTGGGTAAAAGAAATACGGATGGAGTTAGAAAAAGACAAGTACTTGGATATTATTTGTTGTCGCTTTTATTTGTTTTCAGAATCGGACAGAGGATGGGTGGAAAGGATAAATAATTACATACGTTCATGTCATTGAATACAATTACTTTATAAATTTATATGAAATCAATGTTTGAAAGGAGTTTGTCTTGTGATCTCACAACCGAGCAAACCATTCCGTGTTTTATTTAATATTGATACAATATTAAAATAACTTTTTTTTATCATCCGATTTAATATGGAAACTTCAATAGAAATATGTTTTGATAAATACACGTGTGTATTACAAACAATTATTTATTAGACATAAATTACAAAAATATTATTTTTGACTTTTTTAATTTTTTTAATAAAAAAATATTATAGAACATTCATTGTATTGATAAAAGTATGATTGGAGATTTATTTATAAAAGAAAGTTCTCCGATTTCATTGATTGGTTATTTTAGTACATAAAAAGAATTTATTTACTGAGAGTTGATGTCATAATACATCATATTATTCTGCAAAACTGATCATTAAATTTACAAAAACCTGAATATAAAAAAAGTCAAAATCAAAACCTTACCCAAATATTATTCCAAAACCATTCGACCGCATAATGAAATTCATAATATTTAACCTTTTTTATTTACTTTGAATTCGTTTTATAGACAGATGTTCGCATTTGTGTTCATCAAATTGATATTTCAAAAAAATCTACATCAAAGACCCCTTATCTCGTCTTAACCCTTTCGGTTTCTTTAATAAACATAAGAAATAGGTTATAATTTTATGGGCCAAGCGTATCAGGCACCCTTATTTGATTAAGATAAAAAATTAACAAAGGTTTTTTATCCTACGGTCGTCGACACGAATAATAATTTTATTTTTGTAGGTTCCGTTGAAATTTTTATTTGATATAAAATAGCAATGAGTGCATATTATAATATCAATAAACGGTCGTGTCCCATTGTCTTACAAAATATATTTTAATTTTTAGTTCAAATTGAAACGTTAAGAATTTTTACAAATTTTTTTAATAAAACATCAACGAAAGCTTTCAATTAAAATTGACAATATATTTCTCAATTAATCACGATTAATAAAAAAATCGACGAAAAAATAAAAATAACTTTCAACTATCTAACGGTTGTATTAATTCATTGTAAGAATAAAAATGTTTTTAAGAATAATGATATTTAGACTTTAGTCAATCACTTTTAGAGTGGTCATTGTCAATACTTGATAGAAAGGCATTAACAATATTTCTCTGTACTCATTTCCACTTTTATTTACCAAGATCAGGACCGGTTCTGCTCATGACGAGCATTATCAAGTAATACGAAATAAAACTTAACAATGTTAT